>QRFJ01000004.1:1463144-1594398 GCA_006176705.1 Cocos nucifera | reverse complement strand
ATTCTGAATCTAGCCACGTAAGTGCCTGGCCTTCTAATCGGTATCCACTAGGGTTAGATCTGGGATTCTCTCTTCTCTATCACGTCTCTAAAAATTAAATCTGAATCTGATCTGGAGGATCTTTCAAATACTTCTTTTGAAGATCATTTAGTGTCTTTGCAGCCCTCAGCGCAACCTTCTAGCATTTCAGTCGTCTTTCTCTCATTTGGATTGCAGGCACAGGTCCAAGATTACTTTAGACGTGGGAAGAGAGAGGAGAAGGTGGGTTTGGCAATGGAGAAAGAGGGAGAGGCAGCCTTAGGCATGGGATTTCAGTTTCTTTTCCATCATTAATTTGAGTATGGGCCGCAGGATTTATTTATAGACTGTCTGTGATCCAACTCCGTCTTCTAATAATTTAACTCTTTGTGAAATCATATTATTATTGGTGGAAATAGAGTCCCTGATTTTCTCCTTAGAGGATGCCTAAGATCAGTTTAAAGTTGGTTCTTAGGAGAAACTCTTAATCGAAATCCAAAAAAGAAAATGGAGTCTCTGTCCATACAGGAACCCGGGCCTTCTAACTTAGACGACACACCAAAGGTGGCGTGCACCCTCACTCCTTGTCAGAATTCCTGATTAGCGGGGATAGGCCGCCCACCAGCTCTCCAATAGATGCTCGTGACACATGGACAGAAGTCAAAATGATATATATCCAAGTTTTGACAGTTAAGGTAATTTTTGACCAAATGTCAAAGGACGAGAAATGGCAGATACCAAAAATGGGTAGGTTAGTATCTTATAAAAATAACTCTTTTTACTTGGACAAGCTGAGACAAAGTGTAACTCGATCGAGCATAAACTCCTTTGGCTCAGTCAAGATAACTATTATGATAGTAAAAGAGAATTGTTAGGTTTAATCGAGTGCTTCAGCACGATTTTCTTGAACCTAATTAAAATCTCATTCAGTAAATTTTGAACTGGATCAGTTCAATTGTATGATCACCAGATTCAACCCTTGTTGTGTGACACAATTAGGTTCAATTGATGTATGATCATGCGATTATGTCATTGATCTCTATCATTTGACATCATCAAAACTCCTTTCGATGGATCTAAAACTCTTTTGATTCGAAAGCTAGAATTTGACGATCATACTAAATCATTCAATTGTTCAATTCACCAGTAATCACCTAGCCAGATATGTGCGCACCATTACAGAGCTGAATGACGAATTTGATACAGCTACCTGTGTTGATTAATTATCTATCTATCTTGAGCCCTCGATCAGATTAGGGTTAAGATGAACTTCAACCTAGTCTCTATCGGAGAACTGATGTAATTCATTCGATTCCAGTTCCATGATGAAAATCAAATAAGAAACTCTTTTATTTATTTCACTTTAACCATGGATAGGACTGTATTACTTGATTCTCAATGATCATCAAAGGGCTGCTCCCTACCACCAGAGGAGATAGATCATCTTTGATGCTATAGTTACTTCTTACAATGAACATGCTATACAATCATACACCCTCAGGATTTAAATGAGCTAGTGAATCGAGTAATGGTATGTCAAACTTCAATAACACCGCTCAAAGGCTGAACTTATCGCATGCATCTCAAGATCAAAGAACCAGACCACATACTGCACATCGTCAAGGTCATTTGTGAGAAGGTAGACATCCCTAATGACTACTCGGGATAGGTCACAGCTCAGTGCCTGTCTCTAACGATTGCATACTCTCGCTTCGGTGTTCCCACATATAGACTCAAGACTCATTCTATTAAAGAGAGCACGATTGTCCCAACCTTCTGAATCATCACATATCTCGTGATGATCCTATGCGATCAGGGATTTATATAGTTAATAATGATTATGTCATTGTCTTTAAATTTTCAAACTCTTGAAAATATGAATCTATCATTACTTAATTCAAAGGATGTATCACAGACACTTTCAAGTTATTATAGAAAATTAAGCCCATTTATTGATATTAGTCAAATTATAGTTTTTGCCCACTAGAAGTGTATTTACCAAGTATCAGCCAATTCGATTAGGAACATGGATATATCTACAATTCTTCCATTTTTCTAAAGCTAATTGGCCCATAAGTCTAAAGTTCCATCCTTCTTAAGATGGGGCCATTCAGAGGATCATTACAATGACCAACGCTTTGTTAAGTGGTCCCTGCACATTATCTGTGGAGTTATCTATTATTACCCGACGATAACCCTTCTCAGTGTAATTGCAGATGAGGTGTAATCGCCACTCAATGCGGGTTAGCTTGAATTTCTGATGAGACCTTCGGCTCCTTAATAGTCGGATGGCAGCCATTGTTATACGTAGTACAGAGGAAATGAGCATGATAGGTATTACATCTAAATTTTGTAGCATTTATACCAGATGCTTTCTTCGCCACCTCTAATGCAGCGAATATATATTCTCATTACATGGTAGAATCTGCTATCACAGTTTGCTTTGAAACTCTTCCATCTGACAAGCACCACCATGCACATAAACAAACTCCCAGATGTTCGACTTTCGATCATCTATATTGGACATGAAATCTTGAGTCTGTGTATTCTGTGATCTTGGAGTTCTCCGCTTACCAAACACCCAACATTTATCCTTAAGTTCTTCTCAGTACTTAAGGAATATATTTCACAAAAGTTCAGTGTCCTTCACCTAAATTTGACTGATATCTGCTGTGACACTATAGCCATGGGCTATATCAATCGTGTACGTGTAGCATGGCATACATGAGGCTCCCTATTGTAGATGTATAAGGGATCTTTCTCATGCATTCTATTTCCTCAGGTGTTAGCTACGGGCAACATTCTTGGCAAAGATGATACCATGTCTGAAGGGTATTAATCCTCTTAAAGTTTTTCATACTTAAATCTCTTTAGTAACTTTCTCTATGTACACATCTTTTCTGTGAAAGTTCTAAGCATCCTATTCGGTCTATCCCTTATAAGATCTTAATTCTAGAATAAAGGATGCTTCACCTAGGTCCTTCATGGAGAATTCTTGCGACAACCATAATTTGACTGTGTCATCATGGGAATATCATTTTCAATAAGGAGGATGTCACTACATGTACTAATACGAGGAGACAAACAGCGCCCCACTGATTCTTTTTGAAAAATACATGATTTCTCTTCATTTTTTGAATGAAATCAAAATTTTTCACATCATTAGAATGAGTCGTTCCAGCTCACGAGATGCTTGCTTAAGTCCATATATGGACCTTTGCAGCTGCAAACCTTGTGGATAGCTATCACTGGATGTAAACCTTAGCGGCTGTTTAATAGATATCTTCCTCAAAGAATATCCATTCAAGACAGTCGTTTTTCACGTTTCATTGCCATATTTCATAATCGAAATAGGCCTGCAACGGCAAGCAATGTGCGATGGATTTTAGCATAGCCATGGGTAAAAAGGATATCCTGATAGCTCAATGCCTTGCGTTGACATAATCTTTTTGCCACTAGTCTAGCCTGAATTGTCTCCATATTCTCATCTGCACCAATCTTTCTCTTGAAGATTCATTACACCCCAATTAGGTACTATATACCTCTGATGGATCTATCAACGTCCAGACTTGTTGAGTGCATCGAATCAATTTCTGACTGGCATTGCCTTCTAGCCATTTCTCGGAGTCGATATCTGATATCACCTCTTGTAGGTTTTGGATCATCACCAATGAGCCACCATTACCTAATGAGGAATATTTTCTTTAGTTTCCTTGAAGTAATACCAAGTATCATTTCAGGGGAGATGGAAAAACTCTATTTCCATATATGAGTAGAGGAGGTAGCTGTTCTTATTGGCTCAACTTTGATTTGTTCCAATTGATCCTTAGCTGTTGTACTTGTGCAGACTTTTCTCATCAAACTTAATATGCCTTTCAATGCGCTATCTTGAATAAACTATTTTCAAGAAAGATGGCCAATAATCGACTCACAATCACATTATGGTCTTTTTGGAATGTAGAAATAGTATCTAATGACTCTTTAGGATATCCAATGAATCGAGCTCTAAAAGGACCTAACTCTAACTTGTCTGCTTGTTAATCTTTTGGACATGAGCCGGACAATCCAAATTTTTGAGAATGACTCAGACTTGGTTTCTCTTACCATGCCATATCTTCATACGACGTGTGCGAGGAACGTCTTAGAGGTGAAAACCTATTCAGCTAGATAAATTAAAGGGTAATAATGAATATCCTCCAAAGAAATCAAGAAAGGTCTGTGAACTCATCATGGATCAGACCATATCCAATAGAGTCGATTTCTCCATCTGAAACTCCAATTGAGTTGAGGCTAATTCTGGTGAGTCCATGAGAGACTTATGTCATTATCCTTTAAGATAGTCTAGGAATTTCGGCTAAGGTATTCACCTCCTCGCATCTGATCGAAGAATCTTAATGGATTTTTCAATTTATTTTTTTACTTATCTATCTGATTCTTTGGAACTTTTCAAAAAGCTTCAGACTTATGTCTCATAAGATACACATACCCATACCTAGACAGATCATCGGTAAGATAATGAGTAGACAAAATTACCTCTAGCGGCCATCAAATGGGCCGCACACATCAGTTACTGTACTAGCGCGCCAAAGAAAATCTGTGGCCCTCTCCCCATGTCTACCAAAAGAAAGTTTGCGTTACTTTGCCTTGGCAAGATTTACAAGTTGGATATGACTCAGAATTTCATATGGACTCAAAGCATTTTTTTTCAATTTGTGATCTACTTCGCCTATGTGATCTCATCTTAGGGCTGCCATAGTAACTATCGTTTTGAACTATCCCTAGCGTCGTTTGAACTTCACGTTTGCTCCGATAGTAATAGAATAGGTACACAATATGTAGCCCTGATAAAGATCGTTAATTAAGAAAATCATTTTGCCAATTTTTATTTCTTTCATAAAGAATGTTACAAATGTCCGTAAAGAAGGTAATCACATAGCCTCTCTAGCTGCTAAGCATGAAATATAATTAAATTTCTGCTAGCTGTAGGCATATAAATAACAGTCTTTCAAAACTTAAGTTCTAAACCGTTGGTAATCGAAGGGGTATATTCCACATCATGCCATTGCAACTCTTACTCCATATCGATGCGTAAGGATCATGTCTCCATCCCTCAGCGCCTTTTGCTATCCTTAAGATCCTGCAGGAAGTGCACAGATTGAGCACTAGAACTAGAGTCAAGCCACCCAACTGGTGCATTGAAGAAACCGTAAGGTTAGACCTCAATAATGAGCATATCTCACAAGGACCTTCCTTTCTTATTCTTTCAGGGGGCAAGATAGTAAGGTAGTTCGCTTTAGTGGCCATCGCTTGTGCAATGGAAATACTTTCTTGGCAGGGCTTTCATCTTCGGCTTCTGCCTTTTTTCTTTTTGCTCCTTCTTTCTTCTGCTTTTTCACAAACTTCTTTTTCTTTCCATAAGACTTTTTTTTGGAAAAGTCCATTCCATAGCCAAGAACGAAGCCTTTTAGAATCTTTATAAAAAGCTCAGCGTGTGACCAGCATATTCATTAATTCAGTCAAAAATTTGAAGGTTTATGCATGTTGGTAATTCATGATGAAATTGTCCATATTGCAATCAGTCAGGATTACAGAATAATATCATTCTGATAAATCCAAGTCTGAACTTCACATCGAGCTTCTCAGCTCTTCCCATGTTTCTTGATCATCATCAAGACAGTGAATCTAGAACTGACTGCCCATCACGCATCCTTGGTGTTAAAAGTTATTTCGTGACTTGATACTTGGCTGCGCAGCTCTGTTCTTCAAACATCTCCTGCAGGTGAGTCAATATTTGGCGAGCAGTCTCGATATCTTCATGTTGGCGCTGGAGCTCATCAGACATCGAGCTCTGTTAGATATATGTATCCTAGAAGCCAGAATTGGCTGACACTTGTAATACACTTTTAGGAGCAAAATTATAATTTTGACTAAAAGCAATAAATGGGTTATTTCTTCACATATGTATATTTAGTGTCTGTGAATACAATCCTTTGAGTTAATGGCAATGATAATCCAATATTTTTCAAGAGTTGAAAAATTTAAGACATGAATAATCATTATTAACTCATAAATTGCTTCCGACCATAGGATCATCACGAGGATGGTGATTGATCCGAAAGGTTGGTGTACAATCGCTTCTCTTCAATAGATAAGTCTTAAGTCTACGGTGTGAAGACCATTCGGGAGCGATCGAGTACAGATACTCGTTAGAGAATGAGGCAACTTGAGCGTGACCACCCCGGAAGTAGTCATTTAGGGAGTCTACCTCTTTCGTCGATGCACTGACTCGACATGCTGGCATAGTGTGTCTGGTTCTTTGACCTGAAGATGCATCGGCAGTTCAACGTTAGGGTGTTAATAGTTTTTGACTACACCATTACTCGATCTCCTGCCATATGAAATCCTGAGGTGTAATGTTTGGTATTGATAGTTCATTGTAGGAACTGGTGACATTCAAGATGGAATCTATCACCTCGGGTGGTAGAAGAGCAGCCCCTGATTAGATCATGATGAAATCAAAGTTCCAGAAATCCATGTGCCATGTAGAGTGAAATAATAGAAAGGTTTTCTAATTTAGATTTTCACATTGGACTTTAAATCGAATGATACATCATTATGACAGAGACCTAGGTTTGACAGTTACCTTACCCTAATCTGATCGCGGGCTCAATAGAAGGATTTGAAAACATAGATGCTGCACCAAGAGGTTCGCATTTAGCTCTGATGGGTTTTGCCCCAACATATACTTAGCCAGGTCTGTCACTGGTGAATTTTGGGAAGCAATATAGAATGATTTAGATGATCGATATTTAGTGCTGTTTGAATCAGAAGAAGTTCTGATCCATCGAAAAGGAGTTCGCATGATGTCAATGATAGAGATCATGATATATCCCAATTACCATATTAGAACTGAACCTATGGATGCACACAAATTAAGGGTTTGAAATCTGATGATCATTCAACTGAACTGATCTAGTTTCAATTGATCTGAATGAGATTCAATTAGCGGTTAAGAAAAATTCGTGCTAGCACTCGATTGAACCTAACATTCTTCTTTTGCTATCTAAATAGTTATCCTATTCCCTTGAAGCCCAAAAAAAAGAAAGGTTTGTTGCCTCTATATCAGAAGGCGCTTCATATGTCTGATCTGGAGGTGTTCCAAGTCAGAAAAGAGGTTCTTATTTGTAAGACATTACCTGCCATTTTTGGTTACCTTGCCATTTCTTGTTCTTTGACTTTGGTAAAAGTCTACCCTTGACTGGTCAAACATCTGACCATTGATCCTTTTGACTTTTTGACCATATGTCATGCACCTATTTCGGAGAGGCTGGTGGGGCTGCCCCCTGCCAGAAACACTGGCAAGAAAGGGCGCACGGCCAAGGGTATCGCCATGAGCCCAAGTTTGGAGGAGTTCTTGGAGGTCCTTGGTTGATAAGGGACTCCACCTCTCTTGTTGGATTCTACTTAGAGTTTCTCCTAAAAACCAACTTTGACTGATCTTAGCACCCTCTAAAGTTAGGATCCAGGGGACTCTATTTTCTATCAATCAAGATTTAGAATCTGATTTCAGCTAAAGGTTGTGATTTTTGGGAATAAGAGAAGCTGGATCAAGCAGTCTATAAATAAGATCCTCCACCGTGGTGCCCCAACGTCAACATCACCGTAATTGAATTGAGAATCACAGGTTCTCCACGCCACCAAGGCTGGCCTCTCCCCTCTTCCCTCCATCCAACTCATCTTTTCCCTTGATCTCCACGTCCCAAAAAGGAGTTTTGGACCGTGTGGTTGGTGGATCTTCAGATCAAAGAAAAGGCGATTAAAAGCAAGAAGGCTGCACTGCCTGCAAAGGCCAACGACTGCAGACTTCAAAAGGAGTTTTGAAGATCCTCTAGATCAGAATCCCAGATCTGAATTTTTGGAGTGTGATAGAGAAGAAGCAGGCATTCTCAAGATCAACGCGAGTGGATACCTGTAAGACGGCCAGGCGCTTGCCATGGCTAGATGCCAGAACCTTCCCGCTCGCAACAGGATCATCATTAGCGGTAATATGATTTACCCAAATCCAGGGTAAATTAAAATTTGATTTTAATATCTTTATTTTATATTTCTATTTTAACATAATAAAATTAATTTAAAATATCTCAGATTCTGATGGGCATCACATGAGAGAAAAATTTTGAAATATAATCTCTCAATCTGATCAGATTCTTGAACGAACCTGATCCGGGAAATGGTTTCCAAGGTATCAGTTTTCTTTGCAACCGTTAAGAGCAATGGTTCATAATTATTAGATCTAAACAAATTTAAATTTATTTTTAATCAGAAAATAAGTAATGTCAGATGTCACATGAGATGTAGATTAGGATCTAAATCAAAAAAAAAATTAAATTAAATAATTGATCTAAGAATCTAGAAATATGCCATGACTTTAGTTCTAGAATAGAATAGTTTTAAGAATAGTCTTGCATTGTTTTTCGATTTAATACGTGATTAAAATTACATGTTTAGATTCTTCTTTATTTACTATCTTTTTGATATTATATAAGTGTTTATAATAAACATCTTAAAAAAATAGGCTAAATAACAAATTATTTTAATTTTTGAATATCATATGAGTCATGATTTTGAATGCAGAGTCTAAGAATTAGTTGTAGAATAGTTTCAACATAATTGTCTAGCATTAGAATTTATTTTGATTAGATAATTTAAATCTAATTTTATCAAGACATTATTATGAGAAAAATTTTACGCATATGAAAAATATGCATTGATTATGACTACAATCGAGATGTATGCGAAAATATGCCATGATTAGATCTACTTTCTTATTGACGATTATATGTATATAGATATGATAATTGTTTTGTTAGTAACGTTCGAATGTTCTGATTAAGGCGTTCCTCTTGGCCGTCCGATCAATAAGAAACGAAGAAGAATTTAAAGGCCCTCTTACTTCCCATTCGATGGGGTCTTCTTATGATGTGTAGGGGTGCTGCGTGTTCGTCCTTAAATCAAAACCAAAACTTACTTTCTGCAAAACCCTACAGATTCCTGAAAACCAGGATCTTAATTGTGCATATTTTGTTTAATCGAACCCTAACTAATTAAGACATTAAGTGAATGGAATCATTTAATTAGATCTAAAATTAAGAAATTTTAGATTTCAGACATTATTCATAATACTGGGTTCGGGCTTGGGAGCTCAATCTAGGGTCTAAGCGGTTGATCAAACCGAAATCAAAGTTGATTAGATGGATCAATATGCTTAAATTTGATCAGCCTATAATAGGATTAAGTCTGGGCTCAAGATCGAGTCACGATGAAACAAAGACCTAATTAGAGCTCAAGAGGTTAGAGTCTGGATTATAGGCTAACCCAATTGTTCTGGCTCAATATTTGGTGTCTAAGGTAGTTTGGCATACGACGACCGACTGGTTTTTTAATTGAAAGCTAACTCGACCTGAATACGTTCTTGTATGAGTTAATGGCATATTCCTCTCCACCGATCTCACTTATCTGCCATATTATGACACAATCTGATCTGAGGTGGTCAATAAATGCCGACGTAAACCCATGCCACTAGGTTAGTCATAATTGTTAATGACTAACCAAAGTCTAGTTTAATGAGACTTAATCAATTCTTCCCTAAGAAAAAGATTAAGTTTGAGGTCTTCCACCATTGTAGATGTGCTGGGCCCCCCTTTCCCGAAGGTTTGAAAATTTGTTTCTCGACTGGATACAGTGGCTCAGTTGCACCGAAAAGACGCAATCATGGTCTAATTAGGCATTGGATGCTATGGGCTGGAGGATGAGTTGGGCTCAATATTTTGGATACGATGAGAGACTTCAATTAGAAACCCAGTCTATGCAAATGGGTCTGACTTAATAAGGAGTGGATCAATATTCCGGAATACGGTGAGATCATGAAATTAGAGACCAAGTTCGGGTGCACCATGATTAAAGATCATTGAACAAAGAGTTGTTCATCATTAGCTAACCCATCAACCAATAACTGTTAGTCGAGGTGATGAGTCAGTTGGTGACTGACCGCACCACCAACTAAGAATTATTAATATGGGAGATTTCTTGCATCCTACAGAGCCAGTGGTAGGAATCTGAGAAAATAGTGGAAGCTAATTTTGTTTAAAATAAAATTTTCTAAACAAATTGATGTTCAAGTCAAAATTACATAATCTAAACTAAATCTTTGGACTCTCTATAAAAATAATCTGCATCAACCCATTGGCTAACTGTATCCTGGACACAACATAGACTGACTGAATCCAATTATAAAGATTGGCTCAGGAACTACAAATTATTTTGGATTCTGAGAGTTAACCCATATTTTGTCAGGACCCTCCACCTTACCAGCCCGTCATCTGTGAACAGAGAGGCGTCTCTGGGGTAAATTGGTTTGACAAGACAATATAAAAAAAAAAAAAAAAAAAAAAGGGCCAGAATATTACATGTTGGGCTCGATGTCTTGATGAGCTCCAAGCCCAACATGAGGATATCGGGACTGCTCGCCAAATGTTGGCTCACTACGAGAGATGTTTAGTGAACAAAGTCGTGCAGCCAAATATCAAATCACAAAAATGACCTTTTTAAGGCCTAAGATGCTGTGATGGGCAGTCAGTCCAAGATCACTGTCTGACAATGATCAAGAGGACATGGAAGAGCTTGAGAAGCTCTGATTGTGAAGTTAGACCTTGGACCTGCAGAACGATATTATTATGCAATACTTGACTGATGCATATGGGCATGATCATATGAATTACCAGCATGCATAAACTTCAGAATTCCTTGGCCGAGTTAATTAATATCTGGTTAACCGCTGAGCTTTTCTATGAAAGGTTCAAAGCTCAGTTCTTCTATGGGAACGGACCTTCTTCAAAGAAAGTCTTTATGGAAAGAAAAAAAAGTCTGTGAAAAGCAAAAGATTGGAAGATCAAAGAAGAAGAAGCGCAGAAGCCGAAGAAAAAGGGGTCGATGTCAAAGGAAAGTGTTTCCATTGCAACAGCAACGGCCATTTGGAAGCGAAACTGCCCTACTTTACCTACCACCCTGAAGCAATTAAGAAGGAAGGTCCTTCTGGAGATGCTCGTTATTGTGAGTCCTAACCTTTAACCGGTATTCTCTGCATTCCAGTTGGGTGCTTGACTCTAAGTTTTCTAGTGCTTCATCTGTGACACTTCTATGCAGGGTCTTGAGGATAGCAGGAGCGTTAGGGATGCGAAGAATCAAGATCCTAGCATCGGTAATGGAGCAAGAGTTGTGCCAGTAGCCATGGGAACATATCCTTGTGATTACCATTCTGTTTAGAACTAGTTTTATAAAGGGAAACAATGTTATTTTGTACCTTGCAAGCTCAGCAGAAATTTGATTTTCTGTTTCATGCTTAGCACATGAAGGTTATATGATCACCTTCTTTAAGGGACCATTGTAACATTCTTTATGAAAGAAATAATAATTGCAAAGTTTTCTTATTATTGATCTTTATCAGGCTACATATTGATGTCGCGCTGTTCTAACTGTCGAGCAAAAACGTGATAATGCCAAACGACCCTAGGATAGTCCAAATGACAGATATCTATGGCACCTTGAGAATTAGATCATATAGCAGAAGATAGAATCCAAACAAATTTGGAGAAAAATGGGCCTATTGAGTCCATTGACTTCTGAGTCATAATCCGAATTTTGTGAATCTTCTTCACAAGGCAAAATTGACTAAACTTTCCTTTGTTGGACCATGGGGAGAGGGCCATATAGATCTCCTCTCCTAGTCCATACAGATGTGTGCGGCCATTTGATTGTACCGCTAGAGGAAATTTTGTCTACTTATTACCTTTACCGATGATCTGTCTAGGTATGGATGATGTGTATCTTATGAGACACAAGTTTGAAGCTTCGAAAAGTTCAAAGAATTCAGGGACATGCGAAGTAGAAAAGCACTGCAAAAAACCCCATTAAGATTCTTCGATCAGATCGAGGAAGTGAATAGCCTCTAGCTGAGAAATTTCCTAAGACACTCTTCAGGAAAAATGGATAGTCTCTCAATGGACTCTCCACCTAGGAGCACCTTCAACTCAATGGAATTTCCAGAAACGAAGAAATCGACCCTATTAGATATGTTCGGTCCATGATGAGCTTCATAGACCTTCCTGATTTCCTTTGGGACACTCATGTTAACTTCAATCTATTACTGAATAAGGGTTTCCTCAAAAATCGTTCCTACCATACGTTGAGATATGGCACGAATAAAGAAACCAAACTGAGTCATTGCTCAGAATTTGGTTGTCCAGCTCATGTCAAAAGACAACAAAGCGGACAATTACGAACTTTAGGCTTCTCAGAGACTCCGATTCATAGGATAATCCTAAAGAGTCATTTAGAGTACCTATTTCTATATTCCAGAAAGAACCACAGTGATTGTGAGTTGACATGCCATCTTTCTTGAAAAATAGTTTATTCAAGATAGCGGCTTGAAAAACACAATCAAGCTTGATGAGCAAGTTCTCCACAAGCAGATAGCTAAGGACCAAGTGGAACCAAATTAGGTGAGCCAATAAGAACACTACCTCCTCCACCTCGTAAATCGGAAAAGAGTTTTTCGTCCCCCCTGAACAGATATTTAGGTATTTTGTTTAGAGGAGATGCTAGAGGAACATGTTTCCTCGTAGGTAATGGGTGCTCATTGGTGATGACCCCAAAAACCTACAACGTAGAGGCGATATCAGATATCGACTCCGAGAAAAAATGCTTAGAAAGACAATGTAGTCAGAAATTGACTCGATGCACTCCAAATCAAGTCTGGACCTTGGTAGATCCACCAGAGGATATAGTACCTATTAGGATGTAAATGGATCTTCAAAAGAAAGATTAGTGCAGATGAGAATGTGGAAACATTCAAGGCTAGACTATTGGCAAAACAGGTTATAGTCAATGCGAAGCATTGACTTCAGCATATGAGATATGATTGATGCATGTCTAGACTAGTTGTAGAATAGTTCTACATAATTGTCTAGATTAGAATTTATTTTGATTAGATCAATTTAAATCTAATTTTTTAGATTATTATGAGATAATTTAGATCTGAAAATATGCATGATTTGATACATGAGATGTATGCAAAATATGCCATGATTAGATCTACTTTATATATGAGATATATGATATAGATCTGATATTGTTTTGTAGTATTGAATGTTCCTGATTAAGGCGTTCCTCTTGGCCGTCCGGTCATAAGAACGAAGAAGGGTTTAAAGGCCCTCTCTTCCCATTCGATGGGGTGTTCTTATGATGTGTAGGGGTGCTGCGTGTTCGTCCTTAATCAGAAACCCAAAACTTACTTTCTGCAAAACCCTAGATCCTGAAACCCTAGGATTTATTGTGCATATTTTGTTTATGAACCCTACTTAATTAAGAATTAAGTTTATGGAATATTAATTAGGTCTAAAATTGAGAATTTCAGATCTAAGACATATTCATAATACTGGGTTCGGGCTTGGGTAGCTCAATTAGGTCTAAGCGGTTGATCAAACCGAATCAAGAGTTGGTTAGATGGGATCAACAATGCTTAAATTGACCAGCCTAATAGGATTAAGTCTGGGTCAAGATCGAGTCACGATCAAGCAAGACCTAATTAGGCTCAGAGGTTAGAGTCTGGATTGTAGGCTAACCCAATTGGTTCTGGACTCAACAATTTGGTGTCTAAGGTAAGTTTGGCATAGACGACCGACTGGTTTTTAATTGGAAGCTACTCGACCTGAATGCGTTCTTGTACGAGTTAATGGCATATTCCTTCCACCGGTCTCACTTACCTGGCCATATCTGTTGACACAGTTCTGATCTGAGGTGGTCAATAATCCGAGCTAACCCATGCCACTAGGTTAGTCATAATTGTTATGACTAAGCCAAGTCTAGTTTAATGAGACCTGAATCAATTCTCCCTAAGAAAAGATTAAGTCTGAGGTCTTCCACCATTGTAGATGTGCGGGCCCTTCCCGGGGTTGATTGTTCTCGGCTGGATACAGTGGCTCAGTTGCACCGGGAAGATGCAACCATGTCTATTAGGCATTGGATGCTATGGGCTGGAGGATGAGTTGGGCTCAATATTTTGGATACGGTGAGAGACTCAATTAGGAACCCAGTCTATGCAAATGGTGGGTCTGACTTAACTAAGGAGTGGATCAATATTCCGGATACGGTGAGATTCATGAATTAGAGACCAAGTTTGGGTGCACCATGATTAGAGAATCATTGAACAAGAGTTGTTCACTCATTGGCTAACCCATCACCAATAACTGTTAGGTGAGGTGATGAGTCAGTTGGTGAGACCGCACCACCCACTAGAAATCATTAATCGTGGAGATTTTCGCATCTCTACAGAGGGAGTGTAGGGATCCGAGAAAATAGTGGGAGCTAATTTGTTTAAAAATAAAATCCCTAAACAAATTGGTCAAGTCAAAATTACAGTATCTAACTAGAATCTTTGACTCTCTACAGGAAAATGTCTGCGTCCAACCCATTGGCACGTATCCTGGACACACATAGACTGACTGGACCCAATTATAAAGATTGGCTCAGGAACTACAAAATTATTTTGGGTTCGAGAAGTTAACCCATGTTTTGGACCAGGACCCTCCCACCTTACCAGCCCGTCCATCTGTTGAACAGAGAGCGTCTCTGGAAAAATGGATTGACGAAGATAATAAGGCCAGATATTACATGTTGGGCTCGATGTCTGATGAGCTCCAGCGCCAACATGAAGGATATCGGGACTGCTCGCCAAATGTTGGCTCACCTGCAGGAGATGTTTGGTGAACAGAGTCGCGCAGCCAAATATCAAGTCACAAAATGACTTTTTAAGGCTAAGATGCGTGATGGGCAGTCAGTCCAAGATCACTGTCTGACAATGATCAAGGACATGGAAGAGCTTGAGAAGCTCGGTGTGAAGTTGGACTTGGACCTGCAGAACGATATTATTCTGCAATCCTTGACTGATGCATATGGGCAATTCATCATGAATTACCACATGCATAAACTTCAGAATTCCTTGGCCGAGTTAATGAATATGCTGGTTACCGCTGAGCTTTCTATGAAAGGTTCTAAAGGCTCAGTTCTTGCTATGGAACGGACTTCTTCCAAAAGAAAGTCTTATGGAAAGAAAAAGAAGTCTGTGAAAAAGCAAAAGGTGGAAGGATCAAAGAAGAAGAAGGCAGAAGCCGAAGAAAAAGGCCGATGGCAAAGGAAAGTGTTTCCATTGCAACAGCGACGGCCATTGGAAGCGGAACTGCCCTACTTACCTGGCCACCCTGAAGAACAAGAAGGAAGGTCCTTCTGGAGGTATGCTCGTTATTGAGTCTAACCTTACGGTTTCTTCTGCATCCAGTTGGGTGCTTGACTCTGGTTCTAGTGCTCATCTGTGCACTTCTATGCAGGGTCTTGAGGATAGCAGGAGGCTGAGGGATGGAGACATGATCCTACGCATCGGTAATGGAGCAAGAGTTGCTGCAGTAGCCGTGGGAACATACCCTCTTGCGATTACCATCTGGTTTAGACTTAGTTTTAAAAGACTGTTATTTTGTGCCTGCAGCTAGCAGGAATTTGATTTCTGTTTCATGCTTAGCACAAGAAGGTTATATGATCACCTTCTTTAAGGACCATTGTAACATTCTTTATGAAAGAAATAAAATTGCAAATGGTTTCCTTATTAATGGTCTTTATCAGCTACATATTGATGTACCTGTTCTAACTATCGAGCAAAACGTGAATGCCAAACGACCTAGGGATAGTCCAAACGACAGATATCTATGGCACCTGAGATTAGGTCATATAGCAGAAGATAGGATCAACAAATTGGAGAAAAATGGGCTATTGAGTCCATTGACTTTTGAGTCATATCCAACTTGTGAATCTTGTCTTCAAGGCAAAATGACTAAACTCCCTTTTGTTGGACATGGGGAGAGGGCCACAGATCTCCTTGCCCTAGTACATACTGATGTGTGCGGCCCATTTGATGTGCCGGCTAGAGGCAATTTTGTCTACTTCATTACCTTTACCGATGATCTGTCTAGGTATGGGTATGTGTATCTTATGAGACACAAGTCTGAAGCCTTTTGAAAAGTTCAAAGAATTCAGACATGAAGTAGAAAAACAAACTGGAAAACCCATTAAGGTTCTTCGATCAGATCGAGGAGGTGAATACCTTAGCCGGGAATTCCTAGACTATCTCAAGGAAAATGGCATAGTCTCTCAATGGACTCCACCAGGAACACCTCAACTCAACGGGGTTTCAGAATGGAGAAATCGGACTCTATTGGATATGGTTCGATCCATGATGAGCTTCACAGACCTCCCTGATTTTCTTTGGGGACACTCATTGTTAACTTCAATCTATTTACTGAATAGGGTTCCCTCTAAAACCGTTCCTACCACACCGTATGAGATATGGCACGGTAAGAAACCAAGTCTGAGTCATCTCAGAATTTGGGGTTGTCCGGCTCATGTCAAAAGACAACAAGCGGACAAGTTAGAGTTTAGGTCCTTTCAGAGCTCGATTCATAGGATATCCTAAAGAGTCATTAGGATACTATTTCTACATTCCAGAAGACCACAATGTGATTGTGAGTCGACATGCCATCTTTCTTGAAAAATAGTTTATTCAAGATAGCGGCATTGGAAAAGCAGATCAAGCTTGATGAGAAAGTCTCACAAGCAGAACGAGCTAAGGACCAAGTGGAACCAAATCAGGTTGAGCCAATAAGAACACTACCTCCTCCACCTCGTAGATCGGAAAGAGTTTCCCGTCCCCCTGAAAGATACTTAGGTATTATTTCAGAGGATGTAGAGGAAATGTTCCTCGTAGGTAATGGTGCTCATGGTGATGATCCCAAAACCTACAACGAGGCGATATCAGATATCGACTCCGAGAAATGGCTAGAGGCAATGCAGTCAGAAATTGACTCGATGCACTCAAACCAAGTCTGGACCTTGGTAGATCCACCAGAAGGTATAGTACCTATTGGGATGTAAATGGATCTTCAAGAGAAAGATTGGTGCAGATGGGAATGTGGAGACATTCAAGGCTAGACTAGTGGCAAAAGGTTATAGTCAACGCGAAGGCATTGACTATCAGGATACCTTTTCCCCAGTAGCTATGCTAAAATCCATCCGCACATTGCTTGCTGTTGCAGCCTATTTCGATTATGAAATATGGCAAATGGACGTGAAAACGGCATTCCTAAATGGATATCTTGAGGAAGATATCTATATGGAACAGCCGCTAGGTTTCACATCCAGTGATACTGATCACAAGGTTTGCAAGCTGCAAAGGTCCATATATGGACTTAAGCAAGCATCTCGGAGCTGGAACACTCGTTTCAATGATGTGATCAAAAAGTTTGGTTTCATCAAAAATGAAGAGGAACCATGTGTTTTCAAAAGGGTCAGTGGGAGCGCTGTTGTCTTCCTCGTATTGTACGTGGATGACATCCTCCTTATTGGGAATGATATTCCCATGTTGACATCAGTCAAGATGTGGTTGTCCAAGGAATTCTCCATGAAAGACCTAGGTGAAGCATCCTTTATTCTAGGAATTAAGGTCTATAGGGATAGACCGAATAGGATGCTAGGACTTTCACAGAAGATGTACATAGAGGAAAGTACTAAAGAGGTTTAGTATGGAAAACTCTAAGAGGGGATTAATACCCTTCAGACATGGTATTCATCTTTCCAAGAAGATGTGCCCCTAGCACACCTGAGGAAATAGAACGCATGAGCAAGATCCCTTATGCTTCTGCAATAGGGAGCCTCATGTATGCCATGCTATGTACACGACCTGATATAGCCCATGCTGTGAGTGTCACAAGCAGATATCAGTCAAATCCAGGTGAAGAACACTGGACTTCTGTGAAATGTATCCTTAAGTACTTGAGAAGAACTAAGGATATGATGTTGGTCTTTGGTAACGGAGAACTCCAAGTCCAGGGATACACAGACTCGG
The DNA here is from genome assembly GCA_006176705.1 of Cocos nucifera. Lineage (NCBI taxonomy): Eukaryota > Viridiplantae > Streptophyta > Magnoliopsida > Arecales > Arecaceae > Cocos > Cocos nucifera. The sequence goes on along the minus strand of QRFJ01000004.1, from coordinate 1,576,376 downwards.
ATTTCATGTCCGATATAGATGATCGAAAGTCGACATCTGGAAGTCTGTTTGTGTGCAATGGTGGAGCTGTCAGCTGGAAGAGTTTGTGATAGCAGATTCCACCATGGAAGCAGAATATATCGCTGCATCAGAGGCTGCAAAGGAAGCATTCTGGTACAAGAAGTTTGCTGCAGAAATTGGAGTAATGCCATCAGATGCCATTCCATAGCAAAGCCATAGGCTGATACCAGCCTCATCTCATCCGCGATTACCTTGAGAAAGGGTTACGTCGAGGTCAAGAGAGTCAACTCCGCAGATAATGTGGCAGACCCACTTACAAAGCCGTTGGGCCAGCAGAAGATCGAAGCCCACCTTGAGAAGATGGGACTTAGACTTGTAGCCAATTGGCTTTAGGACAAGTGGGAGATTGTTAGATATATGTGCCCTAGAAGCCAGAATTGGCTGACACTTGTAATACACTTCTAGGGGCAAAATTATAATTTTGACTAAAATCAATAAATGGGTTATTTTCTATCACATATGTGTATTTAGTGTCTGTGATACATCCTTTGAGTTAATGGTAATGATAATTCATATTTTCAAGAGTTGAAAATTTAAGACATGAATAATCATTATTAACTCATAAATTGCTCCTGACCATAGGATCATCACGAGGATGGTGATTGATCCGGAAGGTTGGTGTACAATCGCTTCTCTTTAGTAGATGAGTCTTGAGTCTACGGTGTGGAGACACCGGAGCGAGAGTACAGGTACTCGTTAGAGAACGAGGGCACTGAGCGTGACCACCTCGAGTAGTCATTAGGGAGTCTACCTTCTCGTCAATGACTGACTCGATGCTGCAGTAGTGTGTCTGGTTCTTTGACCTGAGATGCATCGGCAGTTCACCTTGAGGGTGTTATAGTTTGACTACACCATTACTCGGTCTCCTAGCCATATGGAACCCTGAGGTGTATGTTGGCTATAGCATGTTCATTGTAGGAACTGGATTGCATCAAGATGGAATCTATCTACCTCGGTGGTAGAGGAGCAGCCCTATGATGATCATGAGAATCAAGTCCAGAAATCCATGGCCATGGTAGAGTGAAATAATAGAAAGAGTTTCTATTTAGATTTTCACATTGGACTCGAATCGAATGATTACATCATATGACAGAGACTAGGGTTTGACGAGTTTACCTTAACCCTAATCTGATCGGGGCTCAAGATAGAAGAACTTGAATCACACAGGTAGCTGCACCAAGAGGTTCGCATTCAGCTCTGATGGGTTGCCACCATATACTGCTAGGTGTCACTGGTGGATTTTGGGAGCAATTAGAATGATTTAGATGATCGATCATTCTAGCTGTTCGAATCAGAAGAGTTCTGATCCATCGAAAGGAGTTTCGATGATGTCGATGATAGAGATCATGACATATCCCATTACCATACAGAACTGAACCTAACTGGGTCACACAAACAAGGGTTTGAATCTGGTGATCATCAATTGAACTGATCTAGTTCAATTGATCTGAATGAGATTCAATTAGGTTCAAGGAAATCGTGCTAGCACTCGATTGAACCTAACGTTCTTCTTTTGCTATCATAAATAAGTTGTCCTGTCTGAGCCAAAGGAGTTTGTGCTCAATCAGAGGCCTTCATATGGTCTGACTGGAGGTTGTCCAAGTCAGAAAAGGTTGTCTTATTTGTAAGACATTACCTGCCATTTTTGGTCACCTGCCATTTCTTGTTCTTTGACTTTGGTCAAAAGTCTACCTTTGACTGGTCAAACGTTGACCATTGACACTTTGACTTTTGACCACATGTCATGCACCTATTGGAGAGCTGGTGGGGGCCTGTCCCCCTGCCAGAACCTGGCAAGGAGAAGGGCGCACGCCAAGGGTGGCGTGAGCCCAAGTTGGAGGCGCCTAGGAGTCCTTGTTGGACAAGGACTCCACCTCCTTTTGGATTCCAATTAGAGTTCTCCCTAAGAACCAACTTTGACTGGTCTTAGGCGCCCTCTAAGGAGGAATCCAGGGGACTCTATTCCCACCAATCAGATTTAGATCTGATTTCACAAAGGGTTGTGATTGGTTGGGAAGAAGAGGAGTTGGATCACAGTAGTCTATAAATAAGACCCTGCGCCCAACTCAAAAAGTAATTGAATTGAGATCAAAGTTTCCCCACGCCCCAAGGCTGCCTCTCCCCTCCTTCCTCCATGCCAAACCATCTTCTCCCCTTGCTCTCCACGTCCAAAAGGAGTTTTGGACCTTGGTTGGTGCGATTCCAGATCAAAGAAAGGCGATCAAAAGCAAGAAGGCTGCGCTGCTGCAAAGGACGACTGCAGATCTTCAAAAAGAGTTTTGAAGATCCTCCAGATCAGATCCAGATCTGATTTTTGGAGGTGTGATAGAGAAGAAGAGGATCTCCAGATCCAACCCGAGTGGATACCGGTAGAGGCCAGGCGCTTGCGTGGCTAGATCCAGAACCTTCCGCTGCAAATCAGGATCATCAACAGGGTAATAGGATTACCCAAATCAGGTAAATTAAATTTGATTTAATTTATCTTTATTTTATTTTTATTATTAAAATAATAAGAATCAGATCTAAAATATCTCAAGATCTGATTGGGATCAAGAGAAAAAATTTTGAAATATATCTCTTGATCTGATCAGATCTGAACGAACCTGGACCGGAGAAATCAGGATTTTCCCCAAAATGTAATATCTGGCCTTATTATCTTCGTCTATCCATTTTTTCAGAGACGCTCTCTGTTCAACAGATGGACGGGCTGGTAAGGTGGGAGGGTCCTGGTCCAAAACATGGGTTAACTTCTCAGAACCCAAAATAATTTTGTAGTTCCTGAGCCAATCTTTATAATTGGGTCCAGTCAGTCTATGTGTGTCCAGGATACGTGCCAATGGGTTGGACGCAGACATTTTCCTGTAGAGAGTCAAAGATTCTAGTTAGATACTGTAATTTTGACTTGACCAATTTATTTAGGGATTTTATTTTTAAACAAATTAGCTCCCACTATTTTCTCGGATCCCTACACTCCCTCTGTAGAGATGCAAAAATCTCCACGATTAATGATTTCTAGTGGGTGGTGCGGTCTCACCAACTGACTCATCACCTCACCTAACAGTTATTGGTGATGGGTTAGCCAATGAGTGAACAACTCTTGTTCAATGATTCTCTAATCATGGTGCACCCAAACTTGGTCTCTAATTCATGAATCTCACCGTATCCAGAATATTGATCCACTCCTTAGTTAAGTCAGACCCACCATTTGCATAGACTGGGTTCCTAATTGAGTCTCTCACCGTATCCAAAATATTGAGCCCAACTCATCCTCCAGCCCATAGCATCCAATGCCTAATAGACATGGTTGCATCTTTTCCCGGTGCAACTGAGCCACTGTATCCAGCCGAGAACAATCAACCCCGGGAAGGGCCCGCACATCTACAATGGTGGAAGACCTCAGACTTAATCTTTTCTTAGGGAGAATTGATTCAGGTCTCATTAAACTAGACTTGGCTTAGTCATAACAATTATGACTAACCTAGTGGCATGGGTTAGCTCGGATTATTGACCACCTCAGATCAGAACTGTGTCAACAGATATGGCCAGGTAAGTGAGACCGGTGGAAGGAATATGCCATTAACTCGTACAAGAACGCATTCAGGTCGAGTAGCTTCCAATTAAAAACCAGTCGGTCGTCTGTGCCAAACTTACCTTAGACACCAAATTGTTGAGTCAGAACCAATTGGGTTAGCCTACAATCCAGACTCTAACCTCTGAGCCTAATTAGGTCTTGCTTGATCGTGACTCGATCTTGACCCAGACTTAATCCTATTAGGCTGGTCAATTTAAGCATTGTTGATCCCATCTAACCAACTCTTGATTCGGTTTGATCAACCGCTTAGACCTAATTGAGCTACCCAAGCCCGAACCCAGTATTATGAATATGTCTTAGATCTGAAATTCTCAATTTTAGACCTAATTAATATTCCATAAACTTAATTCTTAATTAAGTAGGGTTCATAAACAAAATATGCACAATAAATCCTAGGGTTTCAGGATCTAGGGTTTTGCAGAAAGTAAGTTTTGGGTTTCTGATTAAGGACGAACACGCAGCACCCCTACACATCATAAGAACACCCCATCGAATGGGAAGAGAGGGCCTTTAAACCCTTCTTCGTTCTTATGACCGGACGGCCAAGAGGAACGCCTTAATCAGGAACATTCAATACTACAAAACAATATCAGATCTATATCATATATCTCATATATAAAGTAGATCTAATCATGGCATATTTTGCATACATCTCATGTATCAAATCATGCATATTTTCAGATCTAAATTATCTCATAATAATCTAAAAAATTAGATTTAAATTGATCTAATCAAAATAAATTCTAATCTAGACAATTATGTAGAACTATTCTACAACTAGTCTAGACATGCATCAATCATATCTCATATGATATTTAAAATTAAATAATTTTTATTTGCTATTTTTTAGATGTTATTATAACACTTATAATATCAAAAAATAGTAAATAAAAAGATCTAAAATATGATTTAATCAGATTAAATCAAAAACATGCAAGACTATTCTATAGAACTATTCTATTCTAGAACTAGTCATGCATATCTTCTAATCTTAGATCCAAATTCATTTAATTTTAATTTTTTCTGATTTCAGATCTGATCACATCTCATGTGACATCTAAAATCACTTATTTTTTAATTAAAATAAATTTAAAAATCAGATCTAAATAATTTTAGAACCATGGCTCTGATACCAGTTGAAGGGAAAATCCTGATTTTTCCCGGATCCAGGTTCGTTCAGATCTGATCAGATCAAGAGATATATTTCAAAAATTTTTTCTCTTTGATCCTCAATCAGATCTTGAGATATTTTAGATCTAATTCTTATTATTTTAATAAATAAAATAAAATAAAGATAAATTAAATCAAATTTAATTTACCTGATTTGGGTAATCCTATTACCCTGTTGATGATCCTGTTTGCAGCGGAAGGTTCTGGATCTAGCCACGCAAGCGCCTGGCCTCTACCGGTATCCACTCGGGTTGGATCTGGAGATCCTCTTCTTCTCTATCACACCTCCAAAAATTAGATCTGGATCTGATCTGGAGGATCTTCAAAACTCTTTTGAAGATCTGCAGTCGTCCTTTGCAGCAGCGCAGCCTTCTTGCTTTTGATCGCCTTTCTTTGATCTGGAATCGCACCAACCAAGGTCCAAAACTCCTTTTGGACGTGGAGAGCAAGGGGAGAAGGTGGTTTGGCATGGAGGAAGGAGGGGAGAGGCAGCCTTGGGGCATGGGGAAATTTTGATCTCAATTCAATCTTAATTTGAGTTGGGCGCAGGGTCTTATTTATAGACTAAGCTGTGATCCAACTCCTCTTCTTCCCAACCAATCACAACCCTTTGTGAAATCAGATCTAAATCTGATTGGTGGGAATAGAGTCCCCTGGATTCCTCCTTAGAGGGTGCCTAAGACCAGTCAAAGTTGGTTCTTAGAAGAACTCTAATTGGAATCCAAAAAGGAGGATGGAGTCCTTGTCCAACAAGGACTCCTAGGCGCCTCCAACTTGGGCTCACGCCACCCTTGGCGTGCGCCCTTCCTCCTTGCCAGGTTCTGGCAGGGGGACAGGCCCCCACCAGCTCTCCAATAGGTGCATGACATGTGGTCAAAAGTCAAAGTGTCAATGGTCAACGTTTGACCAGTCAAAGGTAGACTTTTGACCAAAGTCAAAGAACAAGAAATGGCAGGTGACCAAAAATGGCAGGTAATGTCTTACAAATAAGACAACCTTTTCTGACTTGGACAACCTCCAGTCAGACCATATGAAGGCCTCTGATTGAGCACAAACTCCTTTGGCTCAGACAGGACAACTTATTTATGATAGCAAAAGAAGAACGTTAGGTTCAATCGAGTGCTAGCACGATTTCCTTGAACCTAATTGAATCTCATTCAGATCAATTGAACTAGATCAGTTCAATTGATGATCACCAGATTCAAACCCTTGTTTGTGTGACCCAGTTAGGTTCAGTTCTGTATGGTAATGGGATATGTCATGATCTCTATCATCGACATCATCGAAACTCCTTTCGATGGATCAGAACTCTTCTGATTCGAACAGCTAGAATGATCGATCATCTAAATCATTCTAATTGCTCCCAAAATCCACCAGTGACACCTAGCAGTATATGGTGGTAATCCATCAGAGCTGAATGCGAACCTCTTGGTGCAGCTATCTATGTGATTAAGTTCTTCTATCTTAAGCCCCAATTAGATTAGGGTTAAGGTGAACTCGTCAAACCCTAGTCTCTGTCATATGATGTGTGGTGATAATATAAATAATATAATTGTGGTTGTTGTTGTGTGGGTGTGTGTATGTATGTATGTATATATATGTATGTATGTATGTATATGTGTGTGTGTGTGTGTATACTAAGAACATTATATACAAATAGTGTAAAAAGGGGATCAATTAAAGAATGTTTCCAAAGAGTTAGGGTAGCCTCTATCAAATGATTTATATGGTGAATCGTAATTAACTACAGAGAGCGTATGATCATCTCCAACTTTTACTATAATAGAATCAGTAGAATACATCCATTAATCCTACATAAGAAAAAAAATCTATCAGTAACAATTTGTAGCTTAATAGGGCCTTCTATTCAACTGTAATGATCTCCCCACACAAGATAAATTCAATATAGCTTAAAATTAATTAAATATGTCACAATCCTAGATATGCTTCTCATATTATAGTATCCACCCCATCTATGTTCTTCTACCAACGACTGAAAATTATAGTGGCTAGGGAGGTTGACATCCGTGCAGCCTATATTACTTACCATATTTAGCTATTATGGAACCATTTGGTATTTGAGTCTAGCTAGGAGATCTCTAGCCATATTTATTTCGGATTGAGCACTCTTCTTGGCAGCAGAACTCACAGATGTTATCTTGAGATCTTCTGAGATTTGAGAACCCCATCTTGTTCAATGCCCCAGCAGATTTTTATTTCTTAGAAGCCCCCTCCTCCGATATACCTCAAGGTTAACTTTGATAGCAGTACTGTCAGGGCAGGAATGGAGAAGCTGGTTTTATGATCCATGACCCTAAATCCAGATTTGTTGCAGCTAGGGCCAGCTACCTCTTTGAGCCTATGATTCTAGGTGCTGAGCTATGAGCAACTTAGCCTGGTATTATATATGCACGATGGATCCTATAAGCCGCTCATCTTATTATTGAGGATGATTCTGTAATGGTGGTGACTTAGATCTGAGGATGCATGAGGAGAGGTGCTGCTCATCTCCTTCTTCAGGATATTGCAGTCTTGTTGACTAGGTGTACAGTACTGACCATCAGGAATATTTTTTGGAAGGCAAACATTGCAGCGGACTTGATGGTTGCATTTGTAGCTGAGCATTCCAGATAAAGATGGCAATTGGATCGGATTGGATATAAATAGATTGGATTATATACGAATCGAGTCAAAAAAATTCTAAATCTGGACCCACCCTATTTATTAAATAGGTCAGATTTTAAAACCTAAATCCGAACTATTTAATAAACAGATTATCCGACTCGACTTATTTATGATTAATTTTTAATCTAGTTAAAAAAATAGAATCCCACATGTTTACAATCCATTTAAAAAAAAAAGAAAAAAAATTAAAAACCTGCTCTGTTGCCTCTGCCCAATCACCTTTCTGCCCTCATCACCCTCTCACCGCCTCCAACTTTGTCCGATTGGAGCTCTTGGCTGCCTCCAGCTCTGGTGCTCTGCCCTTGACTACCCTTGTTCTCATCTATCCCGAACTCTACCGCGATCTCCTCCATCAAGCTCCTGATTGCCACTACATGGGTGTAGTGGACCACGGCAGCACCGTCCACTGGGTCAGAATTGCATGGTAGCAAGATTCACATCTTCTATCGATGCCGAGGCCATCACCGGCCTTGACCTTCTAGATAGGATGGTTGCGGATGGATACATCAATGCCATTAGAGCAGGAGTAGGGGAAGTGGACGACATGCATGGTAGAGTAGGTGGAGAAGGGAAGGCTATTGTTGTCAAGAAGGAAGTGGAGGGAGTGAACTTGGAAGAGGGACTTGATGGTGGTATAGGTGGTGGCATTGGAGAGCACCTCCAATCGACGCCCCACTACCTCCTTCACCTTTGATTTCTTTGCCTTCGATAAGCCTCTATGGTCGAACTCAGCCTCAGCATTGTCTTCGGAATGGCGAGAGTGCAAAGAAGAAGGAAAGGAAGGAAAAGAGAAAGTGGAAAACCTTAGCCATGATGGCACCTAGGGTATTGGTGAGATACAAGGGGTAGCGTGGCGCAATCGAAAATCAGTGAAATACAAGGGATAGCATGGCGTGCCATCCACCATGGAATTTGATGCGGTCCAATTGCATCTCATGCAATACATAGCAGAGAAGCCCAATTAAGCTATTATTCAAGCTATTTAGATGGCCTAGTTAATAATATATAAGTCTAATTCAAATATTATATGGATTAAACAAGTTTAGTAGGTTAGATATTTGAAATCTAAATCCCATCCAAATCTATTTATAGTGGGTCGAACAAAGATCGGATTGATAGATCAAGTCATATTTTACCACCCCCAACTCCAAAGATACTTTTTGGTCGGATTTGAAATTAACCCTTCGACCTTTGAGAAATATTTTGCTTTTCGATCCTTTTAGATGTATTCACATAAAATTTATATGAAAAATATATTTTTATTAAAAATATATATATATTTAGCATTCTCTTATCATATATCCTCTCTTGTCGTATAGTTGGAGGAGGTCTTACCAAAACTATAATAATAAATATTAAAATGATAACTTTGAATAAAATAAAAATACATGAAGATGGTGATCGAAGCATAATCTCAGACCCTTAATGGATGACGTACCCCCCTCCCCCCAAAATTGGTCTGAAGACGAGACTTTTCCATGCAAGGATGCTTATGGCCAAATAAGTAAGATACAGGTCATGCGCATTGTGTCCACACACATCTTCTTTGTCTAATTCGAGATTAGCGTAAGCTCTAAGTGAAATCTATAATGTTCCAAGCTACCAGACAGCTGCTATTAGAATATAAGATACATATACCGATCTCAGATTTCCATGCAGCGAATGATTCATCGATTTGACGGCTGTGATCAATTTCATCAACCGCTAATGATTAGATCGAGATTATTTGGAAATTGTTAAATTTTGTTTGATATAATCTAATCATGGCGGCATTGAATTTGCGGTGCCCATCTCGCCGTCGTGAGACACACCGCTATTTCAGGCCAACTAAACTGGGTCCCACCGTGGACGATGGAAAGCCTGGACCGTTGATTCCTCCGTCCGAGGACGATCCAACGGATGGAAAGCAGTCAAAACCCATCATTCCTGCGTGGCTTTGACTACACCCAAAACGGCTTGCGAATATAATTTTGCGTCTTTGACTGGGTTGTCACATCAGCCGCATCACCCCCGAATATACGCGTAGGATATTCCCTACGCCCTTCCGATCGGACATAATTACAAAAATGGCATCCCCTCTTCCTATTTACCCTACCATTCTATTGCACATAATTACAAAAAATGACAAATCCTCCTCGTATTTACTCTTTAGTTTCCATATATCTAAATTAATTTATGTAAAAAAAAATTATGATACTTAATAAATAATAAAAATTTACAAATTTACTATAATTTTTATAAATTTTAATAAAATATTTTTTCATAATATCAAATAAACCCATAAAATATGATTAATGCATTATCTCACTTTCAATAATTTTTATATATTTTAAATATCCAATTATAATCTTTGTTCAATTATTAAATTGGTTAATGTTCAAAACCTCAACAAACTAAAATACATTATTGATAATTTATAAAAATAATAGTAGCAACTCAATTTTTCTAATCATTTTAATTTTAATTTTTTAATATTAAAATTTTTAAATTTATTTTTATATTAAATGATGATAATTTATAAATCACAGAATAAACAAAGTACATCATAATAATATAAAGAAAAATTTATATATAAATTTTAATAATAATTAATTTTTTTTAATCTAAAATTTTGAATTATTAGTACTATAAATATAACCATAGTATTAGAATTTATAGATTTTATAAATAAAAATATTTTTTGTAAGGTTAAAACCATGGAAAGATTTTATGGCTGCGCAAAATTATCAAAAGGAGAGAGTTCATTAGGTATACGGTAGATGGCATTGTTGAGATTCAGCGCAAGTAGGGGCATTTTTCTGAGAGGGGTAGGAAGGGCAGGCACATAGAAAGTCGTCCGCCTGTGGCTTTCGCAATACCTCTGGCTTTGACCAGTGCCGCTGCGTCACCGTCATGTTCGCCCCGTCTCTCTCTCTTTCTTTTTTTTTTTTTTTCTGTTTCTCCTGTCAGACTACTACTTCCATTCTCCCCCAATTTAGTTTTTATTTTATTTTAATCCTTCTCTCCTCTTCTTCTCCCATCTCCTTCTGTCTCCATTTGTCATCTTATTAGGGTTTCTCAATCTTTCCACTGAAACATTTACTTCTGGAACGGTGTCGCTTGGCGAAGCTGAAGGCCTTCCTCCAAGGTAGGATTCTTTTCTTTTCCTTTGTTTACTCTTGTTTGGTAATGATTGGGGGAATTTTGATCAAAAGAGGAATCGGGGTTTAGGAGGGATTCTTGAATGTTTTTAGGTTTTATTCGCCGGTTAAATTTATAAAGATGGAAGCTTTATCTTGAATCTTGTTTGATGGGTTAAGGTTTTTATTTGTTTCCCTTTTTTGTCTGAGAGTTGCTGATGGGCTGGTCTTGAATCATCGACCCTCCTGCGTAATTTTACGGAGTTTGGGGTGGAATTAGAATTACAGGTTTTTACTGATCGCTACTAAGAATTTTGTTGATGGGGAGATTCGAATAAATATTTGGAGGCAGTTGGGGATTCGTCCAATGAAGATGCAGTAAGTTGGTCTTGTCAATTTGAATAAGAATCTGTATCAAATCGTGGATTACTCTTGAAATAATTGTGGAATTTAGGGAAGGAATATAAATTTGTATTTAGTGCCTCTTAGACGCTGGGTTTTGTATTTGGGGTAGGTTTCTTTCTTCTTCTTCTTCTTCTTCTTCTTCTTTGTTGCGCGGGAGGTGGGGCGCGTGTTTTGGGGTGGTGCTTGTAGGATGACATCGTCTCTTGTTTGTATTATTATGCGGGCTTAGCGTGAAATTGTGTCCTTAAGTGATCATCATTCAATTTAGCAGATTCTATCCTTAAGTTACGGTAGAAGCCATGAAATTGTGTGGCATTAGCATGCAATCATACAATTAGTTCTAATTGTTTTTCTGATGCAAACCAGCTGGGTTGGTGCTTTCTATTAACTGGGATAAACAGTTTTCAATTTCTGTCCCCTTAATTAGTTCTAATTGTACTTGATTTTGCTACTCTTTGGTCTCACAGAAAGCAGGACAAATCTGATTCTTTATTACTCAACAAGATGGGCTGCTTCACTGTCTTGAAATATAAGAAGAAGAAGAAAAGTGGGCACTTTGTCAACAAGAAACCTATTATCAGTAAGGAGAATATAGCTACCTCTCTTCCTGAACCAGAATCTCGTGGTCCATCGCTCCAATCGGCTCCTCCAAGTTTCAGGAACAGAACCGAATTGGCCCAATCAGCTAGTCGAGTACCTAACAGCAGAGCCCGAGCATTGTCTGCTCCTTGTAGCCTTGTTGTGGTGGATCACGATGCTTTCTCATCGACAGAATTGGATGACCAAGAAGAATTTAAGGGTAGAGGAGGATCAGTAAAAGAACAACGCTTTTCAAATCCCCTACCTCTCCCATTACCATCACCTCAGTCGACCTCTGGCTTGAAGAATAGGGGTAGTTTCAAATTGAGCAATGTTAGTGGCCCTGTTCTGACTTCTGGTCCTTTGCCTTTGCCTCCGTCAGCGGGAGGAGGGCTTCGAAATTTCTCCTTCGAAGAGATTTCCTTTGCCTGCCAGCAATTCTCTGTTGATCGGTGTGTGTCTGAAGGTATCTCATCCACAGTTTACAAGGCAACCTTTGGTGATGACAGCACAGGTTCCAAGAGGATTGAAGCCACGGTCACTCGTTTGCTTCCTTCCTCGCAGGTAACATATGCACAGATATCATACTTGCCCATGGTTATGCACCAAGGCATTCTTTTCATTTATACTTTTTTTTTTTTTTTTTTTTTTTTGTCTATTCTGACCTTTGCCTTGAAGGTGCAATCCATGAAGTTGAAAGTACCTTATTTATTGTTAATTATGAGGATTCATGTCAGTTACCCAGGACGCTAAGACTAATTTGCAGTAAAATCAAAACCACATGCTTGTAAAGAGAATTATATAACAACTTGAATTAGCCAATGAAGTTGACTTCATAGAATTTCTACAATATAACACAGGAAAAACCTCCACCATCTCGAACCAGCTAATAATCATCACAAGCGTTCTCAACCATTTCTATATTTTGCCCCAAAACTAGGACTACTGCAATTTGCTTGATATCACTATTTGCTACTTGAAGGACACCATATCAATAAACTCTGACAGTATACTTGCATGCCATGCATGTTGATTTTACACCAACCAGCAATACTATTATGACATCCTGGGAATCATAATCTGCATAATTGAATCCCTTTTGCATATATTTTCCTGAATCTGAGTGCTAGTAGTAGTATAACTAATCTTTTTTACATGGTTGTATATGGTTAACTTGTTACACTGCCTGCAATGAATTTATTGATGAATTATGATATACTTGTATTTTGCTTGAATTCAGCTGCGAATGCCATGTTTAAGGCTGAAAGTACTACCTGTATTTAACATTCTTGTAATGTTCTGCATGATCTGACAATTACTATGGTCTAAAACTGGTCAAAGAGTTGGGAACAGAGGGAAATTACTTGCTTCAGTTGTATATATATCTAGTCCAAAGTTTTGCTTTTCCTACCTGTTTGTACATTTATGATCTGATATCTGATTGAATTGCCAGAGGATATCTGGAATAAGATGCATGTTTCAAATCTTCCAGGGGTTGAAGGAATTTCTGAATGAGGTGAACACATTAGCAACCTTACAACATCCTCAACTTTGTAAATTGCTTGGTTTTCATTCACGTGAGGGCTCTGATGAACGGATGTTGGTATATGAGAGGCTTTATTATGGAAGCTTAGATCGACTTCTTTATGGGAGATCCGATGGTCCTTCCATTGACTGGAGTACACGGATGAAAGTAGCCCTCTGTGCTGCACAAGGCCTTGCATTTTTGCATGAAGAAGGACCTTTTCAGGTTACCGAACTTCATCCTAGTGCTGTTTTATTGTTGATTTGAACATCATGATTTAAACCTTAGCCGTGAGTGCAATTTTTCCCATAATACAAATGGAGCAAGTTGATTTTATTTCAGTTGGCTTGCTCACCAACTTGACCTGTATTCAAAAAAAAAATTCTGTTCATGAAATATATGGTTTCCAGAAATTTTTGAAGTGGTTTTACAGGATACAAGAATGACTTTATTTTTTATAACTTGACCGCTAGACTAGTCTGTCATTCAATTTTTCTGTTCTAGTTAGCCATACCATCGGGTGCAATTTTAACTATAACAAAACTGAAATCCTCGATGTTAATTAAACATTAATGTAGAATTCAGAAAATATATTGAGAAACTAAATTTACCATGAAATGACATAAATGCTGAATCATATAGCCTCTGAAAGGCAGGTTTGGCAATTTTTCATCTGATATAGTTAATTTTTTATCATAAAAAAATAGATGGGATTGTGGTGCCCTTTTCTTACATGGGGAATTGTGCATGGGAATCTAAGGACGATCAATTTTATTTCTGTTTTGAACTGTGGGTATACTTCTGATTCATGTCTTATAATTTGTTGCTAATTTTTATAGGCCATGTACAATGAGTTCTCAACTTCAAATATACAAGTCGACAAAGATTTCAGTGCAAAGCTATCGGGATATGGATGTGTGAGCTACAGTCCAGAGATAGAGATTACAAATTCGACTGCTGTAAGTGCCACTTCTTTATATGATAACAAAATGATCACATACACCAATTTGCTATACTCTAGTAAATTATGGCATGTGCAGATGCAATATATTTTTGTATTTTAAGGGTGCATAATGTTTGTAACCTTTACATAATTCAAAACATTAATTTTGTTTATATATATATATATATATATATATCAATTTACATCCCAACCAATCCATCCTTGCTGACCTTATGGGTACATATCTTGAAAGACTTTTACAGTCCGAGCGACCTCTTGCACGTGAGTGATCCTCTTTGACTTTGCAGATTAGCAATGAAATTTTCTTATTAAATTAGAACTACATTTACCCCTATTATGTCTCAAAAAAAATCATTACCTTTATTTATTCTGATTTCTTTCCAGAGATATGTTATTTTCTCCATCTGCTTGGAGTATATCAACTTGTAACACCATAAGAACTTTGGAAATCAGATTGTAGGGAATTTAATTATGATTTTATATGGTTATTCCATATGTGAATAATCAAGAAATTATTGAAGGAAAAATTCTCTTTTTTCACTTATGGTTTCTCCCTGGTTTATAATCTTGGGTAAACCTCCACCCTTCAGGCTACTACTGCAAATCTATCCGTGGAGACCTTGGAGAAAGGATTGCTTACTCCCAAGAGTAACGTATGGAGTTTTGGCATAGTCCTCGTTGAACTGCTGACCGGCAGGAAGAATCTTGACACACGCTATCAGAGAGAAGAACGGAACATCATCAAATGGAGCAGACCTTTTCTCGCCGATGATTGCCGTCTATCCCTCATCATAGACCCCCGCATGAAAGGGCGTTTCCCACCCAAAGCTGCCCGGACTGTTGCTGATATTGCCTTGAAATGCCTTCAGAAGGACCCCTCGGAGAGGCCTACCATGAGGGCCATCATGGAGTCCCTCAAGAACGTTCAGGATATGAAATACCCCTGCCGCTATCCCCTGCAAGAACCATCTGCTGTGACAAGCAAACAGATGCTGAAATCTCCTAGCCTCAATGGAATCACAATCCCGCCGCCACAATCAAATCTTTCACCTTCACCCCCGTCCGGATTCCAAACATCGTCGTCACCGAGAACATCCATGAGCATGCCTCTTCCCCCTCGAACTTGTTCTTCTACCATCTCATTGGAAGAGAGTAGGATAAACGCTGTTAGGAAATCACCTTCTCCCGTCCTGCTACGGAGGCCTGGGGTGGAAGGGTTTTAATTGTTCATAGTTTTTTCTCTTATTATTTTTTTGGTATTTTTATCAGTTTGTTTACATTTTGTAAGTTGTATTTTGATTACCGGTATACAAATTGGATGATGTCTGTTCATCTGCCCATCTAACCCAGGGGTTATGATGACAAATTGTGTATAAAAGGAGTGAACCTTCTCTTGTGAATGGATGGACCTTGTTTAGCTTCTCCATTGTGAACTGATCATGAGTCCTCCCTGTCTACAAATTCTTACGATCTCTGATCGTTTCTGGATTTGGCTCCAATCACCATCAAACAAAGCGGTCAGGCTCAAGTTAGGCACAGGTTCTCTCTTTTTATGATAAAAGTTGTGGGAACGCTCTTGATTCCAAGGTTCTTAGATTTCAGCTATCCGTAATGCCCAAAAAGTACTCGTGAGTACCGAGTGCTCCTGGTTGCGGTCCATGGAGATGTCATTGTTGACCTATGCCACCCATCAGTGCTTTTCCATTTGCCACCTTGTTCTTGGTTTGGGTCCACAATTGAGGCAACCTCCATGCTGTTCGGTTCAAGGTTTTGGATTAATCTTCATCAATCCTTTCCTTTCTTCTTTGGCTTGGCTGCAAGTTAGACACGCAACCTCCATGGCCGAACTACGTCTTCACCGACCGCTGACTTGCTTACGCGTACCATTGCTAGTTGTTTCTTTCTTATGCGGACCTTTTGGCCCATTTTCTGATGAATAAATATTATAAAAAAATTAATTAATTCTTTTATCAACATAATACAAAAGGATATAGATAGTATACTTTAAAGTTACTTTTTGTTACATAAAAAAAAAATATGAATAAATTATTTTTTTATCTAAATATTATTTAAAAAATATTTATTTAAATAAAAATATAAATTTTTAGATAAATTTTTTATTCATAAAAGAACGACTCTCTGTAATTTTGATTCAACTTTGAGTGTTTTTTCGGTAAATATGTTAATCTTGGCCACCCGAATAACTTTACAAATCACCGAATCATACAATTTTTTAATAGTCAGTATTTCAAAGATGGTGGATACAATTGTAGCTGAAAGTATTATCTCTGGTCCATGTCTGATCTTTTTTGGGATGATATACGGACGGCCACATGTTAGATTTATACTCTCTCTCTCTCTCTCTCTCTCTCTCTCTCTCTCTCTCTCTCTATATATATATATATATATATATATATATATATATATATATATATATATATATATATACACGTGCACATTATGTACCATAAGAAGATCTATTTCTGTTAGAGTTGGTTCGATTATCTTGCTGTGATCATGCAGTTTTTTTACCACCTATCCTCTCGGGTGCTTATCCTTTACACTATCCTCTGCAATATCCTTTATTCCACGCGAGTTATAAGTCAGATTTATTTTGATACCATTTATAACTGTTGGAGGTAAATCATGCTCCCATCGAAGTTCAGTCGGATGCTCAGCGGATAATACAATCGGTAGTCATGAAAAAGCTTCAGCGGACGAGCTTCTTCCAAATTTCTTCAGTCGATCGAACTCATTAACGGTCGAGCTCCGGCCGAAATTCTCTAAGATCCGAACTTCTTTCGAACTCCTCCAACAGTCGAGCTTCTACGAGAGCCGAATTTCTCAGCAGTCGGACTCCTCCTCCAGTCGGACTTCTATGGAAGCCAAACTCCTCAGCGGTCGGACTCCTTCTCCAATCGGACTTCTATGGAAGCCAAACTTCTTACAGACTGTTGACGGATTCCTACAGACGATCCCACTACTGAACGGTTACAATTATCACCATAATAATGATTGTCATTTATCAAGACAAAACGATCGGCATTTATCAAGTCAATCACGATCGGCATTTATCAGAACGGTTACGACGGTTATTAATCAAGGCAGTTACAATAAGCTCCACCTATAAAAAGGACCCTCCAGATACGCTTACTCTAGGCTCTAAGCTTTCTTCTTCTTCCTGAAACTCTGCCGAACTCCACACTAAGCACTCCATTTCTATTGGTCAGAGCTAACTTGACCGTCGGAGGGTCCTACCGGAGCCACCCCCACCGGCTCCGGACGGAACTTTATTTTGTAGATCATCGACGGCGACCTCGTCCTCTTCCACTCCAGCTTGATCCGGCGTCAACCAAATTCTGCACCAATAGATTTGGTGCTAGAGGAAGAGCCCTCTGTTCTTGAGGTTTTCTTGATCTTAAAGGAGTGCTCAGCAGTGATCTAGAGTTCTTCCCAAAAAAAATGCCTCCCAAGAGAGCTTCGACTCGACGATCAACGGCCTCCACGCCAGGTCCATCTGCTCCCGCTTCAGCCCTAGCAACTCAGGTTCCATCTGAAGCCACAACAGATGTAGAGCAGTTCAACCTGCTGGTTCAACAGGTTCGTGGCCTTGTCGAGATGATGCAGACCGTGCGATAGCTTCCGGCGGTGACTTTGCCAGCAAACCCGCCATCAGGATGCCAGGAATCGACCTTAAGAAAGAGCATTTGGCCTAGCATACCAATCACCCTTAGGAAGGAGAAACAGAGAGCAGAAGTTCTCCCCTAGAAGGTTTCATAGGAGGCAGAATGAAGTTTGGCCGCACTCACGACCTCCCCCAGTACAAGCGAGGCCGAACTCCATCTCGAGCTCGTCATCAAGAAAGCCCTGACAAAGATTTCACAGGAGGCGGAATGAAGTTCGGCATAAGCAAGACCACCGAACTCCCCCTCGAGCTCGTCATCAAGGAAGCCCCGACAAAGGGGCATGAAGTTCTCCCGTAGGTTTCACAGAAGGGTGGAATGAAGTTCGGCCGTGCTCACGACCTCCCCAGCGCAAGCAAGGCCTGAACTCCTTGAGCTCCTCATCAAGGAAGCCCCGACGGAAGGGCGCGAAGAAGTCCTCCCCCTAGAAGCTAGAACCACTATTGAGGGAGAAATGACAAGAAGATCGGCCGCCTCCCGGCATCATAGACGCTATCTCCGGGGCAAGGAGATCGTCCGGCCCGGGACTTATCGTCCGAGGAAACTCGAAGGAACAACGCCCCCACAATCCTGAAACATAAAAAATTCGGGAATGTGCTGCCAGTAACTTTCTTTCGGTAAAATTCTTTCATTTCAATAATATTGTTTCTTAGTGCAAAAACTACATGATGAAAGGAAAGAAGCAGTCAATAGTGGCCGTGTTAGAAATCAAAGTAGAACCTCGTCCTAACACGAGTAGGTCAAAGACCTTCAACCTCGGCTAGAGATAAGATCTCTCCCAAGCGACCGTGTCAACCTCGATTGTAGGAGATAAGATCTCCCCCAAGCGACCGGGCCAATCTTGACTGCTGGAGATAAGATCTTCCCCGAGCGCCCGTATCAATCTCAGCTGCAGGAGATAAGATCTCCTCCGAGGCAACCTCGACCGTAAGAGATAAGATCTCCCCGAGGGCTCGTCTCAACCTCGGCTGCAAGAGATAAGATCTTCCCCGAGGCAACCTCGGTTGCAGAAGATAAGATCTCCCCCGAGCGCCCGTATCAACCTCGTCCGAGCTTCAACCTCGGCTAGAGATAAAATCTCTCTCGAGCGCCCGAGCTTCAACCTCGGCTAGAGATAAGATCTCTTCCAAGCGACCGAGCCAATCTCGGCCAGAGATAAGATCTCTTCCGAGCGCCCAAGCTTTAACCTCGGCCGCAGGAGATAAGATCTCCTCCGAGGGCTCGTCTCAATCTCGGCTGCAGGAGATAAGATCTTCCTTGAGGCAACCTCGACTGCTGGAAATAAGATCTCTTCCGAGCGTCCGTATCAACCTCGGTCGCAGAAGATGAGATCTCTCCGAGCTGACCTTGGTTGCAGGAGATATGATCCCCCGAGCTTCGACTTCAACGGGTGCGGAGCCCAAAAAAGGCTTCAGCAATTGCCTATTTTGGTACTCCCTTCGAATTTCAAACTCGAAAGTGGGGGGACTATTGTTGGAGGTAAACTTCGCTCCCATCGAAGTCCAGTTGGATGCTCAGCGGACAATACAACCGATAGTCATGGAAAAGCTTCAGCGGACGAGCCCCTTTCAAACTCCTTCAGCCGATCGAACTCATTAGCGGTCGAACTTCTCTAAGAGGCAAACTCCTTTCGAACTCCTCCAGCAGCCGAGCTTTTATAGGAGCCGAACTCCTCAGCGGCCGGACTCCTCCTCCAGTTGGGCTTCTATGGAAGCCGAATTTCTTATAGATTGTTGACGGATTCCTACAGGCGATCCCACTACTGAATGATTACAATTATCACGACAATAATGATTATCATTTATCAAGACAACACAATCAGCATTTATCAAGTCAATCACGATCGACATTTATCAGGATGGTTACGACAGTTATTAATCAAGATAGTTACAACAAGCTCCACCTATAAAAAGGACCCTCCAGATACGCTTACTCTAGGCTCTAAGCTTTCTTCTCCTTTCTGAAACTCTGCCGAACTGCACACTGAGCACTCCATTTCTGTTGGCCTGAGTTAACTTGGCCGTCGGAGGGTTCTGCCGGAGCCACCCCCAGCGGCTCCGGATGGAACTTTATTTTGCAGGTCACGGGCGACGACCTCATCCTCTTCCATTCCAGCTCAATCCGACGTCAACCAAATTCTGCACCAACAATAATAATTCAGGATCTTATTCGGTATTATTTAGATTTTTTGACTCTATATAAGTATCTAAGACCTTTCCGATGAATAATCGATGTTAGACTAAGTACATACCTAATATAGATCCTCATAAAAATAAGAAATAATTTCTTATTAGCAATACCAAAAAAGAAAATGCTAATTTGTTTTTGTCCTGTAGGTATAAATTTCTGTGTCGTTTGTTAAACATGCACCAACCGCTCTGCGAAACAAAAGGGAAACACACCATGAAATTGGTGCCAATTACGAAGCTCACTTGACGTAACATCCAGCACATCCTTTGGGTTGCACCATGAGCCCACAAAACAAGCCCTGTTCGAGGATTTCTGCCAAACACTCAGAGGTTTGTGGCCGAGGACAACGTGCTGGTGAACTTTGCATGCAAGATCCCAAATCAAGAGGTTCGTCCTGTCCATTTTGCAGAGCAGAACGGAGCAACCTATTGAGGGAACTATAAGGGCTGCCAATGGCTTAATTTCTAAGTCTCGTCTCATTGAGGGATGAGAATGGCGAGCCCTCGAGTGAGGAGGTGATGGCAGATAATTTTGTTTCACTAATAATCTCGTCATTATACAATTGCCATCCATCTGAGTTTTCTGATTTGGAAGTTGGCTGGAGGTACGTAGTAGATAACATTTTATGGTACCATATATAGAGTTCTCATGCCCTCTGATAAAATTTTTTGCCCTCGTGGTGGATGTACTTGTTTAGTAGGCTAAATATGATAACTATGATATATCTAGGTTGTAATGCTGCTAATGGTACTCGAGCTGCAGTTGTTATAGACATTAAGTACTCAAAATGAGATTTAAAACAAAGCCGATTTCTATTATTCTTTTGTATATTTCTTCCTTTTGTTCTTTTCTAAGTATTAAAAATAGGGCCTTCAGATCTCTGTTTTTATACCTTTATAAATCACAAAAAAACATTCTTTTATTTAGAAGTAGAAGAAAGGGAGAAAATTTCACATTTCAAGGTGCAACAATTCATCATTGCCTATATTCTTTCTAAACCAGGCCAGAAGGCAATTCTCATTCGATTTAGAAATTTTAGTCAATAAATGATTATCTCTCTATGATTTGGTGCATGGTAAACTGAATGAACGAGCATCTTAATAATAATTAATAAGAATGATGCTCGCACGGTGCGCACTTTTCTAAGATTTTTTGCAGCTTGCTAGTTTTTACTGTATGCATGGTGGTCTTTTCCTGAATTCATTTTTTTTATTGTGCATGGATGGATTTTTTTTTTTTTTTTTTCCTGATTTTTCTAAATTTTATTGTCCATGGAAGTATAAAGATGCTATTTTTTTCTTTCTTCACTAGAGCATAGAGAAATTCTAAAGGAAACAATATAAAACACAAGGGAAACTGATGCGTAAAATATAAAAGATGAAATTCACATGGAGAGGAGAGTTGCCCGGGTTGAGAGAATCATCCCTCCAGTAATTTTTGTTAACTTTAGATTACCTCACTAAGATATCACGAGCTTTGGAGGCTATGACATCCAACAAAGTTAGCAGATATATATTCCCCACTCCATTATAATTAAAGTCCGATGATCTTAATATTCAATTAATTAAGTTGTCGTCATTATTGTTGCTGTTTTATTATTTTTTCTCCTATTGGAAGGCCAGTGGAACGCACAATATTTGAGAATCCTACCAATTTTGATCCATCTCGATTTGAGATTAATCCATCAAAACTTGAAAACCAGTAGCACCATTTGCTTACATTCCCTTTGGAACCGGGTCTCGTTTGTGTACAGGCAATGAGATTGCCGGAGTTGAAGTCCCGACTGTCATGTACCAGCTGGTCACAAATTTTCGATGGTCCCAGCTATTTCCCGAGGAGTCCATCACACAGCAACCACCTCCCTGGCCATCCAAGGGTCTCCCCAGTCCGTGGAAGCTCTCAGAAATCATGTGATATTGTAAGCGTGAAGCAAGAAAAAGTTGGCACGTTATATTATGCCTTCCAAGTTCGTAACCGGACCAAATTTCTGTTGATCATGCTATCTTGTTATAATGGTTATAATGGGGAATTCTATTCAGTGTTCCTACATTTTTTCCTTTCTTTTAGAATTTTTGTTTTGTTTCAATTATAATTTGATGCTGCCATCATGTCATTTATTTATTGTCTCAACACAGACCATCAAGGAATATTGTGGATAAAGATGTTTCATGCTTTCCAAGGGTACAGAATCACAAGGTCGGACATTATATTCAAGGTGGAATTTCGATCCTCTAAAACCCCAGCTGTGATCTGTTTCTAAAATCTGGCGACAATAACTGCTTCTATTAGATTGAAAACTAGTGTAATTTAGTGCAATTCCCATTATTATGCCAGTCCAAATGAATAATAGAACATCTCATCTTTTGTTGTTTAATATGATCCAGATAGAAAGAATATTATATCTTGTACCAAAAAAAAAAAAAGAAAAAAGAAAGGATAGTGCATCCTATTACCGTATGATTTTGTGTTATGTATCTAAATCATTGATCATTTGTTGATATCAACAGGATCATCGGATTGATCGATCACATTCTTAATAAGCACATATCGGCGGTGGAAGCTATGTGTCCGATAAAGATTGATTTTGGGACTGCACTAGAGCTTTTCTGCCACATATTTCAATCAAAATGTCTTTTGGAAAAAAAAAAAAAGTGATCTCAATATATGGTAACCTAATATATTTGAATTGCGACATATAATGGTCCAATAATCTCTCTAAACCAATTGAGTGGTGATATCTTTGAATTATTCATGCAATGAAGAGGTGGCTCAGGGGTCCTTTTGTAGAAAACGTCCGCACCAAGAAAAATAGAAATTTTCATATGACTAGCAATTAGGAATCACATTCATGTAGTGGAAGTTTTGCACCGAAAGAAATGGATGATTTCTCCAAATTGCTCGTTTTGTTGTGCAGCAATGGAAACCAACTCACTCCTCCTTCTCAACTGCTCTATTAGTAAGAGCATCTGACTTGCAGTTACAACTTGTTTGGGGATTGGGGGACACCCTCCCACTCCTTTCTAGATGACTCAATAGAAGGGTGAAGAAGACTCGTTTTAAGGAAAGATGAGACTTTTGCTTTCTATCATCAGAAGATCTGACAAGGACCCTAAATTCTGGACATACTATCGAAGGGTGCTATCCTCGATAGCATGAAGCCTAATAATCATAATCAACTAAAATCTATTACAAATAAAATATAATAAAAGATTTAATTTGATCATATATCAAGTAAATAAATCAAGATTGATTCAGAGCATCTAAATCAAAATCAAATGCCGAACCCATATCTCAAAATTCATACATAGTTAACTATAAGTCCATGATTATTCAATAAATTAAGTTTTAGATATAAAATTTCAAAGGTTGCTATGTAGATCCTCAAGCCTAGACCTTTCGTTGTTCCTGAATTAATTATTTTATAAAAGAAAAAAATAAAGAGATATGAGCTACACCAGCTCAGTAAGTATGACATATAATTTCTTATTAGATCAAGCATAAATTTTTTAATTATAATATAATATTTAAAAAATAATAGATATTATAAAAATAAAATATTTTATAGAGTATATAATAAAATAAGTAATAAAAATTAATTATGGGATCAATAATCTTTCTCTTTTTTATGATGGCAAAACTTTAAGTATATGTGCAAAAATAAAAATAATATATTTTAATTAACTGGTTAGTATAAATCATGAAGTGATAAAAAGTATATAATTATAAATGCACACTTCATGAAAGCTTCAATTAATCTTTTAATTCATTGCACATAATTCATATACTCATTTCAAATAATATCTCAATCCAAATCAATAAGCATTAAGATTTCAAGTATTACTTTGATAAATATCTTAAGAATTAATCTATTAAGCATACAGCATATCCTTAACATTCCTCCTTTTTTTTTGATAGCATCAAAAAGCTCATAAAAAAATTTTAAAAAAATCATCAAAATTAATAATATGAATGTATCAAAGTAAGAGATGTATCAAGTTTAAAAAATTTAAAAATTTATTCTTTTAAAATATATCAAAATAAGAGATACATCAATTTAAATGAATCATCTCCTTTTAAAAAATTTATCTTTTGACTCAAAATATGCTTAAGACATGTTTTTTTACTTTCAAAAATTAGCTTGAATTCAAATATCAAAAATCCTTCTTTTTTTTAAATGAATATATTTTTTTTAATCAAATTTTTAAATATGCACTTTTAAGCTTTAAGAGAAATGGAGCATTTCAAAAGATTTAAACATGGAATGAAGCATAATATGTACTTCAATATTCAACATTTTCTTTCTTTAACAAAAATCAGTCATTTAAATTCAGAAAAAGCATGTATCAAAAATGTATCAAGTAAATCAATAGTTTTAATATGTAGTATCAAGGTAAATAAGAATCACTTATTTAAACTAATTTCTTAAGTAAAAATTTCTTGACACAAGTAACTTTATAAGAAATTTTTAATGCACATCAAAATTTTAGTATTATATTTAGATTTTTAAATAAATTTTTAAAATTAAAAGCACGTATTAAAATGATAAATTAGATTATTAAACTCAAATTAAATCAAATTATTTTGAAGCAATAATATGTTTCAAAATCACTTTAACTCCAATAAAAAATGATTAGGCAAACAAATCAAATAATTCAAATTAATTGATCAATAATAAGTGATGCATAAATGATCATCAATAAGTTCAAATGGATCAAAACAAATGAAGTACATACTATTTTTACTAAATTTAAAAGAAAATTATCTTTAATATTTTAATAATATTTTCAACATAGCTTAATCAAGATTTTTAATTAATTCAAGATGGATAATAATCAATAAATATCTCTCCCCCTATTTTTTATACTTATAGCTGGATCATTTTATTTTTTATTTTTTTTAATTTTAAAATAAGCATATTTAAATTTAGATTATCAAATTAAAAAAATATATATATATTCATTCTTTAGTATTATCTTCTCCTTTCTTTTTCAAAATTTGTATATTTAAGCTTTACAATTTTTGTTACTCCCCCTAAATTTTGTAAGCAAGTTCATTTTACCATAATTTATCTTTTTAAATACATAAGTATAACTTTCAATTAAGTAAACTAAATATTAATCAATGCAAATATTAATCAAATTCAATCAAATCATTTAGACACTAAATTTTCAAGAAAAAATATCTTTTTCATTAACTTCGATAGATGAGATGTCATGACAATTAATAAAATGATCAAAATGTAAGATATTAGATACCTATGTGTAACAAAATGGTGGATTGCTAAGAGGCTCTAAGACTATACAAGAAATATCCTAGCATTTTAGGAAAGAGAGTAAGTAGAGCTCTAGGAACTAGGATCGGACTGAGATGGGGAAGGTGGTTTGGCATCTCTAGATGGCTGATCCCAAAACTCTGAAGCAATCCTTTGAAACTTCTCTTGGGCTTTCTCATCCAGTCTATAATGTGATATGTCTGAGCTCTCTGGACGATCAACCTCAGTCTACTCTGTCGGTGCTACTGGCTCCTCCATCTTGGTGTATGCTGTAGGAACTGCCTCGAAGCCTCATCTTCATTAGTATCATCACCTCTCTTGATCCAACCTTGCTCAGTCTTTTGAAATCTCATCCGATGCAGTGACCGAGAGTTGTATGTGTCTGTATGCATCAACTCCTTGATGGTCTCTTCCTCATGATC
This sequence comes from Cocos nucifera, assembly GCA_006176705.1. Classification (NCBI taxonomy): domain Eukaryota; kingdom Viridiplantae; phylum Streptophyta; class Magnoliopsida; order Arecales; family Arecaceae; genus Cocos; species Cocos nucifera. Next base: position 1,550,710 of record QRFJ01000004.1, on the reverse strand, counting down.
AACACTAAACTCTCGAAATACCAATGCAAGAACCATGCCATAAGGTAGAGATACTTTCGACCGATTTGCTGCATCATGCATTAGTCCAATCATGAATAATGGCAGACTCAAGAAAATATCCTAAATAATGTGATACATAATAGTGATATCATGCTCAGACACAAAATCAAATCTTCCTATCTTCGAAAAGAAAATCCTATTAATTATGTGATGCAGAAGTCACATTTCAGTTTTCAAAATATTTACTTTTACTTCCTTGACTCCCATAACATCCTCATGCTCCAAAATGACTTTCAATCCATTCTCATGCTTGGCAAGAGCCTCGGATATATCTCCAATAATAGGCATGTGAAGAATATGACCCAAAGTCTCAGCATCAAGATTAACCTCCACACCTTTCACCTCCGATGTCACACTTCCCACTCCCACTTTAACATTAAGTAAAACTCTCTTACCAAACTGGGGTAAGTGAAAACTTTCAAGCTGTAAAGGAACTCCCAACCTATTCTCTTAATCTTGTTACCAATTGTAAACCTCTCACGCTCCAAGAACCCAAAATCAATATTTCTACTAGTGGTAACTATGCATGAGGACAAAGGAGATATCATTTTTTAAAATAGTCAATTAGAAGGAGGGAGACGCTGCTGGTGGCTGAGAAGGTTCCGAGGGTGGGGGAGAAGGAGCAGCAATGGACTGCGATGGCTCATTTCTATGTTTTCTGCGATGTTCATGAACGAAAGGAGGACTTGGTGACCGCCTAGGTCTCGAGGAATCTGATTGGCAATGCCTAGACATCAAGGCAATGTGCTTCACGCGAGCCATAGGAGATATGAATGACAAAAATTAGAGAAAAATTTGAGGTAGAAAGGTGGATTTTAGGGAAGAACAGGGTTTGGAGTGGATTTCGGCTCGAGACGAAAAGAGAAAATTGAATAGAGTTTTAGGACAATCCTAATTAAAAAATCTCGTCCCAACATAAGGGTTGACTCGTCTCAAACTTAAGTCAACTCCTAATGAGAGATCGACTCCTTACAGAACTATTTTCAATTAACATTTTAGTCCACGAGTCAACTCCATAGAATTTTGACTCAACTTCTTGATACAGAAACAAAGGAGTTTCAAATCATGGCTATTCACTTAAATTTAGATGGAATTGATATGTAATCAAGTTGGGAAACAAAAATAATTTTAAAATCAAATTGGAGAATCAAAAATATGGTCAATTAGGGAAGATAATTAACTAAATTTAAGGTAATCAAGAAAAGAGAATCAGGATATAAGCACTATATATTTAGTTTCAACTAAAAAATTTCTCAAATACTTAAGGGTAAACTAAAATGTAATGCAACAAGGTTTTATGAATGAGTGTCTTATCTTCAAGTATTTATTTGATACAAATTTTTAGAAGAATTTTGATAATTTAACATCTTATAGGGGGAATGTCAAAAATTAGTTTCATTTGCAATTTTTGCAATCAAAGACATTTATAGCCAATTAAACTTTTGTTGATTTAAGTTTCTCAAATATATAATTAATAAGAGAAAGTTAAGATATCATGCTAAATTTTAAGATAAATTAATTTTATATTAATTCAAAATATGATACCCAAAGAGGAGCATAGTGATTTAAAAATTAAAATATTCAAATCATTACAAACATCAAAATCAATCAATCATACTAATCTTACTGAAATATGAAAAGTATTTCAAGTAAACAAATATGATATGAAATTATATAGATAGATTATTAAAATTAATAGAATCAATCAAATAAATATTGATGATATGATGTAAGAAAAGTTTAGATTTTATGCAACAGCATTACCCATCCATTTTTATTTCTAAGACATTCATCAAAAGAATTTTTCTTCTTTTATTTTATTGGATCCTTGATATATCTACAAAATTATTTATAATTTTTAGTATCTAAGCTTTCTTAGGTCTATAATAGTATTCGAGATTTCTTTTCGAATTCAAATTTATTTGATTATTTAAAATTATATTCATAAATTTTATGATCAATTTGATTATATTTAAAATATTTAATAAAATGATTTTTAAATAAATCTTTTATAAGTATATTTTTTAGTATGTTGCTATTTTTCTAAAGAATGAAAATCAAATTTATTGAAAGTAGCCTTCTTATTATTATTTACCATAGATTGAAGATTTTGAAAGCTAAGAATAAATTTTTTAGCTATAGATTTTAAAATCTCAATCCTTCTTATTAATTTTTTATTTTCTTCTAAAAGTTCTTTCTTTTCTTTTAGAAAATTTTTATTTTCTTCTAAGGAGCATTTCAAATTTTCATATTTCTTTTTCAACTCAATATTTTCTTCAATTGAAGAATTTTTAGATTTCACCTATTTTTTTTTTTAGCTAAAGAATTCTTTTCTCTCAAAATGTCTTTCTTTTCTAATAAGATTTAACTCTTTTTATTAGTTAAGAAAAGATTAGACTTTTTGAACTCTTTCTTTTCATCCTTAATTTTTTAAATTCATTCATTAATTCATTAAAGACCTAAAATAGTTCTTTGAAAGTAAAATTGATAGAGTTTTTAGAATTTACCTCATCCTTTATAGCCATGAGGTAAAGATTTGCATTCTTCTTTTTCTCATCCGAGCTTGATATGTCACTATTTCTCCAAATTCCTAGTAATGCACTCTAGGATATTTTGGGATGCTTTTTGATAAAGGGGTAATCTGGCTTGTAGTAACCCCTTTTGTTACACTTGTTGCAGGTGATATTCTTTTTTTGTTCATCTACTTTATTTTCCTTTGAATCATCATTTCCTTCAAAATTGGTAGTGGATTTGAAAGTAATGATCTTCCTCTTAGATTCTTCTTCTTCCTTCTTTTGTGTAATATTTAACTCATGTGTCATAAGTGAACCAATGAGCTCCTCTAGAGATAGTTTGGCGAGATTCTTAGCTTCTTGAGTGTCCATCATCTTAGCTTTCCATTCCTTTGATAAAGATCTTAACATCTTACAAACAAGATCATAGTTAGAGTAGGTTTTGCTAAGACCATTAAGAGTATTAACAATTTCAATAAATTTAAAAAATATATCAAAAATTAACTTATATTTTTATTTTAAATATTTTATATTTATAAATAAGTAAGTTGATTTTGGATTCTTTTACTTGGCTTGTTTCCTCGTGAGTCACTTCCAATCTTTCAAAAAAAAAATTTACTGATATACAAGTGAATATTTTATTAAATTCTTATACATCAAGAGAATAATAAAAAATATTGATGGCTTTTGCATTTAATTCAGCCATCTTTTTATCATATTCATTCCAATCCTTTTTGAGCTTTGGAAGAAGAACTCTATTTATATTAATTATGGATGTATGTGATCCTCTAATTATGATCCTCCATGAATCATAGTCTAGAGCTTGTATAAATATTTTTATTTTAATTTTTTTAAAAAATAATTTATTTCATCAAAAAATAGTGGCCTAGAAGTGGATTATCCTACGATGAATGTAAAACAACTTGGGGTTGCCATGATCTTTGATTCTTGATCGCTAGGTCAACAATTAATAACAAAGCATCTATTCTGATACTACTTATTGTCTAGAGGTAGTAATCTAGGAGGAGAAATGAATTAAATTCTTAAAAAATTTTAAGCCTAATTAAACTTTAATAAGTTTGTACTTTAATAATTATCTAAAAGATGTGATGAAGATGTGTACAATATAAATAGTAGTAGAATTAAATCATATAAATTGCTAACTAAAAAATAAAACTAAGCTAAGCAGGAACTAAAAGTAAGTAAAGTAAATAAAAGAAGGTACATTATTAGATGTACGTCCTAGAAATCAGATCGGATGACACTTGTAATATACATTCTGACGGATTACCATCATATACTACTAGATATCACTGATGGATTTTGGAAGCAATTAGAATAATCTTGATGATCGATCATTCTAATTGAGTAAATCAGAAGAGTTCTAATCCATCAAAAGATATTTTGGTGATGTTGATGATAGAGATTGCGACATATCTTATTATCATATAAAAGTGAGTCTAACTGGATCATACAAATAAGGATTTGAGTTTGAATATCATCAGTTAGGCTAATCCAATTCGATTGATTTGGATTAGATCCAATTAGGTTCAAGAAAATCGTGCTAGTACATGATTGAACCTAACTTTTTTCTTTTATAGTCTTTTCGGTTTGTCTCGACTGAGCCAAATTGAATTTAGCTCATCAAGAAATTCTGTATAGATTTATCCTGATCTGACTGGAGCTTATCCAAGTCAGATCTTGGCTTGTCCTAAAAGAATAGGGCTTGTCCAAATTTCATTGGATGGAATTAAAACAAGGGTCAAAGGTTGACCCGAATGCAGGAAAGAAGAGAGAGGGGGGGCATCCACCCTTGGAGATTTTCTAGGGGTATGCACCCCCAAACTATTTCCATGAGAGAGGAGTGGGTGCACGTCTCCCTAGGCGTGCACCCCGTATGGATAAGAAAGAGTCCCACACTAATTTGTTTTGACTGGATCAAAGGTGTTTGATGAGATCAAATACCTTGGAGATTAGTTGCTTGCACCACCCTCTTTCCTATCCAATAGTTGATGTCATTTTCTCTGAATTTTGTGTGACAAAATTAGAAGAATAAAAGAGTGAGGTGTGGAGATCAGATCGGGAGTCCTGCATGTCATCTTTGACCTGGTCAAAGTAGCATGCGAAGGAACTCTTGAGTTGGTTTATAAAAGGAACCCTACGCAAGCTGTTGTGCATTCCATATGGTGAAGCCCTGCGCCCTCATCTGATCCTCTCCCTCCTTCCACACCCAAGGTGTTGGGCAAAGCAGCTAAGAAGGATCAAAGTCCTGTAGGCACAATAATCAGCAAGAGAGAATAGTGTTCGTGAGACGAACATGCAGCCTTTGACATTTGATTTTAAGGCTCTACAAGAAAAATTTAGATCTAATTTTTGGAGATCAGATCTAGAAGAAGAAGAAGAGATCTAGAACCAGCCTAAGTAGACTCTGGTGGAGGCCAGGCGCATGCATGGCTAGCTTCGAGACCTCAAGCTTCATTAGATCATCATCAGGGTAAATAGTTTACCCTAATCAAGTAACAAAAGTTGTTCTGATTTTATCTTAATTTTAGATTTACATTCAGATCATAAGGATCAGATCTGAGAACTCTTAGATCTAATCAAATTTTATAAAAAAAATTTTAAAAAATTTTGCCACAGATCAGATCAGATCAGATCGATCCTGTGGCTAGAAAATAGATTTTTTTCTTCAACTGGTATCAGAGCTGTGTTTGCAGTTCTTCAGATCAGATGTTAATCTAATTTTTAATTTATTTATGATCTAATATATATAATTTTAGATATTACAAGAGATGTGATCAAATATAAAATTAGTAGATTAATTAGAAAAATACATATATGCGATATATGACATGCATATCTAGACTAGCTTTTATTGTTCTATGCAATAGATTATCTAGAATAAATTTTATTTTTGATATAATTAATTTAAAATTTATTTTTAGATATTATATCAGATATAATCAAATCTGAAACATAAATGATTAAATTTAGTTATGATACATGAGATGTATACAAAGCATGCATAGTTAGATCTTTAATTATATATATGATATATATTTTAGATCTAATAGTTTTTATAATGTAAATATAATTTCTAATTAAGGCATTCTTCTTAGCCATCCGATCATAAGAGTAAGAAGGGTTTAAAGATCCTCTCTTTTCATTTGATAGGATGCTCTTATGGCGTGTAGGGATGCTGCATATTTATCATTAATCAGAAATCAAAATTTACTTTTCTGCAAAATTCTAAATTCTGAAATCTTAGAATTTTTTATACATATTTTATTTATGAATTCTAAACTTAATTAAGAATTAAGTTTATAAAATTAATTAGATCTAAAAATTATAAATTTTTAGATCTAAGATACCTTCATAAATTTGGATTTGGATGTGGGTAGCTCAATTAGGTCTAGTGGTTGATCAAACCAAATCAAAAGTTGGTTAGATAGGATCAATAGTGCTTAAATTTTACAAGTCTAATAGGACTAAGTCTAAGTCAATGCCGACTTACAGCCATACATGGTCGATCAAGTTAAGACTTAATTTGGCTCCATGGTTTGAGCCTGGACTGTAGGCTAATCCAATCGGTTCTCATTCAACAATTTGGTATCTAAGGTAAGTTTAGTAGATATGACTGACTAATTTTTAATTGAGAGCTACTCAATTTGAATACATTCTCATTGAGTTAATGGCATATCCCTTCCACTGGTCTTACTTACCTGGGCATTTAGATCGATCCAGTCTTGATTTGAGGTGGCTAATGATTCAAGCTAACTCATGCCAGTAGACTAGTCATAATTATTATGACTAAGTCAAGTTGTGTCTAAGAGACCTAAATCAAATCTTTCTAAAAAAATATTAAGTCATAGATCTCCACCATTGTAGATGTGCGGGCCCTTCTCAGGGTTGATTGTTCTTGGCTAGTTATAGTGGTTCAGTTGCATCGGAAAGATACAATCATATTTATTAAGCATTGGATGCTATGGATTGGAGGATGGGTTGGGCACAATATTTTGGATATAGTGAAGGACTCAATTAAAAATCCAATTCATGCAAATGGTGGATCTAACTTAACTAAAAAGTGGAGCAATATTCTGGATATGGTGAGCTTCATGAATTAGAGACCTGATTTAGGTGCACCATGATTAGAGAATTATTGGATAAAAGTTATCTACTCGTTGATTGATCCATCACTAATAACTATTAGGTGAGGTGGTGAGCCAGTTGATGGGACCGCACCACCTACTAGAAATCTATGATCGTGGAGATTTTCATATCTCTACCAAAAAAGTATAGGGATCCAAAAAAAAATAGTGAAAGTCTAATTTATTTAAAAATAAAAATTTTTAATAAATTGATTAAGTCTAATTATAAAGTCTAATTAAAAACTTTGATTCTCTGTAAGAAAATATCTGCGTCCAACATCCTAGCCCAAATCCTAGACACCCATAAACTGACTTGACTCGATTACAAAGATTGATTGAGGAACTTCAAAATCATTTTGAGTTCTGAGAAGCTAACCTATGTATTGGACTAGAATTCTCCCATATTACCAGCCCGTTCGAACGTGGAATAGAGAGCATCTCATGAGAAGTGGTCGGATGATAATAATAAGATTAGGTGCTATATATTGGGCTTGATGTCTGATGAGCTATAGTGCCAACATGAAGATATCAGAATTGCACGCTAAATGTTAGCATACCTTCAAGAGTTGTTTGGTGAGCAGAGTTGTGCAACCCGATATCAAGACTTCCAAAGATTTTTCAAGACACAAATGCATGATGGACAGTCGGTCTAAGATCATTATTTGATAATGATCAAGGATCTAAAATAGCTTGAGAAGCTCAGAGTCATGTTAGACAAGGACCTATAAATTGATATGATCCTACAATCCTTAACTGATGCATATGGGTAATTCATTATGAACTTTCATATGCATAAACTGCAATGCACCTTGACTGAACTTATAAATATACTGGTTACTGCTGAGATTTCTATTAAAGGTTCAAAGGACTTAATTCTTACAATGGAGAGGATTTTCTCCAAAAAAAATTTTTTTGAAAAGAAGAAGAAGTCTGCAAAGAAGCAAAAGATAGAAGATGGAAAGAAAAAGAAGAAAGAACCAAAGAAGAAGGCCGCTGATAAAGAAAAGTATTTTTATTACAATACTGACGGTCATTTAAAGTGGAACTATTCTTTATACCTGGCTAGCCTAAAGAATAAGAAGGAAGCAAGTCTTTTTGGAGATATGCTCATAATTGAATCTAACCTTATGATTTTTTCTATATTCAGTTGGATGCTTGACTTTGATTCTAATGCTCACTTGTGTACTTCCAAACCTGCTCTTGAGGAGAGCAGGAAGCTGAGGGATGGTGAGATGATCCTGTGCATCAGAAATGAAGCAAGAGTTGCTGCTATGACCATAAAAATCTATCCTCTTCAACTACCATCTGGTTTAGTTTTAGTGCTTAGGAATTATTATTATATGCCTACAGTAAGCAAAAATTTGATTTCTATTTTTTGTTTAGCATAAAAAAATTATGTAATTAGCTTTCTTAAGGACTACTGTACTATTCTTTTAAAAAAAAATAAAATTATAAATGATTTCTTAATTAACGGTCTCTATCAGTTACATATTGATATTTTTATTTTCAATATCGAGCAAAACGTGAATGCCATAGGAACAAAATGACCTAGAAATAGTATCAACGAAAGATATCTATAGCACCTTAGGCTAGGTCATATAGTAGAAGATAGGATTAACAAATTGAAGAAATTTGGACTTATGGGTTTGTTGATTTTTGAGTCATATCCGATTTGTGAATCATGCCTTAAAAGCAAAATGACCAAGCTTTCTTTTGTAGGATATGAAAAAAGAGCCACAGACCTACTTGATCTGGTACATACAGATGTGTGCAGTCCATTTGATGTGTCAGCCAAGGCAACTTTTTCTACTTCTTCATCTTTATCGATATTTGTCATGGTATGGGTATGTATATCCGATATGGCACAAGTCTGAAATCTTTGAAAAATTCAAGAAATTCATATCTGAATTAGAAAAGTAAATCAAAAAGTTCATTAAGATTCTTTGATCAGATCGAGGAGGCGAATATCTTAGCCAAAAATATCTGGACTATCTCAAGGATAATGGCATAGTCTCATAATGAATTTCATCTAGAATGTCTCAACTCAACGAAATTTTAGAATGAAGAAATCAGATCCTATTGGATATGGTCCGATCAATGATGAGCTTCACAGACCTTCCTGATTTTTTTTGGAGATAGTTTAATGATAGCTATCTATCTACTGAATAAGATTTCTTCTAAAATCATTTCTACCATACCGTATGAGATATGATATGGTAAGAAATCAAGTCTGAGTCATTTCAAAATTTAGGATTGTCCGACTCATGTTAAGAGATAGCAGGTGGACAAGTTAAAGTCTAGGTCCTTTAGAACTCGATTCATTGAATATCCTAAGGAGTCATTAGGATATTATTTCTATCTTTCGTAAGACCACAATATGATTATGAGTCGACATGTCATTTTTCTTGAAAAATAGTTTATTCAAGATTGTGGCATCAGAAGACAAATTAGGCTTGAGAAGAAAGTCTCTAAGATCAATGAGCTAAGGAGCCTATGGAATCCAGTCAAATTGAGCTAGTCCAAATACTACCTCCTCCATCTCATAGATCATGTATAATTTTTTGTCCTCTTGAGAGGTACTTGGATACTATTTCAGAGAATGTAGAAAAAATATTCCTTATAGAAAATAGGATTCATGGTGATGATCCCAAAATCTATGACAAAATGATATCAAATATCGACTCCAAGAAATGACTAGAGGCAATGAAGTCAGAGATTGACTCAATACGCTCAAACCAAGTCTGGATCTTGATAAATTCACCTGAAGGTATAGTATCTATTAGGTATAAATGAATTTTTAAGAGAAAGATAGGTGCATATGAAAATATAGAGACATTCAAAGCTAGGCTAGTAGCGAAAGAATATAGTCAGCACGAAGGCATTGACTATCATGATACCTTTTCACTAGTAGCCATGCTAAAATTCATTCGCACATTGCTTACTATTGTGGCCTACTTCGATTACAAAATATGGCAGATAGATATGAAAATAATGTTCCTAAATGGATATCTTAAGAAAGATATCTATATGAAATAGCCACTTAATTTCACATTCAGTAATGGTGATCATAAGGTCTGCAAGCTGTAAAGATCCATTTATGGGTTAAAGCATCTCGAAGCTGGAATGCTCATTTCAAAGATGTGATCAAATTATTTGATTTCATAAAAAATGAGAAAGAGCCCTATATCTTTAAAAAGATCAGTAGGAGCGTTGTTGTCTTTCTTGTAGCGTATGTGAATGACATCCTCTTAATTGGGAATGATATTCCCATATTCATCATGGTCAAAATGTGGTTGTCAAAAGAATTCTCTATGAATGATCTAGGAGAGGCATTCTTTATATTAGGAATAAAAGTATATAGGGATAGACCGAATAAGATGCTTGGACTCTCACAGAAGATATACATAAAGGAGATGATGAAGAGATTTAGCATGAAAAACTCTAAGAGGAGATTAGAGCCCTTCAGATATGGCATTCATCTCTGCAAAACGATGTGTCCCAACATATATGAGGAGATTGAATGCATGAGCAAGATCTCTTATGCTTTGGTAATAGGGAGCCTCATGTATGCCATGCTGTGTACACGACCTGATATCGTTCATACTATGAGTGTCATGAGCAGGTATCAGTCGAATCCAAATGAAAAGTACTAAACTTCTATGAAATATATCCTTAAGTACTTGAGTAGGACTAAGAATATATTTCTGATCTTTGGGAATGGAGAACTCTAAATCTAGGGGTATACAGACTTAGACTTTATATTTGATATAGATGATCGAAAGTCCATATCTGAAAGTCTATTTGTATGCAATGATGGTGCAGTAAGCTAAAAGAGTTTCAAGCAGACAGTGATCACAAACTCCACAATAGAAGCTAAGTACATCGCTGCATCAGAAGCTGCAAAAGAAGCATTCTGGTATAAAAAATTTATCGTAGAACTCAAAGTGATGCCATCGGATGTCGTTCCTCTTTACTATGATAATAATGATGCCATAGCCCTAGCTAAGGAGCCGAGATTTTATCAGCATATTAGCAGTGATATCACCTCATCCACGATTATCTCGAGAAGGATTACATCGAGGTGAAGAGAGTCGATACCATAGACAATGCGACTGACCTACTGACGAAGCCCTTGAGCCAGCACAAGATCAAAACCTACCTTAAGAAGATGGAACTTAGATTTGTAGCTAATTGACTTTAAGTTAAGTAAAAGTTTGTTAGATATGTGCCTTAAAAGTCAGATTGGCTGATACTTGTAATACATATTCTAGAGATATTTTTATAATTTTGACTTAAAATTAATAAAAAATTATTTTTTCATCATATTATGTGTAAAGTATCTGTGATACATTTTTTGAGTTAATGAAAATGATAATATATATTTTCAAGAGTTGAAAATTTAAGATATGTATTTTCATAATTAACCCATAAACTACTTTCGATCGTAGAATCATCACGAGGATGGTGATCGATTCGAAAGAGCAGTATACGATCACTTTCTTAGGATAGATGAGTCTTGAGTCTATGGTATGCAGACATCAGAGCAAGAGTATAGATACTCGTTAAGAATGAGGGTACTGAGTGTGACCACCTCGAGCAGTCATAAGAAAGTCTATCTTTTCATCGATGACTAGCTCGATGCTATAGTTGTATGTCTGATTCTTTGATCTGAAGTGCATCAACAGTTCACCTTGAGTGTATTATAGTTTGACTATACGATAACTCAGTCTCCTAGCCATTTAAAATTCTGAGGTGTATGTTGGCTATAGCATGTTCATTATAGGAATTGGATGGAATCAATAAAAAATTTATCTATCTTAATAGATGAGGAGTAGCCCTATGATGATCATAAGATCGAGTCTTTAAACCTATGGCCATGGTAGTATGAAATAATAGAAAAGAGTTTTCTATTAGAGTTTCACATCGGACTCAAATCGAATGATTTAATCATATAATAGGGTATTGGGTTTGATGAGTTCACCTTAATCCTAATCCTGTCGGAACTCATGATAGAAGAATCCAATCACATAGGTAGCTGCACCAAGAGATTCATATTCGATTCTAATGGATTGCTATCATATACTGTTAGATGTCACTAGTAGATTTTGGAAGCACTTAGAATGATCTTGATGATCAATTATTTTAATTGAGTGAATTAGAAGAGTTCTGATCCATCGAAAGGTGTTTCGATAATGTTGATGATAGAGATCGCGATATATTTTATTACCATACGAAACTGAATCTAATTGGATCACATAAATAAGGATTTATGTCGGAATGTTATTAATTGGGTTAACTCAGTTTGATTGATTTAGATTAGATCCAATTAGGTTTAAAAAAAATCATGCTAGCACATGATTGAGTCTAACTTTCTTTTTCTATAGTCTTTTTGGTTCATCTCAACTAAGCTAAATTAGATTTGGCTTATCCAAAAATTCTGTATGAATTTATCCTGGTCTGACTGGAGCTTATCCAGATCAGATCTGGGCCTATTCTTAAAGAATAGGGCTTGTCCTAATTCCATTGGATGGAATTAAGATAAGGGTCAAAGGTTGACTCGAATGCAGGAAAGAAGGGAGAGGAGGGGCATGCGCCCCCTGAAGATTGTCTAGGGGCACGTGCCCCCAAACTATTTATGTGAGAGAGGAGTAGGTGCACGTCTCTCTAGGCATGCACCCCATATGGATAGGAAAGAGTCCCACCCTAATCTATTTTGACTAGGTCAAAGATGTTTAATGAGATCAAATACCTTGGGGATTAATTATTGGCACCATCCTTTTTCCTATCCAATAGTTGACGCCATTTTCTCTGAATTTTGTGCAACAAAATCAGAAGAATAAAAGGATGAGGCATGAAGATCAGATGGAGAGTCCTTCTGCATGTCATCTTTGACCTGATCAAAGTAGCATGCGAAGGGACTCTTGAGTTGGTCTATAAAAGGGATGCTGCGCAAGCTATTATGCATCGCAATTTCATACGATGAAGCCCTGCCTCTCCCACCCTCTCTACACCTCCCTCATCTGATCCTCTTCCACCTTCCATGACCAAGGTATTGGGCAAAGTAGCTAAGAAGGATCCAAGTCCTGTAGGCGCAACAATCAGTAAGAGACGATAGTATTCGTGAGACGAACGTGTAGCCTTCGACGTTTAATTTGAAGGCTCTATAAGAAGAATTTAGATCTAATTTTTGAAGATCAGATCTAAAAGAAGAAGACATCCAGAACCAGCCTAAGTGGACTCTGATAGAGGTCAGACGTGTGCATGGCTAGCTTTGGGACTTCAGACTTCATCAAATCATCATCAGGATAAATAGTTACCCTAATCAGGTAACAAAAGTTATTCTAATTTTATTTTAATTTTAGATTTGCATTTAGATCATAAGGATCAGATCCAAAAACTCTTAGATCTGATCAGATTTTGTAGAAAAATTTTAGAAGTTTTTGCTACAGATCAGATCAGATCAGATTAATCCTGTAGAGGAAAGAAGATTTTTTTTTTCATAACAAACATGCAAAATTTATAGTGATTCAGAGCAATCTACTCTTACGTCCACTCCCTAAGCTTTTTTTGAAAATTTTACTATAATCAGGCCTTAATTACAATGTATTTATTTTTTTGGACTTACAAATAAAATTCAGTTGATTTTTTGGGATTACCAACCAAAATTTTATACCATTGATTTTTCAAACACACTAACAATCTAATTGACTTTAACCTAGATACACAAACCACAACTTTTATAATATCCAATTATGGGCTTGGACCGACCTATCCCTATATTTTTTTCTCCAAAAAAACTTGTAAAGAAATAAAAATATAATTAGATAAATTCAACATAAAATAAAAAATAAAAAAAATTCTTTTTGTGCCTAAAGAAGAGGTTGTATCGATGCTCTTTGGAAACTTAAACACTTTTCTTTGAATGATAAGAGGATACTAGAAAAATTATGGATGATGCTTCTTGAAATCCCTCTAAATTTGATGCATAATATTCTCTCTTTTCTCTTTCTATTGGATGTTTAATGAAGCTCTCATACTTTTAATGATTTTTCTTTGTCAATCTACTTTCTTCACTTTTCTTTTGATTCTTCATGTTTAAATAACCTTCACATAGGCTGGAGATGGAGATTTGGCCATTGGAGGGGTTGAACTAGCCATTGGAATGGAAATCAGTCCATTAAAGAAGTTGCAAAAACTAACCATTATAGCTTGTCCCTATGTTAGGGTCGACTCCAATTCCTCAGGGGTCGATTCCAATTTTTCTTGAGTTGTCTCGGATGACAATTGAGTAAACCAGATCTCGAGGTCCAAAGATTCTACATTCTATATTTTTCTGAGAGAGTTAGCTCGTCTGTTGCTGGAGTCAGCTCGGCCATTGGGGTTGACTCCAATCTTGCTGGGGTCAACTCCAATCAGACAAATGCTGAAATTTTAGTTCTCTATTTTCTCTATCAGCGCTTTTTGCTTAACAAGGGATGACCCATAGGTCAAGCACAGGGGTCATCCCATAGGACGTCCCTTCTGCATGCTAGAATCATGCCAACGAGTTGAGGTTGATTCCTCTGCTCCTGGGGTCGACCCTGGCCATCTTGAACTTCAAAAACTCTTCTATTTCAACCCCCTTCAGTGCAGGGATCGGCTTCTTTTGCTCTGGGATTAACTCCACTAATTCTGAACTTGAATTTTTCTTCTTTGAAGTCTTGACTTAGTGAATCTTGTGGAGATCTTTTTCTTGACTTATTTCTTTAATTTTAATACCTGAAAAGATCTACAACCATTCTTGAAATACATGGTTAGATATATAAATATTCAAGATTTAGTAATCATCAAAATCAATCATGGGATCAACATCTCTTAACTAGATGGTCAGTCCAATAGACTATCCGAGTATTAGAATTACTCAGGACCTCTTAGCCGAGGGAAGATCAAAGCAACTAGATCAAAAAATCATAAAGCTTGATTAGATCAAAGCCAAGATTGATCAATAAAATTCATGAATAATGAATTTCAAATTAAGACCGAGATGAAGAAAGGACAAGGTTGGCTAAGCAACAGTGCCCGACTAACTGGATCCGTCTAAATTGAGTGAACTCGATGGTCAAGATTGGCTATAGCTTAGGTGACTCAATAAGGATCAATGACGACTGGATTCCAAAGATTCTGATAAGGGCCAAGGTGGGGTCGACATATTGCATGGATATCAAAATATTTTTGGATTTCTTTTTCAAAAGATCTTAGGTTCATAATGGGGTCCATGGATCAAATAAAAAGAGAAAGAAATAGGATAGAGAGAGAACCCTAGGGAGAAGGAGAGAGACATAAGAAAGAGGATAGAGACAACTTCTCTCTCTTCTTCTTCTTCTTTCTTTCTTTCTTTATTCTTCTTTTCTTTTCTTCTTCCCTTCTTTGGCTGCATAGGAGAAGGGGATGGTGGCTAGTGGCTAGAAGATCAGCTGCAAGTGGCGATGCGAGCGGCAGGGGGCGATGGAGTAGCGAGCTGCTGGCAGTAAGTGGCTGACTAACAAAAAGCATAAAAAATATGGCCAAATTGAGACCCTTTGCTTGATTATCCTCAGCTCCCAACCCACTCATTGGTAGCTAGGTCTCGATGTTGGCCATGGCTTGATGCAAGGGAGAGGCTGAAGCCCTTGATGATGATCACCAGTGGTGGAGGTAGCCCTGTGAAGGATGCAGTACAGGGTTTGTAGTGCTACTTTCGAAAAAAAAATTTTGAAAATAGCAAAGATGCCGCAAAAGAAGTAATTAATCTAATTAATTATGTACTGATTATATCAGAATATTAAACCTTACACTAAGGATCTAAACATAATATGTATGCATTCATATAGATCTGAAAATAAAACTATGCGGCAAACTATTTACTACATCTATGTGTTCAGAACATAATACTTTTTCATGGATAGCTGGTCACTATAATTTGAATTCATCAGATAATGCTCTGGTGTCGCACCACAGTCATACACATGTCCGATCTTTATGGTTGGTCCACATGGAGCTCCTAGCCCCGATCGGCCCCACTGGAGTGCTAGCTTCTCGACGGGATCTTCAATGGCTGATCATAATCGATTCGATCGATCGTTCATTTTTTGATTTTTTGGTTGCTCCAAAAAATCAAAACTCATTCTTTGGAGGATGATGAGATGATGTACAAAGTTTGGTGATGATCCAATGCTCACAGTACTCGATCTCTCCATCCAAATCCAGATTCCTAAATCTTGGGTTTCACTCAGCCCAAAAATCCTAACGCACTGAAAATCCTCTCACGCCCTCTTTATGTGGAGTTTTTTCATGAAACAAGTTTTTGTGAAAAGTTGATTTTTAAATCTATAAACTCTATTTAGATTATATCTAAAAATGGAGTATCCTTAAAGATGAAAATCAGAAGAGAATAGAGGCATAAAGAAAAAATAAAGTGCTATAGGACCCTGCTCACCTTCACTCTAGGATTTTTTTTTTGTCCAAAACCAATGCTCAATCACTTTCAAATTTTTACCACAAAATGGTAACTCCTTTGGCTTCATGCAAAAAATTCATCATAATTTATTGCATGAAAAATAAGTAGAAATGATATGTGGAGTGAATATATTAAGATTGGTTGAACTAGTTTCAACCAACTTCTAATATTTGAATTCAAATGCAAGCCTATCCAATTCCAACGCCCATACCATTTATTTCACACACAGAAGGACTTTCCTTCTACATGCATTCCCATTTTTCAGAAAAAATTGATGACCAAAAAAAAGAGAAGGGCATGAAGATAAAGATAAGAAGGAGAGGGAGGTTTCAACTAAACCAACCTCTTTGAATTCAAAATTCAAAAAAAGTTTGAACTGGTCCAACACTTAACCAGGTCAAAGAGAGAAAGAAAGGAGGGCACAAATTTTTTTCTCTTCATGAGAGAAACTTACATAAAAAACAAAAGTGGGCATGGGCAAGGTAGAAAAGTCAAACATGAGGTGGCGCATAGGGAGGTTTCAATTCAAACAGGATTTAAATTAGTCCAAGTTGGATTCAACCAAACCAAATTAATTCGAAACCAACTAGACTAGATTAAACCCAATAAAATTAGGCTTAACCCAATCTATTTAATTCTTAATTAAATTAAAAATTAATTTGATCCAGTCCCTGATCAAATCAGGATCAAATCTAACATAGCGATTAGGTCAACTCATGACCTAATTGGGTCAAATCCAATCGAATCTAATTTGATCAAACTTGATCAAATCCTCATCGCTCAATCAAATTGAGCTAATCAATAATCAAATTACTAATTAATTTTTTAATAAATATAGAGTTCCAATCGGATGGGAGTCTGAGCAATAGAGTTCCATCACTATGAAACTCTCGAAGAGTCCCAATCCAATAGGACTCTTGAACCCAGTGTCCCAAACAAATGAAACTCATGATCATAGAGTCTCAGACCAGTGAAACTCTTGATTAGAGAGTCCTAGATGAGTGGAACTCAGAGTTTCAATCTATCAAGACTCTAGATCAGCCATCAGATCAGGTAGTAACTCCTATTATGTGTAACCCCATAGGTTCGAATGCTAAGCCGGTAGTAAAGAAACTAATTTTCTATACCAATTGATGTAACCATCTAGCAATGATATCCAATATCTAGATAGATCAAATTTGTTGCAACACAACATCGACGAACCTATAGAATATAGTTATCGTGTAATTCATCCCTATGACCTCTATGTAATAGATGACTCAGGGTTAGACTGTTAGCCCTAGTAAATACATCCATGTCGTATCTCAAAATAATTCATCCCGTGACTGCTCACTGAGACTATCCTGATCAAGACTTTGCTAAATTGAAATACAATTGAATACAGCTCCTAAAATCAGGAGTGGTCAATCCTATCTTGATACATGCACTGACTCCTCAAGTACTTAACTGCGCTTAGAAATCTTTCATCATTGAATTAAAAATTTAGGTAGTCCGGTACTAAAGCACAATGAGTTGCTTAAAAGTCATCATGGTGATCTCAGATTAGAGAGATACTTATACCCATATTTCATCAGAGCTAATCTTGATAGGAGAAAAGCTTCAAAGTTGATCACGTTTGGTGCAGATGTATCCATATATCTCACTTGCATGTCATACCAGTATTTCAATACTCCTTAGTTACGAGGACAACCAATCTATATGGCACACAATGATCTATACTCGATAAATATTGTCATCCTAAGTAACAACGTATCTTTTAATCATGAACAATTTAAGGACTAAACAACAAATCCTCCTTTGTCGAATCTAGATAGTCCTAAGGACTTCATCACAACACAGAAGTTTATTAAAAGACAACAGAATTTATGATGAAAAAATATCAAAATAATTTTTATTAATTTATAATTCATATATAATTATAAATGTATAGCCCAACCATCAACAAACTGATGATTGATTTTGGGACATATTTTCAACAATCTCCTACTTGGACTAAAGTCAATCGGTGCAGTATTTAATACGTATCTTCGACTTGAAGTCGTTGAACTCCTTCACCATAACAGCTTTAGTAAATGGATCAGTCAAGTTTTTTTTTCCATCGATCTTCTAAAGATCGACATCATCTCAATCCATAATTTCTCAGACAAGGTGGTAGCGGCACAGAATATACTTCGTCTGCTGGTATATCTTTGGTTCTTTCATCTGAGCAATGGCTTCAGAGCTGTTGCAATAGAGCAAAACTGGACCATCAAAAGAGGATGCTACTCCAAGCTCGATAATAAATTTTCTTAGCCACATCGCTTCTTTGGCAGCATCTAATGCAGCGACATACTCCACCTCGCAAACTAAATCAGCCACAGTATGTTACTTAAAACTTTTTCAGTAGATAGTCCCATCATTAAGAATGAATATATATCCTGATACGCTCTTGCTATCATCATGATCAGACTGAAAACTAGAGTCGGTGAACTCCATAAGTTTCAAGTTTGATTCACCATATATAAGCCATTGGTCCTTAGTATTTCTTAAATACTTTAAGGATGGTTTTAACAACCTGCCAGTGGTTCTCCCCTGGATCAGATTGGTATCTACTCACTATCCTTAGTGAGTATGCCACATCTGATCACGTACATATCATGGCATACATTATAGAACCCACTGTCGAAGCATATGGTATTCTACTCATACGCTCTCTTTCTAGAGGTATTATCGAACAATCCCTTTTTGAAAGAAAAATTACATGCCTTATCGATAGATAGCCTTTCTTGAAATTCTCCATGCTGAACCATTTCAGCACATTATCAATGTACATAAATTGGGATAATTCAAGCAATCTTTTAAATCTATCTCTATAAATCTTCATCCCTAGAATGTATGAAGCTTCTCCCAGATCATTCATGAAGAACTGTGATGACAGCTAGATCTTTATTCCTTAAAATACAAGGATATCATTTTTTATTAAGAGAATATCATCCATATACAATATTAGAAATACTATTGCTGGACCATTAGCCTACTTGTATATGCAGGACTCCTTTTCGTTCTTAACGAAGTCATACATTTTGATTGTTCTATCAAATCATATGTTCCAGCTCTGAGATACCTGCTTTAGTCCATAAATGGACCTCTGAAGCCTACACACCTTAGACTCATGTACGGATGTGAATCTTTCAGGTTGCATCATATACATTTTTTCATCCAGCTCTTCATTTAGAAAAGTTATTTTCACATCTATCTGCCAGATTTCATAGTCCAGATGGACAGCGATGGCAGGTATAATTCGAATAAATTTGAGCATTACCATAGAAGAGAACATCTGTCATAGTTAATACCATAATGTTGACGATATCTCTTGACAATCAGATAGACTTTATAGGTCTCCACCTTTTCATCTACGCTCCTTTTCTTTTTGAAGATCCACTTACATCCTATAGATTTTACCTCTTCAGATGGGTCAATCAATGTCCATATATTATTGACTTTCATGAACTCCATTTCAGATTTCATGACCTCAAGCCATTTCTCAAACTCGGATCTCTGCATTGCATCCATGTAGGTGATCGAATCCTTATCGTTCTCATCGAGTTTGATAGGATCCCCATCTTGGATCAAGAAATCATAGTATCTATTTGATAGACGTGGTACTCTACCAGATCGTCTTAAGGATGTATCTATAGTGGATTCTGGTTCTAATCTAATCAGATCTAGCTCAAGTTCAACAACTTATGTCTATTCTTCCACATGCCGAACTTCATCAAGTTTGACCTTAGAAGCATTAGTTCCTTCACCAAAGAATTTTTTTTCTAAAAAGACTACCTTAAGACTGACAAACACTTTTTGCTCATCAGCAAGGTAGAAGTAATATCCTTTCATTTTTCTTGGATAACCTATAAAACTATACTTATCAGACCTAGGTCCAAGCTTGTCTTTCATTAAATGTTTGACATAAGCCGGATACCCCCAAATCCTAAGGTGTGAGAGCACTGCCTTACGCCCTGTCCATATCTCATATGGTATTTTATTAACAAATTTACTTGAAACTCTATTTAGAATGTAACAAGCTAACTCGAGCGCATATCCCCATCGGAAGATCGACAAACCAGCAAACCCCATCATGGATCGAACCATGTCCAATAGGGTTCAATTTTTTCTTTCAGACACATCATTATGTTGTGATGTTTCAAGAGGAGTCCATTAGGACAGAATTTCATTCTCTCCAAGATATGTGAGAAATTCATTTGAAAGCATACTTACCCCCTTGATCAGATCGAAGAATTTTTATACTCTTTTTAGTTTGCTTCTCTACCTCATTTTAGAATAATTTGAATAGTTCAAACGACTTTGACTTATACTTCATTAAATAGACATACCCATACCTAGATAGGTCATCCATGAAGGTTATGAAGTAGAAGTATCCACCTCTGACACTTGAGTTCATGGATCCACATACATCTGAATGTACTAGACAAAAAAGTTCAATAGCTCGTTCACCTTTTTCAGTAAATGATGATTTGGTTATCTTACCAAGAAGACAGGACTCACAAGTCGAAAGTGATTAACAATCATTAATCTTAAGAATTTTTTTTTGAGCTAACTTATTTATTCTGTTCTTGTTAATATGACCCAGCCTACAATGTCAAAGGTAGAATTCGGACACATTACTAATTCTAGAGCATTTATCGAAGGATTGAACCATGTTAACAAGCATAGTTAATAAATAAATACCGTTATTCAATTATCCAATAAAAAATATAATATCATTCAAAATGATATTATAATTTTTTTTATTAATATTTCAAAATTATTCATGGCCAAAAGGTCTATAGAAATAACATTCAATAAGAAAGTTGGACAAAAATGACATTCATTAAGAATAATTTTATTTGAATTGATTACAAGGTTCATGATTCCTAAAGCTAGAATAGGAACTTGTCTTCCATCTCTAACGTTCAAGAACCTCTCATCTTGATCAAATCTCCTACTAACCTACAAGCCCTGCATAGAATTACAAATATGATAAGGGCTTTCAGTATTTAATACCTATACAGTAGAATCAAATAAGAAAAAATTATAAGGTGTTATCATATAACTATCTTGCCCAGCAACCACTTGCTTCTTCTTTGACCTATTCAGATTCAGGAAGGCAATGTATAAAGGAGAGTTCCTCTTCTAGTGCCCCTACTTTCTACAGAAGAAGCACTCTGCCTGGCTATGGTTGGGCTTGCGCTTCTTGGTCTGATCCTATGCAGTCATTCCAGCATGCGGCTGTACCTATTTATTTTTCTTCTTCTTATTCTTTTTTTCTTTCTTAAAAGGTCGACGATCAGAAGAAGACCCTCCCACTACATTCACTATTTTCTTATAGAGTTGGTGATCTTTCTCAAAGTTCTGCAGCAATCCTAATAAGCCATGGTAGTTGACTGCAGACTTTGTCATTCTAAAAATAGTTAGGAAAGGAAGGAAGGACTTGGGAAAGAAATTAAGGATCCCATCCTTATCAAGTTGCTCGTGTAGAGAAAAGCCCAGCTTGCTAAGGCGCTCAATCATCTCGATCATGTGCAATACATGATCGGTGACTGAGGCCCCGTCCCTCATTCGAGCGTTGAAAATGACACAACTTATTTTATACCTTTCAATATCGTCAATCATGCCAAAAGAGTAGTTCAACATTTGAAGCATCTCCTGTGGTTGGATATTTTTTAACTTGCGGCTTAACTCATCGTTCATTGCCGCCAGCATTATGCACCGAACGGTGATGCGGTCATTGAATCATTTTTGATAAGTATCTCGTACCGCTACTAAAGCTAGCTTCTCAAGTGCTGGATCTGTTACTATGTAAAGGATCCGCTCATGCTCTAGAATAATTTTTAACTTACGATACCAGCTATCGAAGTTGAATCCCATTAATTTGTCATTGTCTAACATTGACCGGAGCGACAGGTTAGAGGCCATTTCTGCACAAAAAAAAAAATTAAATCTAATTAGTATATGAATCAATTATCCTAAAGACTTGAACTTCAGTCTAAAGGTTCTTCCATTATTTTATACGAATTGATAGCCTCTACCTCCAATTCGAGGAATTACTTTAATTTCTTAGTGGATACTAGAATCTATATAGACTACACTCGAGCCCAACTTTGGTTGGTCAATTTATGTACATCTATGGGTAGATTCAAAATCAATTATCTCTCTAAATAACTTTTAGTAATATTGATTTTGCCCCGGACACCTAATCAGTAAGCTTTGACCTCTACTGAAAAAATTCGGTTAGGTCCAATCATTAACATGATCACATTTGATTTTATCTAACCAACAAATGATCAAGCCGGACTTTGGTTGGCCAACCTAACCATCAACAAAAAGATTTGATCAAATTATCATTTGATGAATGATAATTTCATTAGTCAATAATCACCAAGCCTTTGGGCCTCTAATGATCATTACACTAATGAACCCATTATCACTCAATTTAATGGAAGACTATGATTTAGTTATCTATATGACTATTTCATTTTTAAGAATCCAATAATTTTAGAGAATTTAATTAACATATTTTAAGAAGAGAAAGAAATTTAGCGAGCCAATTTTGATCCTTCCACTGACTTCACAAAATCAGATTAAAAAGGATCTAATCTAAGCTGGCATTAGGAGCACCTAAATCAGTCAGACTGATTTACCTAATTGACATGGGTGAGCCCGAATCATCAGATGATCTAATCAAAATCTAATTCACCAGGATGGCAAGGTAAGTGAGATCAATGGAAGGGATATGCCATTAACTCATCAAAGATCGAATCAATATGAGTAGCTTTCAATTAAAAATCACTGATCAAACTGTCAGACTTACCTTAGACACCATCCGATTTATTAGTTTCAATTTGATCAACCTAGTAATTACAGATTCGATTACATAGCCACGAATCAAGTCCATTTGATCCTCGTTAAAGGTATGGACTTAACCAACTACAACTATTATAATTGATTCTATAGAGTCCTTGATCTAATCTAAATTAATATTTAATTAAATTTGATCAATTACTCTAAATTAGTTCATTCATTAACTAATTTTAGGTCTAACCCAATTAATGGACCTAATTCAACTAACCCAATAACCCATATTTTATGATTGATGACTTAGAGTCTTAATTCATAATTCTAGATACTAAATTATTATACTTAATTTTAATTAAGTTTATGGGGTGAGGATTAGGATTTGGCATTTTAAAAATATTTTTTAAAATTTTGAATGATTCTTTACAACTTAGCATTGTTCATCAATTGAATTGACTCACTTTAAAATTGAATCGATTTGATTTCATAAACAATACTAGTTGTAGGGTCTAATCTGAAACTATGTACACTATATAATACTAAATCATGAATCAAACTTTAGATCCTATCTAAACATGTATTCATATCAAAAATTAGATTAAAGTTTAATTTAATCAGAACATAAAAATATTAAATCAGATCTAAAGTTTTACGATTAATGATTTAGATCAGCAAAATACCAAGATAATCTTTATACTATAGAGGATAAATCCTACAGCAGGACAACCTTCAGTTCGTACGATATTAATTTTAATTTTTAAATTTAATTAATTAGATTATTAGATTAATATTTAAATCAAATTTAAATTATCAATCTAAACATGCAAGCAAATCATGTTTAGTGAACTCTTGTTCTGATATCATTTGAAGGATGTAGTGCAGGATTTGTAGTGCTACTTTCGAAAAAATTTTCAAAAATAGTAAAGATGTAGTGGAAGAAGTAATTAATCTAATTAATTATCTACTGATCATATCATAATATTAAATTCTATACTAAGAATCTAAACATAATATACTTGCATTCATATAGATCTGAAAATAAAACTATACAGCAAACTATTTACTACATCTATGTATTTAGAATATAATACTTTTTTATGGATAGCTGATCACCATAATCTAAATTCATCAGATAATGCTCTAGTATCACACCACAACCGCACATATATCCGATCTCTATGATTGGTCCACATGGAGCTTCTGGCCCCGATCAGCTCTACTGGAGTGCTAGCTCCTCGATGGGGCCTTCGATGGTTGATCACGATCGATCCAATTGATCATCCACTTTCTAATTTTTTGGATATTTCAAAAAATTAGAACTCATTCATTGGAGGATGATGAGATGACGTACAAAGTTTGGTGGTGATTTAATGCTCACAGCACTCGATCTCTCCACCCGAACCTAGATTCCCAAATCTTGGGTTTCACTCAGCCCAAAAATCCTGACACACTAAAAATCCTCTCACACCCTCTCTATGTGGAGTTTTTCTATAAAATAAGTTTTTATAGAAAGATGACTTTCAAATCTATAAACTTTATTTTGATCATATCTAAAAATTGAATGTCCTTAAAGATAAAAATCAGAAAAGAATAGAGGCATGAAGGAAAAATAAAGTGTTGTAGGGCCCTGCTCACCTTCACTTCAGGATTGTTTTCATCCAAAACCAATGCCCAATCACTTTCAATTTTTTACCATGGAATGGTAACCCCTCTAGCTTCATGCACAAAAATCTTCATAATTTATTACATGAAAAATAAGTAGAAATGCCATATGGAGTTGATAGGTTAAGATTGGTTGAACTAGTTTCAACCAACTTCTAGTATTTGAATTCAAATGCAAGCCTATCCAATTCCAATGCCCATACCACTTATTTCACACATAGAAGGACTCTCTTTTTGCATGCATGCTCATTTTTCAAAAAGAATTGACAACCAAAAAAAAGAGAAGGGCATGGAGATAAAGATAAGAAGGAGAGAGAGGTTTCAACCAAACCAACCTCTTTGAATTCAAAATTCAAAAAAAGTTTGAATTGGTCCAACACTTAACCAGATCAAAGAGAGAAAGAAAGGGGGGCACAAATTTCTTCTCTTCATGAGAAAAACTTATGTAAAAAATAAAGGTGGGCATGGGCAAGGTAGAAAAGTCAAATATGAGGTGGCACATGGGAGGTTTGAATTCAAACAGGATTTGAATTAGTCCAAGTTGATTTCAACCAAACCAAATTAATTCAAAATCAACTAGACCAAATTAAACCCAACCAAATTAGGATTAATTTAATCTATTTAATTTTTAATTAAATTAAAAATTAATTTGGTTCAGCTCTTGATCAAATCAGGATCAAATCTCATACAGCGATTAGGTTAACTCATGACCTAATCGGGTCAAACCCAATCGAATTCAATTCGATCAAACTTGATCAAATTCTCATTGCTCAATCAAATTAAGCTAATCAATAATTAAATTACTAATTAATTCTTTAATAAATAGAGAGTTTCAATCAGATGAAAGTCTGGGCAATAGAGTTCCATCACTATGAAACTCTCGAAAAATTTCAATCCAGTGGGACTCTTGAACTCAGTATCCCAAACAAATGAAGCTCATATCATATAGTCCTAGACCAGTAAGACTCTTGATTAGAGAGTTTCAGATGAGTGGGACTCATAGTTTCAGTCCATCAGGACTCTAGATCAACCATCAGATCAAGTAGTAACTCCTATTGTATGTGATCCCATAGATTCAAATCCTAAGTCGATAGCACAGAAATTGATTTTTTATATCAATTGATGTAAATATCTAGCAATAGTACCTAATATCTAGATAGGTCAAATTTATCACAACACAACATCGACAAACCTATGAAATATGGTTACCGTATAATTAATCCCTATGACCTCTATGTAATAGATGACTCAGGATTAGACTGTCAGCCCCAGTAAATATATCCATGTCGTATCTCAAAGCAATTAGTTCTGTGACTCCTCACTAAGACTACCCTGATCAAGAATTTGCTAAATTGAAATACAATTGAACATGGCTCCTAAAACCAGGAGTAGTCAATCCCATCTTGATATATGCACCGACTCCTCAAGTACTTGACTGCATCCAAAAATCTTCCATCACTAAATTAAAAATTTAGATAGTCCGACACTAAAGCACAGTAAGTTGCTTGAAATTTATCATGGTGATCTTAGGCTAGAGGAATACTTATACTCATATTCCATCAGAGCTAATCTTGATAGGAGAAAAGCTCCAGAGTTAGTCACGTTCAGTGTAGATAACCCATACATCTCACTTGCATGTCATATCAGTATCTCAACACTCCTTGGTTATGAGGATAACCAATCTATATGGCATACAATGATCTATACTCGATAAACATTATCATTCTAATTAACAACGTATCTTTTGGTCATGAATAATTTAAGAACTAAACAACAAATCCTCCATTATCGAATCTAGATAGTCCTAAGGACTTCATCACAATACATGAGTTCATTAGAAGACAACAAAATTTATGATGAAAAAATATCAAAATAATTTTTATTAATTTATAATTTATATATAATTATAAATGTATAGTCCAATCATCAACAGGATGATGATTGGCTTTGGAACATATTTTCAATAATCTTCCACTTGGACTAAAGCCAATCGGTGCAATATCTAATACTTATCTTTGACTTGAAGTCGTTGAACTCCTTCATCACAACAGCTTTAGTGAATGGATCGATCAGGTTTTTTTTTTCATTGATTTTTTGAAGGTCGACATTATCTCGATCTATAATTTCTCGGATAAGATGGTAGCAGTGCAGAATATGCTTCATTCGCTGGTGTGCCTTTGGTTTCTTCGCCTAAGCAATGGCTCCAGAGCTATCGCAATATAGCAGAATTGGACCAACGAGGGAGGATGCTAGTCCAAGCTCGATGATGAATTTTTTTAGCCACACAGCTTCTTTGGCAGCATCTGATGCAATGACATACTCTACCTCATAAACTGAATCGGCCATAATATACTGCTTAAAACTCTTCCAACAGATAGCCTCACCATTAAGGATGAATATATATCCCAACACACTCTTGCTATCATCATGATCAGACTGAAAATTAGAGTCGATGAACCCCATAAGTTTCAAGTTTGATTCACCATATACAAGCCATTGGTCCTTAGTATTTCTTAAATACTTTAAGGATGGTTTTAACAACCTTCTAGTGATTCTCCCCTAGATTAGATTGGTATCTACTCACTATCCCTAGTGAGTATGCCACATCTGATCGCGTACAATCATAACATATATTATAGAATCCACTGTCGAAGCATATGGTGTTCTACTCATACGCTCTCTTTCTAGAGGTGTTATCGGACAATCTCTCTTTGAAAGAAAAATTTCATGCCCTATCAATAGATAGCCTTTCTTGAAATTTTTCATGCTGAACCATTTCAGTATAGTATTAATGTACGTAGATTGGGACAATCCAAGCAACCTTTTAGATCTATCTCTATAAATTTTCATCCCTAGAATGTAGGAAGCTTCTCCCAAATCTTTCATGGAGAAATGTGATGATAGCTAGATCTTTATTCCTTAAAATGCAGAGACATCATTTCTGATTAAGAGAATGTCATCCACATACAATACTTAGAATACAAGTATTGGACCATTAGCCTCCTTGTATATGCAGAGCTCCTCTTCATTTTTAACGAAGCCATACATTTTGATTATTCTATCAAATCATATGTTCCAGCTTTAAAATGCTTACTTTAGTCCATAAATGAATCTCTGAAGCCTACACATCTTAGACTCATCTATAGATGTGAATCCTTCAGACTATATCATATATATCTTTTCATCCAACTCTCTATTTAGAAAAGTCATTTTCACATCCATCATTAGATTTCATAATCTAGATGGACAGCGATGGCAAGTATAATCCGAATGGATTTGAGCATTGCCACAAGATAAAATATTTCATCATAGTCAATATCATAATATTGACGATACTCCTTGGCAACCAAATAAATTTTATAGATCTCCATCTTTTCATCTACGCCCCTTTTTCTTTTGAAGACCCACTTACACCCTATAGGTTTTATCCCTTCAAGTGGGTCAACCAATGTCCATACATCATTGATTTTCATGAACTCTATTTTGAATTTCATGGCTTCAAGCTATTTCTTAGAGTTGGATCTCTGCATTGCATCCATGTAGGTGATCGGATCCTCATCATTCTCATCGAGTTTGAAAGGATCCCCATTCTAAATCAAAAAATCATAGTATCTTTTCGGTTGACATGATACTCTACCAGATCGTCTTAAGGGTGCATCTACAATGAATTTTGATTCTAATCTAATCAGATCTAGTTTAGGTTCAACAACTTGTATTTGTTCTTCCACCTGTCGAACTTCATGAAGTTCAATCTTAGAAGCATTAATTCCTTCACCAAGAAATTTTTTTTCTAAAAAAATTGCCTTAAGATTGATAAATATTTTTTACTCATCAACAAGGTAGAAATAATACCCTTTTATTTCTTTTGGGTAACTTATAAAACTACACTTATCAAACCTAGGTCCAAGCTTGTCTATCATTAAATATTTGACATAAATCGAACACTCTCAAATCCTAGTATGAGAGCAATGGTTTACGTCCTGTCCATATCTTATATGATATTTTATTAACAAATTTACTCGGATCTCTATTTGGAATGTAACAAGCTGACTCAAGCGAAAATCTCCATAGAAAGATCGACAAACCAACAAACCCCATCATGGATTGAACCGTGTCCAACAGGATCCAATTCCTTCTTTCAGACACACCATTATGTTGTGGTGTTCCAGGAGGGATCCATTAGAAGAAAATTTCATTCTCTCCAAGATATGTAAAAAATTTATTTGAAAGGATACTCACCCCCTCGATCAAATAAAAGAATTTTTATACTCTTCTCAGTTTGCTACTCTACCTCATTTTGGAATAGTTTAAATATTTCAAATGACTTCGACTTATGTTTCATTAAATAGACGTACCCATACCTAGATAGATCATCCATGAAGGTTATGAGGTAGAAGTATCCACCTCTAGCACTTGAGCTCATGGGTCCACATACATCTGAATGTACTAGACTCAGGAGTTTAGTAGTTCGTTTACCTTTTTTAGTAAAAGATGACTTGGTTATCTTACCAAGAAGATAGGACTCACAGATTGAAAGTGATTCACAATCACTAATCTAAAAAATTCCTTCTTGAGCTAACATATTTATTCTATTCTTGTTAATATGATCCAGCCTACAGTGCCAAAGATAGACTTTGGACACATCACTATTCTAGAGCATTTATCGAAGGATTGAACCACGTTAATAAGTATAGTTAATAAATAAATATCATTATTCAATTATTTAATAAAAATTATAATATTATTTAAAATGATATTATAATTTTTTATTGATATTTCAAAATCATTCATGGTCAAAAAGCCTACAGAAATAACATTCAATAAGAAAGTTAGACAAAAATGACATTCATTAAGAATAACTTTATTTGAATTGATTATAAGGTCTATGATTTCTAAAGCTAGAATTGAAACTTGTCTTTCATCTCTAACATTCAAGAATGTCTCGCCTTGATCAAGTCTCCTACTGACCTGCAAGCCTTGCATAGAATTACAAATATGATAAGGGCTTTTAATATTTAATACCCAGGTAGTAGAATCAAATAAGAAAAAATTATAAGATATTATCATATAATTATCTTATCCAGCAACCACTTGCTTCTTTCTTGACCTGTTTGGGTCCAGGGAGGCAATGTACAGAGGACAGTTCTTCTTTCAGTGTTCTTGCTTCTTATAAAAAAAGCACTCCATTTGGCTCTGATTGGGCTTGCACTTCTTGGTCTGACCCTATGCAGTCATCCCAGTATGCGGCTGCACCTTCTTTTTTTTCTTCTTATTCTTCTTCTCTTTCTTAAAAGGTTGACAATCAGAAAAAGACCCTCCTACTATATTCATAGTTTTCTTATGGAGTTGGTGATCCTTTTCAAAGTTCTGCAGCAATCCCAACAAGCCATGGTAGTTGACTGCAGGCTTTATCATTCTAAAATGAGTTAGAAAAGGAAGGACTTGGACAAGGAATTAAGAATTGCATCCTTACCAAGCTGCTCGTGCAGGAAAAAGTCCAGCTTGTTAAGGCACTCAATCATCTCAATCATGTGCAATATATGATCGGTGATTGAGGCCCCGTCTCTCATTCGATCGTTGAAAATGGCACAACTTATTTTGTGCCTTTCAATATCTTCAGGCAAGCCAAAGGAGTCGTTCAATATTTGAAGCATCTCCTGTGGCTGAACTCGTCATTCATTGCTGCCAGCATTATGCACCGAATGGTGGTACGATCGTTGATCCACTTCTAATAAGTATCTCGTATCGCTCCTGGAGCTGGCTTCTCAAATGCTGTATGTGTTACTATATAAAGGATCTGCTCATGCTCCATGATGATTTTTAACTTACGATACCAGCTATTGAAGTTGGATTTCATTAATTTATCATTGTCTAATAATGATCGGAGCAATAAGTTAGTGGCCATTTCTGCATAAAAAAAAAATCAAATTTAATTAGTATATGAATCAATTATCCTAAAGACTTGAACTTTAGTCTAAAGGTTCTTCTACTATTTTATACGAATTGATAGCCTCTACCTCCAATTCGAGAAATTACTTTAATTCCTTAGTGGATATTAGAATCCACATAAACTACACACGAGCCCAACTTTGGTTGGTCAATCCATGTGCATCTATGGGTAGATTCAAAATCAATTATCTCTCTAAACAACTTTTAGTAATATTGATTTTGCCCCGGACACCTAATCAGTAGGCTTTGACCTCTACTGAAAAAGTTTGATTAGGTCCAACCATTAAAATGACCATATTTGATTTTATCTAACTAATAAATGATCAAGCCTGATTTTGGTTGGCCAACCTAACCACCAACAGAAAGACTTGACCAAATTATCATTTGATGAATAATAATTTCATTAGTTAATAATCACCAAACCTTTGGGCCTCCAATGATCATTATACTAGTGAACCCATTATCACTCAACTTAATGGGAGGCTATGATTTAGTTATCTATATAACTATTTTATTTTTAAGAATCTAATAATTTTAAAAAATTAATTAATATATTTTAAGAAAATGGAGAAATTCAGTGGGTTAATTTCGATCCTCCTACTAACTTCACAAAGTTAGATTAAAAAAGATTTAATTTAAGCTGGCATTAGGAGCATCTAAATCAGTCAGACTGATTTATCTAATTGATATGGGTGAGCCTAAATCATCAAGTGATCAAATCAAAATCTAATTCACAAGGATGGCTAGATAAGTGAGATCCGTAGAATTAACTCATTAAAGATTGAATCAATGCGAGTAGCTTCCAATTAAAAATCATTGATCAAACTGCCAGACTTATTTTAGACACCATCCGATTCATTAGTTTTAATTTGATCAACCTAGTAATTACAAGTTCGACCACATAGCCATGAATCAAGTCCATTTGATCCTCGTTAAAGGCATGGACTTGACCAACTACAACTATTATAATTAATTCTATAGAGTCTTTGATCTAATCTAAATTAACATTTAATTAGATTTGATCAATTACTCTAAATTAGTCTATTCTTTAACTAACCTTAGGTCTAACCCAATTAATGAACCTAATTCAACTAACCTAATAACCCATATTTTATGATTGATGACTTAGAGTCTTAATTCATAATTCTAGACACTAAATCATTATACTTAATTTTAATTAAGTTTATGGGCTGAGGGTTATGATTTAGCATTTTAAAAATATTTTTTAAAATTTTGAAAGATTCTTTACAACTTAACATTGTTCACCAATTGAGTCAACTCACTTTAAAATTGAATTGGCTTAATTTCACAAACAATACTAGTTGTAGGGTTTAATCTGAAATTATGTACACTATATAATACTAAATCAAGAATCAAACTTTAGATCCTGTCTAAACATGCATTCATGATCAAAAATCAGATTAAAGCCTAATTTAATCAGATCTAAGGTTTTATAATTAATGGTTTAGATCAGCAACGTATCAGAATAACCTTTTCACTATAGAGGATAAACCCTATAATAGGATAATTTTCAGTCCATGCGATCTTGATTTTAATTTTTAGATCAAATTAATTAGATTATTAGATTGATATTTACATCAAATCTAAATTAGCAATCTAAACATGCAAGCATATCATATTTAGTGAACTCTTGCTCTGATACCATTTGAAAGATGCAGTGCAGGATTTGCAGTACTACTTTCAAAAAAAAATTCAAAAATAGTAAAGATGAAGTGAAAGAAGTAATTAATTTAATTAATTATCTACTAATCATATCAGAATATTAAATCCTATACTAAGGATCTAAACATAATATGCATGCATTCATATAAATCTGAAAATAAAATTATGCAGCAAACTATTTACTACATCTATGTGTTCAAAATTTCATATCTTTTTATGGATAGTTGATCACTATAATCTAAATCTACCAAATAATGCTTTGGTGATGCACCACGATCGCATACATGTCTAACCTCTATGGTTGGTCCATACGGAGCTCCTGACCCCGATTAGCTCTACTGGAGTGCTAACTCCTTGATGGGGCCTTCGATGGTTGATCACGATCAATCATCCATTTTTTGATTTTTTGGATGCTTAAAAAAATTAGAACTCATTCATTGGAGGATGATGAGATAATGTACAATGTTTGGTGGCGATCCGATACTCACAGCACTCGATCTCTCCATCCGAACCTAGATTCCCAAATCTTGGGTTTCACTCGGCCCAAAAATCCTAACGCACTGAAAATCCTCTCACGCCCTCTCTATGTGGAGTTTTTCTATGAAACAAGTTTTTATAGAAATATGACTTTCAAATCTATAAATTCTATTTAGATTATATCTAAAAATTAGATGTTCTTAGAGATAAAAATTAGAAGAGAATAGAGGCATGAATGAAAAATAAAGTGCTGTAGGATCCTACTCACCTTCACTCCAGGATTGTTTTTGCCAAAACCAATGCCCAATCACTTTCAAATTTTTACCATAGAATGGTAACCCCACTGGCTTCAGGAACAAAACTTCTCATAATTTATTGCATGAAAAATAAATAAAAATGCCATGTGGAGTGGATAGGTTAAGATTGGTTGAACTAGTTTCAATTAACTTCTAGTATTTGAATTTAAATGTAAGCCTATCCAATTCCAACGCCCATACCACTTATTTCACACACAGAAGGACTTTTCTTCTATGTGCATGCCTATTTTTTAAAAAAAATTGGCAACCAAAAAAAAGAGAAGGGCGTGGAGATAAAGATAAGAAGGAGAGGGAGGTTTCAATCAAACCAACCTCTTTGAATTCAAAATTCAAAAAAAAATTGAACTAGTCCAACACTTGACCAGGTCAAAGAGAGAAAGAAAGGAGGGCGTAAATTTCTTCTCTTCATGAGAGAAACTTATGTAAAAAATAAAGATG
Organism: Cocos nucifera; assembly: GCA_006176705.1. Taxonomy (NCBI): domain Eukaryota; kingdom Viridiplantae; phylum Streptophyta; class Magnoliopsida; order Arecales; family Arecaceae; genus Cocos; species Cocos nucifera. The sequence continues at coordinate 1,517,157 of QRFJ01000004.1, read as the reverse complement.
GGCATAGGTAAGGTAGAAAAGTCAAACATGAGGTGGCGCATGGGAAGGTTTGAATTCAAACAGGATTTGAATTAGTCTAAGTTGATTTCAAACAAATCAAATTAATTCAAAATCAATTAGATCAGATTAAATCCAACCAAATTAGACTTAATCCAATCTATTTAATTTTTAATCAAATTAGAAATTAATTTGCTCCAGCTCCTAATCTAATCAGGATCAAATCTCACACAACGATTAGGTCAACTCATGACCTAATCGGGTCAAACCCAATTAAATTCAATTCGATCAAACTTGATTAAATCTCCATCGCTCAATCAAATTGAGCTAATTAATAATCAAATTGCTAATTAATCCTTCAATAAATATAGAGTTTCAATCGAATAGGAGTCTGGGCAATAGAATTCCATCACTATGAAACTCTCAAAGAGTCCCAATTCAGTGGAACTCTTAAACCCAATATTCCAAATGAATGAAACTCATGATCATAGAGTCTCAAACCAGTGAGACTCTTGATCAGAGAGTCCCAGATGAGTGAGACTTAGAGTTTCCATCAAGACTCTAGATCAGCCATCAGATTAAATAGTAACTCCTATTGTGTGTGATCACATAGGTTCAAATTCTAAGTCGATAGCATAAAAACTAATTTTCTATACCAATTGATGTGATCATCTAGTAATGATATCCAATATTCGGATAGATTAAATTTATCGCAACACAACATCGACGAACCTGTGAAATATTATTATCATATAATTCATCCCTATGATCTCTATGTAATAGATGACTCAGGGTTAAACTATCAGCTCTAGTAAATACATCCATATCGTGTCTCAAAGCAATTAGTTTTGTGATTCCTCGCTAAGACTATGCTGGCCAAGGCTTTGCTAAATTGAAACATAATTGAACATGGCTCTTGAAATCAAGAGTGGTCAATTCCATCTTGATACACGCATCAACTCCTCAAATACTTAACTGCACTTAAAAATCTTTCATTATTGAATTAAAAATTCAGATAGTTCAACACTAAAGCATAGTGAGTTGCTTGAAATTCATCATGATGATCTCAGATTAGATGGACACTTATACCCATATTCCATCGGAGCTAATCTTGATAGAAAAAAAGCTCCGAAGTTGATCACGTTCAGTGCAGATGTATCCATACATCTCACTTGCATGCCATACCAGTATCTCAACACTCCTTGATTATGAGAATAACCAACTTATATGGCATACAATGATCTATACTCGATAAACTTTATCATTCTAAGTAAGAACGTATCTTTTGGTCATGAACAATTTAAGGACTAAATGATAAATTCTTCTTTGTCGAATTTAGATAGTCTAAGGACTTCATCACAATATAGAAGTTCATTAGAAAATAATAGAATTTATGATAAAAAATGTTAAAATATTTTTTATTAATTTATAATTTATATATAATTATAAATGTATAGTCCAACTATCAACAGGCTAATGATTGACTTTGGAACATATTTTCAATACCCTAGAAAGGAGAAAGAAGAAAATAATGATGAAAATAGCAGAGGGCATTTGTGATGAAAATCTGGTGAGATTTCAATGAATCCGATGGTCGGTGGGGCTGCCTAGGTCATGGGGAGGAGGGTATGAGAGAGGAGAGGTTAGGCCAAGCTCATACCTTGGTTTCGATGAGCCTATAATTGTTATTTATGCCGAGCATGGGCCATGAAAGATTAGTAAAAATAGGATAGAAAGAATGAGGAAGAAAAGATGAGAGCTGGTGCTTATGATGGCTTGAAGGGGGTTTTCTTTAATAGAAGACTTGCTAGGGTTTTGGTAGCCTTAGTAGTCCATATCTTGCCAAACTTGATAGAGAAGAAGACTCCCATCGGAAGTCTTCTTCTCAATTTTTTTTCTTTTTTTTTTGTTGGGGGGGGGGAGGGGGGGAGGGGTCAGGGGGTGTGGGGTGGGGTGGGGGATGGGGGGTGGTTTGTTAGTGATGGATTGGTTCAATGGATCAGGCCATCACAAGGAGTGCCAGAGCTTTTCTTCAAAAGAAAAGTAGCATTAACTTGGTTCTCAATATTGATCTTATTCATGGAGTTAGATAGCTCCTCCAACACTAGCAAAGCAAGTTCATAGAAGTTGGTGGCATTGAAGATGGCTTTCTCATCTCCGAAAATTAGCCTATTTTTGTTTTGTTCGCTTATATAAGTGTAAACTTTGGTGCAGTAGTACCATGGCTTGGAGATTTTGAGTTTGAAATATAGAAACAATCTCTTTGCATATAAAGATAAGGCAATGTAAAATTGATCCTTTCAAGATCCTACAATAGAAGGAGCCTTACGCACTAGGTTGCCCTTTTTGTATTTTGATTTTTGCTCCTTTTCTTTCTTCCTTTCTTCCTTTGCATTCTCTTTCTTAATAAAGGTCTGGGTAAATTATGCTTTTGGCCTTTCAAGTTTAGATTGGATTTTTAATGAGTCACTAAACTTCAAAAGCTCAAATTTGGTCCTTTTTTTCTCAACTATTTTAATATGGGCCTTCCTCTAGATTCCAGCCACCTTTTTTCATAGAAAATCTGTGCTAGTATTAATTAGTGATTATGTGGCAACTGATTGGTGATGACGTGGTATATGAATAATAATATAGCATATCATGTGAAAATTTTTATTTTTGTAACGAAGTTTATAAGTGATAATATAATATATAGGTGATGATGTGGTATATAGATGGTGATGTAGCACATATTGCAAAATTGTCCAACCAAAATTGTTCAATCATCATCATTCATATAACACATCATCACTCATATACCATGTTACCACCTATGTACCACAAATTATGATTTTGGTTCTATAAATTTTATAAATATTTTTATATGATATATGAGTGATGACATAGTATATAGATGATGACATGGCACTTGGTGATTCAATATTTTTGGATAGAAAATTTTCACAACATGTGCACATCATCACCCACATACCATATTACCATCTATGTATCATAAATTATATTTTTGGTCCTCTAAGTTTCAAAAATATTTTTATATGGATGTGAGTGATGATATAGTGCATATGGGTGATTGTATGATACTTGATTATTAGACATTTTTGTGCAAAAAATTTTTATAGCATGTGCCATCACTACTACAGAATGGGACTATAACAACACTTACTATTGCAGCGAATCGAAAACTGCTGCAATAGATTCTAAAATAGCAGTTTCGTATAACTGCTGCTAGATTTGATCTATAGCAACAGTTATCCAAAATTACTGTCCTATGTCAATTTATGGCAGCGGTTACGAAGAACTGCTGCAATAGTCAAATTTATGGCAATGGTTACGAAGAACCGCTGCCATAGATCAATATTATGGTAGTGGTTATAGTTGACTGCTGCTATAGATTTAATCTATAGCAGCGATTAAATTAACCGCTGCAATAAATTTAGCCTGTTGTAGTGGATCTTTGTAACCGCTGCCATATATTAACATATGGCAGTAGTTTTGGATAACTGCTAACATTGATTAGATCTATAGTAGTAGTTTTGCATAACTGCTACAATAGGTCGGCTATGGCAGTAATTTTTACCAACCACTGCCATAGATTATAATATATTTTTTTAATTTTTTCTTAAATATGATATAATTTTAAAATTTAAAGTTCATCTTTACCGTTCATTATCTAAATAATTATCGTTAGAGTATCATTATAAAAGGCCATCTCGATCCAATAGCTCTAGTTATATCAATCGATAAAATTTAATTTCGACGATCATGAATGATCGCATAATGATCTGATAAATAAAGATCGTCGATTGATTTAAAAATTTATAATAATGATCTCGATGATATTTATAGTACACTATCAAAATTTTATTTTAATTAGATATCATTATCATGATCAATCTAGCACTGAATGATTTCAGCTATTAAATAAAAATAAGTGATCAAAAGGCCAAATAGTGTCCGATTATAAGATAATTTTTTAGATAAATGATCTTTGGTACTTCTTTGATTGTTTGTATGGTGGTGATTATAAAATTCAAACCGTGTATATATGAACGATTTAAAACTATATGTCTCTTGATACTCATTCTTAAAGGCCTTATATAATTATGCTTGTGCTTTTGTAAGATATATTTAATATGGATAGTTCATATAGATATGTGCCATATATATCATCATCCATGTACGATAAACTATATTTTTGGTCCTCTAAATTTCAAAAATATTTTTACATGGTACATAGGTGATACAGGACATATCAATGATTGGATGCTTTTGAACATAAAATTCTATACTATATGCCAGATCATCATCATCTACTAGTCATTGCCTATATGCTGCATCATCAAAATAAAATTTCTATCTCATAAGTCATATCATCATCCATACATCACATCATCACTAATCAACCATATAATTATCTATCTAAGTAGTTTTTCCTATATAATTGATCATGTAATCACCGATTAATACCAGCAAGGACTTCTTGTGAAAGCAAATGGCTAGAATCTAGCGGAAGGACAGCATTAAAATAGTTAAGAAAAAAAGAGAGACTAAATTTGAGTTTTTTAAAGTTTAGGAACTTATTAAAAATCTGGTATAAATTTGAGGGACTAAAAGCATAATTAACCCTAAATTTTCGTTGGTAGGAGTAATTTAACATAGTTATCCTAGAAAAAAAAAGTGGTGGATCAAAGAGTTACTTTGAATAACAAAGCAAATTGAGGTGTTTTTTAGAAAGTTGGAATCTTATATCTTCCGGGCAGGTTGTTGGTATGTCTGATCCCTAACATTGGGCTAGGGTGCTTGGTTGTATGATTCTCTTTTCTTAACAAAAACATGTTAGATCTTAGAAAAAAGAAAATAATTGCTATATATTTTGAAGCAAGAAATCATTATACCATATATTCAACATCACCAGCCAGATGATGACAATGGGGTTGGCAATTGAATAAGCTATTCAAACTAACTTGGTTCAGCTTGTCTAATTAAGAAATAAGTTAAGCTAGGCTAAGCTCACTCGAGCTCAACTCAAATTGGCTTGAAATAATTTATATAATTTTAACTTTTGTTAGCTGTATACATATTTATTTTTATAATTATAAAATTTATAGTTATTTATTATAAATTAATATATATTACATGGAGTAGCATGTATTTTAATTTTAAAAATTAAATATAGGTGAGAATCTTGAGATTGTTACTTTAGATTATATAGATGAAAGTCTCCAGTAGTTTTAACTTTCACTAGTTTTCTTAAACAAGTTGTACGCATGAATAGCTGAGCTAGGTTGGAAAATAAGGCAGCATGATGAGTTCAGTCGATTATCAAATAAATTGAATTGGAGCTAGGCCTGCCTCTGCTTGCATTCTAGTTGACATCATGATGAGAAAACTCAACAATCAGATTCCTAATCTGCATCATAGCTCATTATTAAAAAAAAAATATATATATATATATATATCGTGTGTAGGTAAGTGTACCACATGGAGCTCAACAAATAAAACCTCAGGGTGATCAATGACGGTTGGAAAAATCCACTAAGATGGGTCATATTGAGTTCGATGCCGGATCCAAGATTTGATGCACAAGAATGGATTGAAAGGACAAAATGTCCAATCCCTTGCGCCGAATCATGGGAAACTTGCACGGGTGGAGCCTTCCTCGTTGTCGAAGCGGCAAAGAATGGAATCTTTGCACGGGAGGAAAAAAAAATTCAGTATCGTCATCCATTGTAGCAGGATTCTCTTTCTTGGATTTGTCCGTCTTTTTCTTCCACCATCACTAGTCTCTGCCTTGACGTTGATTCCATCAAGAATTACATCACAATGATGTGGTGATCGGATGTCTAAGGTTCCGTGTGCATCAAAAATCCTCTTTTGACCTAAACTCGGCATATATATATATATATATATATAGGATGGGCCAATTAGATATCTGACTCAACACAATCAAATAACTTAACAAGCATGCTAAAGAAGCATGGAACTCGACTCCCAAATAATTTGGTACCTATTCTTGAGATATATAACTTGTGCACGCTCTTTTTTTCAATGCACCACAGTGTGGATGATCTACCGTATTTGTTGCTGATCTATCGATATTGAATCCGAAACTCCATGCAGATGGCAAACCCTGTGACCTAATTAATGGTTGGGGATGAAATGAGAAGATTGATTTAGACTTGTGAAGGGCATTGTTATGGTAGATTAACAGAAATCGGCATCTGGCTTTGGATTCCGGTCAAAATATAACGAATTGATAGGCCAACCACTCGTCTCATAGGATATGGATGTAATGATCAGGTCTGCCACAAATTAGATACCGAATCTCCATCTTGCGGAGCGTGGCTTGAGATAAGTCGCCTTGTAGATTTTCATAGATTCCTATCGCGTCCCCCTCAGAAAAAGTGTTGGCTGTACAGCATTTAATCAAGCATGTAATGGCATATATCTTTTCTTCTTGGTGGTGGATGCCGACCGGGCCCCCCAAATAGTTTCGTCCCAATGGCTGGGTGACGTGCGAGTGCCTTTAACTTGCTAAGATGAGGTAGCTTTAAAGCTCCGTTTTACACTTACGAGAGGTGATCTTGTCTGGTTGCCTCTATATACATGGTGCAGGGCTGCACCGCAAACCGTGATCATTCTTCGATCTACTCCACCAGCCACCATGCTGACACCATTCCAACCCTCCAACCTTGGACTACTGCCTACCCTCATCTTAATTGCTGTCACTTTGGCTTCCTCCTACTGTTACTTCTTTGGTTTTCGCCGTCGAAGGGACCTCGGCGCCGGAAAGAACGTTCCCCCGGGATCGTTTGGCTTCCCGGTGATGGGCGAGTCATGGAGCTTTGTGAGGGCTCTGAGGGAGAACAAGGGCAGCGAGTGGATACAGAGGAGGGTGGCGAAGCACGGCCCTGTCTTCAAGACCTCCCTCATGGGCTGCCCCACCGTGGTTGTCACCGGCCGAGCCGGCAACAAGTTTGTGTTCGGTTGCGGCGGCGAGGTCCTCAGCATGAAACAGCCGCCTTCAATCGTAAGAGTCACTGGGAGCCACAATTTCGTTGAGCTCACGGGCACGAGGTACGTAACAAATGCTGGTCTTGGTCGCAGAATATACCCAGATATACCTACCTTTCGAAAGAATGGATATAAATCAATATATTTATCACGTACCTCAGCCATTGGAAATAATACTAGATCCATTAAAATTTGAGTGGCCAAGCCTCCCCTCTCTCTCTCTACACGCACGCACATGTTTGTATGTATATTTATCATATACATACATACATACATACATTAGTGAACTAGGAAATATTGTTACATGTGACATGGATAGCACATAATTGGAAGAATGTATGTTGACCAGTAATTTCAAAATAAGTGACACTACAGAGGATGAGTTCCCGATCCTCTCAAGTCTTGGAGACCGAACTTGATGGGCCTATTTGCAATCGAGGCAATCCGTGTATCATTGGACAGTTAATCCATGAGGCATCGGGTTCCATGTATTACAAAGACGCTGTACCATTCACAGCATGGATGACCATGTTGCAGAGCAAGTTCATGCCCAACTTTGAGATGTCCAGACTCCAAAAAAAGGATAATTTCATGATGATATTATCTAAACAATATACAAACCTCAACCAACATTTTTTTTTTTTTTTTTGTTTTTTTTTTTTTTTGTAAAAAGAGTGTAGTTGGGAATGAAAACCAACTAAACTGATGATGGTAGTTCTTTTCTGTTTACCTCCCTTCTTTTTTACTTCTATTATTTCTTCTCTTGGCTGGATCACACCTTTATTATTTCTGCTGGATTTTGAACTTTAAGGTACTAGTGCTACAGTTGAGTTCATAGGAGCATATTCTGCAATTCAATTGCAGCCTCTTGGATGTTCACCGTTTGAATTGTTTGGCCGTCAGGATGAACTCTGTTTTGTTGACCCGTCCTAAGCTAGCTAACGTCACCCTCAAAAGACAATTAATTTTAGAAAGTGCCATGTGATTACTTTCCATTATATCGACATGCTGTGGATTAATTGCTAGTTAGAACATCAAACACCAGCAATATCATAATATTTTTATGAAGCTTATCTAATTTGTCCAATTATTATTATTATTATCTTTGTTGGTGCATTGTCTGCAGGTATAAAATAATGAAGGGTGCATTAACGAGCTTCCTAAGACCAGAAAATCTTCAAGACTACATTGGACGTATGGATGTTTTAGTCAAACACCTACTGCTTAGTGAAACAAAAGGGAAAAACACCATTCTGGCGGTACCATTTATGAAAAAGCTCACGTTTAAGGTAACATGCAGCCTCCTATTTGGATTGCACCATGAGTCCACAAATGAAGCTTTCTTTGAGGACTTCTCCCAGACCTTCAAAGGCTTGTGGGCTTTTCCTCTCAATCTCCCAGGGACAACCTATCACCAAGCTTTGCAGGCAAGATCTCGAATCACCGAGTGCATGTTGCCCGTCCTGCAGAGAAGAAAGGAGCAACTTATAGAGGGGACTGTGACTCCCAAAGACGACATAATTTCTTCCTTGCTCGCATTAAGGGATGAGGACAACAAGCCGTTTGGTGAGGAGGCCGTAATAGATACCTTCGTTGCGTTGTTAATCGCAGGTCATGATACAACAGCAACCCTTTTGAGTTTGATGGTCTGGAAGTTGGCTAGAGACCATAAGATCTATTACAAGGTTTTGGAAGGTAATCGAACACTTCGTGGTGATCTACATGTTAGACTAGCTAGCTCTGATTTGTTTAGGTTTTATATATGCTGTAATATTTCATTTTTGAAAAAGAAATCTTCTAGTGCTACTTAAATTATTATAAAAGAAAATATATACTTAAGAGAAAAAATTTTGGGCATTTTTTGTAGTAAATTTTTAAGAACAACATTTTTTCTGAAAAAAGAAGTCTTAAGAATGAGATAATTAAACACCAGCTGACCTGAGGAAAATTAGTTTTAGCTAATGTTATTTTTCCTTCCTTGATTACTAGAGCAAATGGGAATTGTAAGGGAGAGAGAGGATGAAACACAAGGGAAGCTCTCATGGAGTGAAGTCCAAAAGATGAGATACACATGGAGGGTTGCACAGGAGCTGATGAGGATGATTCCCCCAGTGTTTGGCAACTTCAGAAAAACTCTCAAAGACATCAGCTTTGAAGGCTATGATATTCCCAAGGGATGGCAGGTACCACCATGCTCTCCTTTTCCATTCCTCCAAGAAGAGAGAGAGAGAGAGAGAGAGAGAGAGAGAGAGAGAGAGAGAGAGAGAGAAAAGGAGGAAAATTAAAGTAAGCTATCACGTATTTAGCTGAGCTATTTATATTATTTTTCGACAGGTATTCTGGGAAGCTAGTGGAACCCACATGAACAAAGATATCTTCGAGGATCCTAACAATTTTGATCCATCTCGTTTTGAGAATCCATCAAAACCAATTCCACCGTTCGCTTACATTCCCTTTGGAGCAGGACATCGCATGTGTATAGGCAATGAGTTTGCTAGAATTGAAGCTCTGGTTACAATGCAACACTTGGTCACCAACTTTGAGTGGTCTCAGCTAATCCCTGGTGAGTCGATCACATACCAACCAATGCCATATCCATCCAAGGGTCTTCCCATCAAGCTCAAGCCAAGAAAACTTTCAGAATTGTTTGATTTGCTGAAAACTTGAGTTCATGTTACTCAAGATTGGATGCTACATTTTTATTTAAAGATGATCATTGTGGAGTGTATTCCATGGGCATGCAATTCCAGTATTACACTAATATGTATGCTTTTCGATATAAATCACTATTCCGTAGCTAAGGTATTTCACATTGAGCCCCACACTAGAACATTTATATTTGATAGGGTCAAGTTTAGAGAGTCAACATGCAGGGCTTAATTGATGATAGCATGAAAATGATATAAATATTGTTCGTTCGGATTCGTTTTTGTATTCGAATCAATTCAGATATGAATAAAAATTTGAGAACCTGACTAATATCCTTATCCATATCTATATTCATCAGAAAAAAATGGATATGAATATGAATAGACAACTATCCAATCTGTATCCAAATATCCAAATCTACATATAACTCTATATAATTTTATATGATATTTATTAATTTTTTTAAAAAATATGTAACTATATAAATATGTTATTAACTTGATTTATTATCTATGTAGTAATATCTTTGATTCTATCATCATAAAGTTTAATTATCTAAATTATATTCATAATTATATTTATATTTTTAATATTTAAAATTATATTTATATTTATTTAAAATAAATATGAATATAAATTTTTGCATTACATATCTATATTTATATTCATCAAATAAAATAAATATGAATATTAATATATTGATATATGATTTAATTTTAGTCCCAATTGATAATTTATTTGTTTTAGAGAAAGATTGATTACTTGAAATATCGGGATGGTCATTATATCACTTACGAATATATAAAACAAATGAGATTGCCTTTTAGATATCAAACGATGGCACGAGAATTGAAAAGGATGGTTGGCACTTTGCTGATCAGGAGTACCGTTCATAAAACTAAAATGGATGTGTAGGATTATGACCATAACAACGTAAACCCGCCTGGGTCGGTGAGATTTATCTGACAAGACGTGTCCCTTCCCCTCTCACTCGGACCGTCCCATTTCACCCATCTGTACGTATTATAACCACTTACGCATACAACAAGATTACAAATAGAATGAACCCCCGGGAAAACACCCTTTCCCTCCGGATTTTTCAAAAAAAAAAAAACAAAAAAACAAAAACAACATAAATTGATAAACTCATCTCAAGTGTATGTTGAAGGCAAGCAGCGTAGCTTAATCAATTAGCCGAGTTCATAAAAAAAAAAAAAAAAAAAAAAAAAAAACTATGGTAAAATTTGTTTGGATGATTGAATCTAAGATTGGTATATTGGATCAGTACAATCATAAAAAAATATTGGATTATAAGTTATGTTAGCCTCATGCTTACAAATATCCAAAACTATCTTTTGAGTAGATTGGTTTGGATTCCATAAGAAGATTCCATCAATTCACTGAAAAAATAGTTCTAGATACTTATAAAAATAGATCTAACCCAGTTTATACTTCAATAAATTTTGTGATTGGACCATAAATTCTATGGAATTTTGGATCTAACAATCCAAACAAATTCTTAGCCCAGCCTAGCTTTATAGGTACTAGCTATGGAGAATAAATGTGAGAACCTAATTAAAAAACTCAAATCCTCTCTGGTTTTAAAAAAAAAAAAAAAAAAAACTCAAAACCTCTCGCAAAGACAAGAACTAAGGCACGGACCCACCAGAATTCTTTTGGCAGCTCTTTCTGAACTTTGTCAACCAGGGCATGTCCACATTCATGGGATACTTCAATCGGATTAGGACATGGCTGGTATCTTTTTGGTGTTGACATTTATAACATATATAGTGCTTGTCATGTACAAAGAACAAGACATGAGGGAATATGTGGTGCATGCGACTGATGGATGGCCATGATACCATCTAGTTAAATAGTAATTCCCTTTTTGTATGTAAATTTTGCTAACTAAAACTTTTATGTTTGAATTGAACTTCTTTTTTAACTCAAAAGCAAAAATTGCAAGGGGAGACCTCCTTAAACCTCCGTAGGGTGTAGAGCACTCTACACCCAGTTTTATAGTCAATAATTAGACTTGTAAAATGAAAATCTAGACTTTTGTATTAATCTATAAAGTCTAAGTTCACTACATATGCAAGGGGTTCCCATCTATGTCGAGCATCAGATAGATGGTGCAAGTTATTTTTGATCATTGGGAAATATCTTAACACTGTATAAAATTATTAAGAGAAGTAGCATGATGTCGTGCATTAAAATCAAAGTTCATTGATATCAATGACAAGATTGTTAGAATCATCGATCAGATTGATGACCAGCACTAGCGACCATGGAGAAAAATACAAAAGGTGCGATACAATTAATACGTGTATCTTTTCCTATATGCAATAGCTGCAATTATGGACAATGAGAAGAGTTGTAACAAATGTCCAGAATATCCCATATCAAATTGAGATTTATGTCTCAAACTAATCTATATAGTTTAGTTGTGGTATAACGTGATAGATTAACAGGACAAAATGTAACTAACAATCCTAAGAAAGAGTCATGATTAAGAAGACATTAGAATTTAATACTATATCTAGATTTGTTATAATATTCCCTTATGTTGGATCTTGAGAAACTTATGAGCATGAAATTTTCCTCTTCATTGAAGGGCAGAAGACCAATGGAATCTTTGTATTTTAAGAAAGAGTTTTATGTCGTTATCCATCTTAGTTTGTTTCTGTTTCATGGCCACGTGTATGTCTTCTTCTTCCGTTGTCATTTTTCCATCTCAAACTATATCGTCCTTGTTGAAGAGTGCAAGAGCATGGAACTTTCCATGTCCAGATACTTTTATATTGATTAAATAGCAAGTGTTAATTTAAAAATCTGCAGCAATTGCAAAATTATAACAGCTGTTGTAATCCAAATACCTATTATTTTTAAATCATGCATTCGTATCCAATTTTGCTTCGATCCATATAGGAAGAACGCAACAGACTAAAGGATTAAAAAAATGTCGACATTCATCAAATTTTGGTGTATTTCTCTTCTTGTTGAAGGCTTCATATACGTGACCACCTTTAGGCATGAGATTACACCACCAAGACATCTCCAGACTGCAGTCTTTCGATCTGTTTCCATTCCAACCATGTTATCACTTTCTGAACTCTCCAACCTCGAAACACCTTTGTTCATCCTAACTATTATCGCTCTAGCTTCATTCTTCTACTACTTTGGTTTTCACCTCCAAAAGGACCTCAACGGCAAGAAAATCCCCCCGGGATCACTTGGACTGCCGTTCTTTGGGGAGACATTTAGCTTTGTCAAGGCTCAGAGGGAGGACAAAGGCAGTGAATGGATGAGGAAGAGGGCAGCCAAGTATGGCCCTGTCTTTAAGACATCCATCATGGGCTGCCCCACTGTAGTTATCACCGGTCGGACCGGCAACAAGTTTGTGTTCACCGCCGACGACGAGGCTGTCAGCATGAAACAGCCACCGACGATCGTAAGGCTCACCGGAAGGCACAATTTTTTCGAGCTCACCGGCACAAGGTAACATAAAATTAATAGTCATAGACATGATCATGGGATTCATTCTTCATGTCTGCTTATATTTTTGTGTTTTCAGCTAGGGGACTAGTCGTGTGTATTCAACTTGTTTGCAAAGACTAGCATAACAAGAGAAGAAAGCTATGAAGTATAAGGAAAACTAGCAAATAGGATGTAATGAAAAATTTAAGCATGTTATCAGCTAAAAAAGTTAGAGAGACCGTTACTTTCAATATATAACAATTCAATTTCAAATTAAGCTATCTACCACCGACAACATCAGGATAAAAATAAAACACTTTGATCAGTGTGTCTTTCCTTTGGACAGGTATAGGCTAGTCAAGGGTGCGCTGATGAACTTCCTAAAACCAGAAAGCCTTCAAGACTATATTGGACATATGGATGCTTTAGTGAAACACCAACTGCTTACCAAAACAGAAGGGAAAGACACCATTCTGGCAGTGCCCTTGATGAAGAAGCTCACGTTCAACATAACGTGCAGCCTACTATTTGGATTGCACCATGAGCCCACAAATGAAGCCTTGTTTGAGGACTTCCTCCAAGTACTTGGAGGCTTATTCACCATTCCTATTAATCTCCCAGGGACAGCCTACTGGCGTGCATTGCGTGCAAGATCTCGAATCGAGTGGCGGGCATTGCCTATCTTGCGGAGTAGAAAGGAGCTACTCACTGAGGGTGTTTTGAAGGCCAAAGATGACATGATTTCTTCCATACTCTCACTGAAAGATGAGAATAATGAACCACTTAGCGAGGAGGAGGTAACAGATAATTTTGTTGCGTTGATGATAGCCAGTCATGATACAACGGCGATTCTATTGAGTTTGATGATCTGGAAATTGGCTAGAGATCCCAAGATTTATAGCAAGGTCTTGGAAGGTAAATAGAATGTTTTCTGCTGCTACATGGATCTCTCATTTGTAGATTTAGTATATTGTTAGGCTAATTGTGTTCATCTTTGTTAAGAAAAAAACAAATATGAGCTTTGCAGGTAATTCCATGGCATCAAACTATCGGTTGGTTGTAGAATCCGATCGATCCTTTTGGACGTGAAGCCTTATCGACTCGAAACAAAATATCATGACTCATTTTGCTTATTCTAGTATGTATTAAAAAGACAAACCCTCACGTATTAAATAATGCTATTTTTCTTCTTCGCTAGAGCAAATGGCCATCTTAAGAGACAGACAGGATGATGTGCAAGAGAAGCTTACATGGAATGAAGTGCAAAGAATGAAATACACATGGAGAGTTGCACAAGAACTGATGAGAATCATCCCTCCAGTGTCAGGAAACATGAGAAAAGCTGTAAAAGACCTCAATTTTGGAGGCTATGACATCCCCCAAGGATGGCAGGTATCAGATCATGTCCCTTACCCGATCAAAATATATGACAAGCTTACCATTTAACTAATGGAGCTTTTGACGTTGTATTCTGCAGCTACTCTGGGAAACCAGTGGAACCCATATGGACAACGATATCTTTGAGGATCCTACTAATTTTGATCCCTCCCGTTTTGAAAGTCCCTCAAAACCAGTTCCACCATTTGCTTACATTCCATTTGGAGCAGGATACAGGATGTGCATAGGCAACGAATTTGCGAGGGTTGAAGTCCTTACCATAATGCATCATTTAGTCACGAACTTTGAGTGGTCTCAGCTGTGCCCTGATGAGACGATTACACGCCGACCCCTGCCCTATCCATCCAAGGGTCTCTCAATCAAGCTCAAACGAAGAAAGCTTTCAGATTTATATCGACTTGTTTAGCACCTTGTTTTATGCTGGGCTCTTCAATTGGGTGCTGCAACGATGGTTGCTCCTTCAGCTACACTAGTATATGTATGCATACCTCGGTTTAATGTTTCACTGGCAGATCCAAGTCCAAGTCTGGTGGGGCAAAACGCTGGAAATCATTTTGATAACTTAGATACAGGAGCAGTCAAATAAAGCTTAACAAACTAGGATGCCTTCAGCATATCAGATAATTGGTCATGATCCGGAAAATATAGTTTGCAGATCAGGAGTCGCATCCATGATGAAATCGCAATGAGTTGTAACCATGACAAATATAGAAGTCACTTTAGATTAATGATCAACACAAGCTTTAATCAAAACACTATACACCAATTTACCATCCACACGCGCGTAGAAAATTTCAAACATTAAGATATGGTTGGTGAACCTTATGATCATTGGCATTCACATCCTACGTGCATGATGAGCTTTGCTTTTTCGTGCCACAAACACAACAACTAAAAGCCAAGAATTCTACCCAGGTTCTACAATGTTTGAAAACCATGAGCCTGCCAGCGGTTGGGCGTGTATCATTCATTCAAGGTTGTCATCACAATCTCTCCCTGGTTGGTAACAATGGCATGCGCAGACCTAATACGTTCCCAGATGCTTGCAGAATACCTTACGCTAATGTTGTGTTGCACACTTCGACGACCAATAAAAATCAGGACATTTTACAGATGGACAGTCTTAGGAAACAACAGTCCACTCTATAGCAGTATGGTAATGCTTATTAGTCCACGATATTTC
The DNA here is from genome assembly GCA_006176705.1 of Cocos nucifera. NCBI lineage: Eukaryota > Viridiplantae > Streptophyta > Magnoliopsida > Arecales > Arecaceae > Cocos > Cocos nucifera. The sequence continues at coordinate 1,501,439 of QRFJ01000004.1, read as the reverse complement.
ATGTCGATAAAGGAAACAGAAAAGAAAGAGAGGAGGGACGTTATGCCTACAAGTGCAATGAGTTGTAACCATGACAAATATAGAAGTCACTTTAGATTAATGATCAACACAAGCTTTAATTGAAACACCATACACCAATTTACCATCCACATGCGCGTAGAAAATTTCAAACATTAAGATATGGTTGGTGAACCTTATGATCATTGGCATTCACATCCTACGTGCATGATGAGCTTTGCTTTTTTGTGCCACAAACACAACAACTAAAAGCCAAGAATTCTACCCAGGTTCTACCATGTTTGAAAACCATGAGCCGGCCAGCGGTTGGGTGTGCATCATTCATTCAAGGTTGTCATCACAATCTCTCCCTGGTTGGTAACAATGGCATGTGCAGACCTAATACGTTCCCAGATGCTTGCAGAATACCTTAGGCTAATGTTGTGTTGCACACTTCGACGACCAACAAAAATCAGGACATTTTACAGATGGACAATCTTAGGAAACAACAGTCCACTCTATAGCAGTATGGTAATGCTTATTAGTCCACGATATTTCATGTCGATAAAGGAAATAGAAGAGAAAGAGAGGAGGGACGTTATGCCTACAAGTGCAAACCCCCGAGAAATGGTGAATGATCCCACTTTCCAACTTTAAGAGATTCTCTTCTGCTCACTTAACCAACAAATGCATGCAGGAAGAAAAAGGGGGCTCTCTACCTATACAAAAAAGACCAACATGCATAAGAGAAGTACTTTTGTCCTCCAATTCTGCTCGTATGGTTGCTAAGACAGCATAAAGAAAGATGCAAGCTTCAAGCACCATCATTCTGGACTAGGTCAGGTCTGTGATTACCTTCATCAGCATCAACAATCCTCAGCTCCCGAACTGCAGAAGAGAGGCTCTCATCATGGGTCCTTCCCTGCCTCTCTCTAGAGACTTGCGGCAATATTTGGATGTTTGAGCTCGTTTGACAGCCAGGCTTGCAAGCCCATTCTGCTTCAGATATGCACCCAGAGGATGGACAATCCCCGGAAAAAGGCTCATCATGCTGACACAGGCCAGATCAGACTGAGTGTGGTACTCATGCTCCAGATGGCAATACAAGTCTAAGGATCCCTTGCACATTTCAAGCTTCTCAGTAACATTCTCCTGAAAAGGATCTAGAGGCCGAAAACACTTTAAAGAGCTATCCACTTCAGTTTCTTTATCGCTGCCGCTCAAGAGTCTCTTCTGGGACTCAGCTTCCTCTTGCTCAAACTGGTGTTTCCTCTTTTGAGGGGTAAAGAAGCGGCGATTAATAGTGATACAAATATTGCACATGCATGCAGGATTGTGCTTGAGGCCCCCGCTGCTTAGTGGATGAATGCATGCAATGCATATGCATTGAGGGCTGTGCCAGGGGTGTGTGGTAGTAGTTGCAGAAGTTGTTACTTGATTCCTACTGTCTGCAAGGGCTAGAACAATGCCCAGGGGTTTAAAGGTAGATGCCTCATGATCTGGAGGACTATGTTTTGAACTTGCAGCAATACTCTGTCCTTTCATCTCTGCAAAGAATTTCAAGGAGTCATGAAGGATTTAGGTCATCATATGTTAAAACATAATTGACAATAGCCAACTAGAGAAAGAAAATCAGGATATAAATCGCATGTGATTTTATATATACATGAACATGTGGAGATTTAACGCTAGATTGATGGTAGATCATAACTTGTCAGATTATTAAAAGAAACCAAATTCAATATCGAGATGAATTTATGGTAAAAGTAGGAAGGACAAAATGAGAAGAGTATATTTGAGGCCTTGTTTGAGTTGAATAAAAAGGACAGCGTAATGTAGAACCAACTAAACTGCCAAAGAATTTAGGAGGGAAAGGAAGACATAAAATGACATGGATGAAAGTAGTGAAAAAGCATATGGAAAAGCAAAACAGTCAAAGGTAACCCAAAATCCGAAATGGATAAGGCTTGATGGTTATGCATACATGTTAGAGGTGGCAATTTCTTATTCAGGCGAACCAACCAGCCACAGCTCAAAGTGGCCTGAAATTGATGGGTTTTGGTTGATCAAGATGAATTCAAATGTAAATGTGTTGGATATAGGTTTGGTCCCCAAACTTAATAGGCCATCCTTGGTTGGAGAAGCCCTTAAACCCAATGCTGGTCATGTAGGATAGTGGTAACAGTGCAATGAACCATGGGCTGGTTAAGACTTGGTTCAAGTGAAGGACGTTTTGTCATCCAGGAGGATCACTAGACTTGATATAGATCACTTTGACCACTAATAAGTATGGCCGGACAACATCTATGAGTAAGATCTGTCACATCGGAAAGTTGAATCGTATCCTAAATTTCTGAAGATATAACTTCATCATACAACACCCGATTGAGATAATTTTTTTAAAAAAAATTGGATAGATTTTTGAGATCTAAAATATAGTGCCAACCCTCTAGGAGGTTGAAATGGACTGAAATTCCATCATTTGTGCCTTGAAACATCAACCAAATAAAAAAAATTTCTTTTGGAGAAAAGACTTTGACCGGACGTATCTCCTAATCCAAAAATAATTTGGTGAAGCAATAGAAAGCAATGTTGATGTAGAAGTCAAAATCTATCTCCTATAGGATTTTGACTTTTTTATGTTTATTTCTACTAGTTATATCTATTTTTGGAAAGCTAGTCCTATTCGAACTAAGAGAGGAATCTAATCCAAATTATGCATAGACGCACCTCATTATTATAAATAGAGCTATGTACCTCAATTTTTAAAACATCAATAAAATCAAAAAAAAAGAGGACATAAATTCTATTTTTACTAATTTTTTCATCTTTTTTTTTTTGAGAGATTCGAGTTGAGCGGATGGAAGAAATTCTTCCTTCTCTCCAATCAAATCATCCTGCTTTATTTAAATATCTAATTATATAGCTTTGATTTTCTTTCCGCCTCATTTTATCTAAATCCCCAATTATATAACTCATGGGTTTATCCTTCTCAATCCAATTATACATAGGGTAGGTATCAGTCAAGGTTTTTTTTTTTTTTTGTGTGTGCATAACTTACCCATGCTTGATTTCATGTGCATGCATAGCACACATGTTTTTCTTGACCCACCCTGCACTTGACCCACCTTTTACTTCATGTTTTTTTTTTTGACCAACGCTGTCCTTGACTTCAAGTATGCAAGCATATACGCACTTTTTTTTGGGACCTATCCTATACTTGCCTACCTACCAACCCACCCACCAATGCACATAGGTATTAGTTAAATTACTCAAGTAGCATCAAATCTGTAATTGGTCCTACTAGGAATTGATGATTTACCTCTCATGCATTGCACTAGTTAGCTTTACTTGCATGGAAGGTAAATTCGTCATTTCTTCATATGACCAAGTTACAAAGTTAATACCATTGGAGCAATACAACTCTATCATATATCCATATACATATACATACATACGCACATATAGCCATGCACAAACACAGACACACACCACAGTTGATAGCCAACAAAGAAAGATATCAGAATCAGACTTGATAAAATTACAAATCTCATGATCATTCAACAAATAGAAATATCAGAAAATAAAAATATATATACAATATTTGGCCAAACCTTCCCTTTGGCTAATTATTCTCATCTTCTAAGAGCTCTAAATCATAGTGATGGAGATATCATATAGTTTCAGTATTTTTGTAAATTAAAAATATTGACTTCCAAGTTTAGTTTTAGTTAACTTTTGGTTGTTATGATCTCAATCAGTATCATAGCAAGATAAACTAAAGTTAGTAAAAAAAAAACATAAAAAATAGTGATAAATTTAGGATGTATATGCAATAATAAGCTGATGTAATTCTTATAAATTCCTGGAAACTCTCCTCCTAACTTCCTGTACATCATGACTTAAAAAATTAATATAATTTATTTAGTTTAGGCAAAAATTCAGAACTTTCAGGAAATGATTGAGAAATTATGCTTTATTTTCTATAAACTAATTCTTTATGTCCATGTTTCTCTTCTGCACAGTCTCAAAACTGGTAACTTTACCTTAGTTATTATGTTTCACAAATTCCCATCCCTGCCAAGTTGGTTTCAAAGCCTAATTCTGTCCTACATCAGGTTATTCAATTATTTAATATACTTCATCTTTCAACTTGAGAAGTTGACTCTGTTTTGGGTACATGGACAAATGCAAGGCTGATCCACCTAGCCAACCTGAAGTTCATTCCCCATGAGAAAGCAAACCATCACCCCCATACTTAGTTATAACTTGACATGTACGGAAACATGGTAATGGGTATAAATCTGAGTGATGGCACAACTTTGATTCCTTGCCAGCTTAGCACAACTAGAGATGTCATGCAAGCACTATATTAGCTTCAGTATCATGTCCCATGGGCTTGCAAACCAAATTTAACATCCTGCCTAGTTATGGGATGCAGCAAACATAAATATTAACAAAGTCTGCTAAGTTCTAACATTGTATAATGTAATTATATAGTTTGGCAACTAATGGGCACCCACTTATGGTCAGGATGGAAAGGCCACCAAAAGTGAGATTTCTGGCAATATCAAAAAAAAAAAAGAAAGAATGTGTATGTGATGGCTATAACAGGAGAGGACTCTCTAATTATTAAAAACATAATCTTCAAACACAAATTAAAACAAAAGAAATATGTTTTTGATGTTGCTATAGTTAAACAGCTTCTTGATGTTAGTCCAGTGCTCTCCATAATAGAGAGAGCCAGTTAGTCCCTACAAAGATACGTATTAGAAGTTCATTAAGAATTCATTAAACATTAGCATGGTGGCACCAATTTGAAATTGAATTTGTCTGGTAATTTACATCCTAGACAACTAGTTCTGTTGAGAGATCACACACCTGCATTTTGTTGGAGAGGATTTTGCAGCTCAGTTGGGCTTATTTCATCTGGCACAGGACATGAAGTTCTGCAGAAATAGAAGAAAAAATGGTCAAGAAAACTAAGATCAGTGTAAAATTAAAAAGGAGACAACTAACTAAATTCCAAACTATATTTTAAATATTTCCTATCAGGAGATTCTGAAGGATTTATAAATGGTTTCATGAATCTGCCAACAGCACAAAAAAAATTAAACGACATGACAACCCAATAAGAAAAGGCAGAAGATTTTAAAAAACCATGCATCAAATAAATAGCATGAAGATAAAAATCAAATAGCCTAAACCGCTTATCAGAAAAATTTTCCTAATGTGTAGGATGTCAATTTTATTCTTAAAATGGATACTTATACATCAACCTCTCTTTTCACAAGTACACCTCCCTTGCAAAAAATATAGTAAAAGGGGTGTCGATACATATTGCTTGTGATAGAGGGGTCAATGAGCCAAACATGAAGGAGCCAGAGTAGGCTTTAGCTCATCTTGGTTATCAAATAGGCTAGCTTAAGACTGGCTCGAGCTAAAAAAGAGCATGAAGGCTGCGGTCGAGCTCTGCTCAATTTGACATGCTAGGCTGAGAGAGAGAGAGATGGGTAGAGAAGCACTCTTGGGGCGAGCGAGCAGTCGGAAGAGGTGATTTCGCTGACTTTGACATATTTGGTGGTGTGGCGGTAGTTGACTCCAATGTTAGGGTTGGTGCTTGAACAAATCCTAGAATCTTAACCCTATATATGCTCCATACTCTCCATCCTAACCATCAACTCTGAATCTAAAGGCCGAGATGGATACAAAATATACAAGTTATTTTAAATGATAAAACAACATAATTCTCACAGAAAAAGTCACAATGTGGCTTTCTTATTTAGGATTTACCATGCTATTTTAGAACTACTCAATTACATCTCTTAAAATTAGTAATAAATTATTTTAAAGATAAACGAAAAATTAATATTTATTTACTTATTTCAAGATGTATTGAGCTAAACACGAACGACCTACACCTAGCACATGTTCAGCTTGTTTACATGTCGAGCCCAAAATTATAGCTCATATTTTGCTTAATTCCTAATTGAGGGCACACTCATTTCAGGCTATATAAGGAACCAAACCTGCTCATAAAACAGCTTGTTCATTTGACAGCCCTCACTTGTGATAATGCCTAAACTCCTTCCTCCTTTCTCCATCTCTTCCTCCATCAATACTAAAGTATCTCTCTTCCTGGAAGTAGTTGGGGTCTAACGAGCACAGAACAAGCCAGACTAGGAGTCGGAAATGAAGAACACATTGTTGGCAAAAGTTTTTCAAGCTGACATTTTTGGATCCCATTTGTTGTCAATACATATCCAGTTGTAGGAAGAAGAATGTCCGCAGGCATCCTACAACACTTGAAACAATCATCAAATTGAACCCATTGATCTTGTTACCTGAAATTACAATTTCAAGCAATCAAATATTAGATCCAAGAAGAAGAGCTTCTTTGTTCTGAAAGCATGGTATTATCAAATTACAGCTAACTGAACTGAGAAGAATTATGTGGAAAAGCAATATTACCTAGATTTAGATTGTATACCACTAAATTCCATTTAATCAGACCTGATGTGGTAAAACCAAGCATCTTACATGGCAATCTTCAAGTCATGAGTAGTATATGCATCTGTATATGGATGTAACATTTAAGTGCATAAATTCATATGTGTGTACACATGTATATACTATAATTGCTAATAAAACATCCTGGTTTCATTTAAACATGGTTCTATTTTCTTAAAACTTAAAAGCCAGATTTCACCTAAACATCTTGTTATTACTGAAGTCCAAAATCTAGAAAATAGCTTATAACTTCAAGTTTGCCAATATAAGCTGCTTAGTTGTACCAAGTCATTATTTATCTTAATTAGATAGCATAACAGTAGAATAAATCTTACTAATACCGCTTTTCCACTGTATGAAAAAATACGTATATATGGTAGCTCTGCACTACCAGCTAGAAAGGAAATGAGCAATTGCTTTTTGCGTTTGATATGCCATATTTAAGTTTTAAAATTCAAGAAAACAAGCCATTTGAGAGGATCTTGAGCTAGCTCAGAAAGAGACTGCAAGTTGCATAAAAATATTCAAATATTTAGATCACCTTAACAAATGGATTATTTATTGCAATGAACCTATTTCTTTGGATTATCTGTATTGTTCACACTTCTACATGAGAATACAACATGCAAAATTATCTTTCCTTTTTTGATTAATTTAAAGATTATACAACACAAAAGGGAAGGATATCCAGCGTGCTGATAACCACATCAAACTCCATAGGGATGTTTGAAACATAAGGTGAGAAGACAAACCTGCAGCCAATTCTGCAGACCCATACAATTAAGCATAAATTTATGATATTAAATCCTGGTAGCATTATCATGACTATTCAGTTCATTTTTTAATAAAAAGGACTATTCAGTTTATTTTCTACTGCATAAGTACACGAATACAAAGACATACAAATGAATAAGCTGTTGCTGCCCGAAAACTTGCTATCATGGTTGTCCATACATGTATGTGCTCATATATGTCTATGTGAAGTTATGGGAAAATATGCAAACAGACTTTAGAACAGAAAACATCATTACACAAATGCTCGTGGTGTGAAAATAGTTCTTTTCCTAAAAACTGGGGTGTCCTTAATAACAGCAATACAAGAGATCAGACAGATATTAGTGATAGGTAAAACTGGCCAGAGAGATTAGATAAATTTTAATGGAGTCAAATCCAAACCTTATCAGCCAAAGCCAAATAACATGTAACTTAAATTTGAGAATCTAAAACTTTGATCATGAGACAACATTAAACCAGATCTAGTAGTTCATAATTTATGATAGACATCTAATTTTAGGTGACTTGTCATATAATTTGAGTTGGCAGGATTTGCTATAATCTTCCCAAAAGAAGGATTCTTTCCAGTTTACACTCCTCAAGATGGAGAAATGATATACCTCAGCCTGTCCAACACCAAAATCCATACCATTATCCAACCGCAAAATAACTTGCCTCTAAAGTAAATCAATCAAGAACCAACCAATCACTCCTTCTGAAAGAAAATGTCTAAGATATCTAATTAAGGTTCATATAAGTAAATTTCTAGGAAATTATGTTGTTGTAACAAAACTTGTGGAAACTAAATTGCTGACTTGAATTGGGAGGTATTAAAAAGAAAAAAAGAAAAAGGAAAGCTAACAAATCAAGCATGAAAAATACAAAGAGGGAACAATTGCAAAATTAAACAGCTCTATGATCCAAACAAACTTAGCTGATTCAGTAATATGTTGGTAGCCAAGGAAATGAACTGAAAAAAAGAAAGAGCAGATTCATCTAGTAAAAGTGTCACTGACAAACAGTACCACATGGAGCTAGAAGGCATGACACAACAAATTCACATGATAAGAATCACATTGCAAAAAAATGCATCATAGAACCAGTTGACAGACCTTCAAGAAAATGATTTGCAAAGATAGCACTGAAGTTTTAAAAATATAAATTACTCCGTGTTCTTCAAATTAGTGATCCTCAATCACAACATTGCTAGGCTTGAGATTTGGAGGTGGCTGCAGCAAATCTTGGACCTCCTCCCATGTAGGTTTAGGCTCCAAAGCATGTTCATTGACCATGAGGAGCCTCTTGCTTTTGGAGCCAATATTCCAGCTTCTTTTCTTCTCAAGAGCTAATATAGACCGTAAAGGCAGTCCATCATTCGATCAGCTTCAAGTCTTACTGTCTTCTATCAGTGCAAACACACTAGTAAGTTGAATTCTAGATGTTAAGATGATGTGCTTTAGTTTGGATCTGCAGTTCCCTTCATTTATTGAAGGAGTTAAAAGAGTAATTACATACTAGAGGTATGTTCTCAATAACTCCCGAAAGAAAGTTTCATTGCTGATGACACCACTAGCAAACCCACAAAATTGTCAATCCTGCTTCGAGCATTAATAAGAATGCAAAATCAAAATTATGCTAAAAATTTCTTATGTTACTTACGCACACAATACAGCCCTCCAGAATATGAAATGTTTTGCAGACTACGTAAGAGACTCCAGGGATAGAGAAAAGGCCAAATTATGTCTATAAAACAACAGTGCATATTGTTACATATGAAAGCCTGCATAATGGAGTACTCATGAATCATGATTAAGACCTAAAAATAATAATGCCTCGAAAGCTTCTTACCTGCAAGGGAACAGAATTTGTTGCCTTTCAACATCCCATTACACTTCCTTCAGGATATATTTGGCTGAAAGCTCTGCAAACTTAAGAGAAGAAGCAAGAAAGTTATATGCCTGGATATCACTTAATAAGTCAGATTTTTTAAATTAGCAAAAGAGGAGAAGGATTATGTGCAAGAGAACATAATTTATTTAACATGAAATCTTGAGATAAGATCTACAATAAAATACTCCATAATAACACTTAATGTCATGCAGCATACATGAGCTAGACAAATAGTTAAAATATGAGCTAGACAAAACTACATGAAACAAAAAGTAACTGTCTCGAGATAAAATTTGTCAAAATTTTGCTTGTACAAAATAAACTATAAAGCAATGCTGTATGACATCGAACTCTGACAGTTCACTTCATCCTCTCTGTATTTTTATTAAAACCCTCTTATCTAGCCAATAAATAGTATAGTCTAGAATAACAATAGAGAATACAGATTCATGCCACCAAAATAAATAGAACTAAGAGAAATGGACAGATAAGAAGACAATATTTGTTAATCAGTATGTATTTTAAAAAAGGAACTAGTAACAACTGGACACATTCCTAAAATGGCATTACCGTACTCTCAAAAATGTGCTCAGTTCATTTATCAATTCATAAAACCAAAAATCAGGGAGAAAAATCCTAATGGAAATAGTTCATTGAAATAACCTATGGACATCCACAGATATATTCTAAATGAACATCCTCATTGAGCCTATAGCAGCGAAGCTACACTGTAAATGGGTGTGCAACTGGAGAAATCTGAAGCAAAAGCATGAAGGAATTGCTAAGAATTGCTCGTGGTCATTTTCTAAAAGCAAATTGGACATTGAACCAACAAGGTGATGATAGAATTAAAACCGGTCAAAATATTGGACCATTTAGGTGAACCAGATGGTGTAGGAAATATTTCAAAGTTCAAACAAAATGGGGATGTTGCTTTTCATTGTAACTGATGCCTTAATGATAGAAAACTTGAAGCTTGAAAGTATATTGGCTGTCCCAAGTTCAAGTCTCAGCACTGTGTTTTGCCAAATATTATTCTTTTATGTAATCCAGAACCAGGTTGTGGTACAGTATCCTAAGCAGCTCATCTAAACTAGTGACATCATTCTTTCATATAATTGTCCGTCAGACAGTTCACAGGTAGTATCCTTGCCACCAGAGCCCCAGGCTAAAAGTCTGGACACTTCAGTCAAACCTAGAGCTGTAAATGAATTGAGACATTCATAAACAATTTGACCCTAGCAAGATAAGCAGTTCATTTAAGCTTGCTCAGTTAGAAAATAAGTGAGCACACATGACATTTTAAGGCTTAGCTTATCCATGAACTGAGCTCAAAAAGTAGCTAGCTTACAAGAGAAGGCATAATCTTGGCCTCATCTCAATAACTACTGCATTCAAGTGGCTCAATCTTTAATACGTTTGTAATAAGCTTATAGCACATCTTAAATAAGTTCCCTGACAATGAAAATGACAGTGTCTCTATAATGTTAAAAATATGAGAGCATAACTCATACCTGTATTAAGTTAGTCTTCTGAGTTCTCTTTCAACTTTCTGGCTCCTCTCATGCTCACCATCATTTAAGGTCATGTGCCAAATCTAACTCCAGAAGTTGATCACATTTACACCCATCTGTATTAATGAGTCACCTCAACCATCAAGTTTACTTACCAATACACCAATCATCGTCAATCTAGAAATTTTTAAGCTTTGGCTTATACCCCTTGCTAGTCCAAGGATTACCAAACATCTATTTTAAAAAAATATATGTTTTGAGAGACAACTAGTTTGCCACAAAAACACGGGCAACTGATAATGGATTTGGCTTTGTTTAGGAAGCCTTTTAGGAAAATGCCCAACATGCTAAAGAAAGGGAAGACAAAAATAATGAATAAGGTAAAAGATTGCAATATCTGGGGTGCCGGCCTGATCGGTCCCATCTTTTCTCTCATAGCATAGAAGCATACTGTATAGGAACATGAGATTATTCAAGGCATGTCTGAAGCATAGCTTTTCTGTGAGAAATGTGTCCGAAGCATTTTGAAGTATTACCATAACAGAAGATTGTGAACAACTGCATGTGTTTGAGAGAGAGAGAGAGCGAGACGAAATGAGATTTGAGAAATTGTTTGCAGAAAGCCAGTTCATTGTAAATTGCTCTCAACTTATCCTTTATTTCTTTTTCTTTTAATTTATTTTGGTTATTGCAGAGTCATGAAATAACAATTCCTCTAATCTGATTTAGCTTCTGCATAATACTTTTGGACAAGTTTAGCCATTGGAGGAGGAGAAGATCTTAAACTTCTGATGAAGGTTGCAGATCCAAATTACGCACATACGTTTATGCCTTAAAGAAATTTAAGAAACCCATTTCATTGTTTTTGACACGGAAATATTTTATTTGTTCATGACCTTATTAAAATCTCCTCAGCATTTTTTCTATAGAAAGTGATCGATTCATCACAAAAAGCAACGCATCAACAAGAAAAGTATCCTTTATAACACTTTATAATGTGTTATATTAACTGTAACATGTAGTACATAGCATCATTTCCAATTATCATAAAATTAAATAAATACAAACCCCTTCTAACAATAGCCCAAAAGTAATTGCAGTACCAAATCACCAACTTTTTACTTAAAAATAAATGTCTTTTACATGTTTATACAAATGCAACACCATACACTCTAGAGGTGCTGACGTAATGAGAATCAAAAGATTAGGAAAATCTATAGATATACCACGCCCCCCAACAGGGAAAAAAGGATAATTGTAAATTAAAGTAATGGGTGGATCATTAAACAACAAAAGAAAGAACACCCACCAACAACTCATATTATATGAAATCACAAATCCGAGGATCCTTCGAACTCTTAAAGTAAATTAACATTAAAAAGAACCTTTAAGAAATTCATCAACTAAAAGAGCCGAAATTCAAAAAGAACTAAAGAACGGGGGGAACCGCTTCTTTTAACTAAAGGAAGAAAATGAAGAACCTCAAGATGAGAGTAAGTTAGAAGCAGGAGCATCACAGAAGCAAGAACTCATACAAATAAAAAACCAAATCCATGATCTCCTTAAAAACAGAGCAAAAACCGAAAATAACCAAGTTCTACTATCAAAAGGGACACCTACGCGGCATCGGGAACGAAGCCTATAACCTTACAAACAAAGAGAAAGGAGTACAATCAAGCAAGGCGCACAAATTAAACACAAAGAATCCAAGAAAAAGATATATAAATATACATACACACATACATACCCAAAGTTGTCGCAGAGATTGGCGAATCACCCGATTTCAACCCCCATCCCTTCCTCCACTCCCCCTCGCCGCCCGGCTCCATCGCCCATACCCAGCGTTCATACAACGCTTCGAGCCCAACCCAAACCTGTGAAATCCCCCTTTTTTACTAAAAAATCAGACAACAAAAACCCGGGAAGAACAAACTGTTTGGAAGAAGATAGGAAGAACCACCTCCTCATTCTCCTCCTCCTCCTATGTAGAAAGCTGAGACTCCTCCCCTGGTTTGAAAGAGCCTTAAAAGAGAAGAAGCCATGGCAGGCGGAGAAAAGGAGAGAGGTATATCCGGCGGAGGAAGCGCCGAGATCGGGGAGTGAGAGGAACTCCGGCAGGCGGCCAGGAGACGACGAGGAGGGAGGGAAGGAGGGAGCGGTCGCGTGCGTTAGGAGAAGACCCAGGATCCTCTGCGGTGCCCGTTCTGCGCCGGAGAGGGTCCGAACTCCATTTTAAGTGGATGATGAAAGAAAAATACGACGTCTCATCAAACCATGTGCAAGTGCGTGCAGACATGGCCGTGTATGAATGATCGCTGCTGCTTTACAGAGAACTGCCATGCTAGTTCTCAAATCACTAGCTAGAGAGAGAGAGGAGGCGGAGTGACGTGGTGCATCTAAGGCTGTAAATGGATCTTATGATCCGATCTAATCGAATCTAATTTATAAAAATTTTATTTAAATTATTTAAAAGAATTTATAAATTTAAATTAAATTTTAAAATTAAATTTATTTTATTTTTTAGATTAAATTTAAATTTATTAAATTTTGATTCAATTCGATCAACTTAAATTTTTAAATTTATATGAATCTTATGCTTAACGACCTGATTAGATTCGAACTCATTATATGCCAGCATGAATTGGATACAAATTACACTCAGCTACTATCTATATAATATCATTTTCTTTTTTTTCTACGTCTATAATTGAATAGTACTTATTGGTTCAAATTAATGAAGTCTCCAATAAATATTATTTTCTTTCATTTCCACCTTCATAAGAAATCCTTCGTATCAAAACTACACAACATTTTCAACTCAAGAAATTTAGATGATAAGTAGGAAATAGAAATTTCACTTCTAGTTGTATCCTCCAATCAACCTTAGAAGATCATATCCATTTGTCTTTCATATGTATATAAGTTACATCTTGGCATTTTCTCTTAGACGTAATTATCATATATTAATGACCACTCAAAAAATTATTTTATATCATGAATATTATTGGATGGTCAACTTGTGAGATCAACTTCAACTGCACTCATGAGAATCAATTGAATAGCTATAATTATTGCTTGTTGGTTAATTTAACCTATGATCCAATTTAGAACCAGATTCATCTTTCATGGATTAGGAATGGATTATACATGGACTCAATGTGATCCGAATGATCCATTGAGTCAAAAATTTTGATCATAGATTTGATCCGAGCCGATCAGATCTTTTATTGGATTGGATCTGGGTCTAATATCAAGATCAGATCAAAGAACCGAGTTAGGTTGGCGTCACTCATGATCCGATTTAACTCGACACATTTTCACCCCTACTCCCATGAATGCGTCGGCCTAGGGTTGGAACTAGATCCGGTCCGACTGGCCTGACTTTGGATCAGATTATAGTCTAAATTTAAAATAATTCAAGCTAGATTTGAATCTAATTTTAGAATCTGTTTGTCTCTCAAGTCAAACTTGGATATACATTTAGCTCGATACGGACTCAAATCCGAATTCAAGTCCGATCAATAGTCCAAAAGGCTCAATTAATAGTTTGATCAATAATCCAATCCAGTCCGATCCCAAGTGAGTTTAGTCTAATCAATAGCCCGATTCTGATCCTAATCAATTAGCTAGTTAGCTGATTGCTTCTATTCGCGACTTTGTCTTGAACTCGAAGGATCTCAAACTTGAAGGGCCTTAAAATCCCTCTTCCCATTTATTTGTTTGTCTGATTGCCAATTAAAATCCCTCTTCCTTCCGTCTTCTAGTTTTCCTCCATAGCCGCCTTCATCCTAGCCCTCGCTGTGAGCGGTCCACTGCTGCTTGCCAAAGCTGGGGAGCCCTTCATGGCTTTGTCGGAACACTAGTCAGATTAAGGTTCTTGTGCTTGAGATTGCTTCGCCAACAGGTCTAGTGGCGATGCTAAGGGATGGATTGGGGAGGGGGGTCTTGTGCCGTGTGCCGACCATCATTGATCTGGAGGAGCCACTGGTTATCTCGAACTTCTTCCAAGATTTGGAGGCATCATGGTGGATTTTGGTGAGGATTCCAACATACAAGACTTGATGGGTGAGGCTCGAGTGCATGAAAATTTTAATGAAGTTGAAGAGACCATGGAATGCAATGGTGTTCACAGATTTGCGGAGGTGGAGGGGCTGATGAATGGATTGGAGGCAACAAAGTAGATAATTCAGGCTAGTTCGATTGGATTTGGATCAGGATCAAGGTCGGACTTGGATGCTGGGCTCAGGCCTAAATTTTTTAAAAAATTTTGGATCTAAGTTCGGTTTGAACCTGAAAAAATATTTCAAATTGGACTTAGAAATGTGGACCGGATCGACCCGGCTTATTTCCAGCCCTATTTTGGCCCGCTATCCTTTACCACCGTCAGCCAACGCAGTGGACCCGTGCAACAAATACCGCGCCTGTCCCTATCGCGCGCGTGGGTTCCCTCGCTCGCTCGCTTGGTGTTTGGTTTGGCGTTTCGATCCTTGGTGTTCTTCATTGTCACCGTGTTGCTGGTCCTTGTTAGTGTGTTGGCCGCTACACTTCTCATTTTGGTTGGTTTGCTTGTGGGTGAGACTGTTAATTTGCTTGGGGCAGCAGGATGATGTGCCTGTCATATGTTTGATGTAATGTTAATAAGAGGATTTTCGCTGCCTCAGATGTGGTTGCCTTGTCGTAGAATTTTGGTTGCGTTGCTCATTCTGTTGAGACTTCTTCTAGCGCGAGGAAGATGCTAGGAGATTAATACAGATATGGATGTCATTTTGTCAATAACGAGCATTTGTTAGCAAATTTGAGTTGTAAAGGATTTGTACAGTAACCAGTGTCGCATAGAGGGCCCGGTACGGGAGGCCAGGGCACTATAACTCGGTAAAACTTCCCCACGTAGAATAGTCAACAGTCAACGAAGTATATAAACAGAATGAGATCTCTTCGCAACATCCTTGCGGTGGAGTTGGTCAAGCCCCCGAACCCCACGTAAACCCCAAATCTTCCACGCATGCAAGATACGTGTCAAAATCTTACTCTCCCTCACGCCCTTCTTAAACCCACCTCTCGGGCCAACCAGCCTCAGCTCACTCAAACTACCGTGCTAAAGCAGAGAGCAAAGAAGAAAGGAGAGAAGAGAGAGTCATTTAATTAAGATGGTGAGTGCCATGGGAGATCGGACGGCATCAGCGATCCTTGCACTGTTGCTGCTCTCCTCCTGGTCTCTTATGGTCGTGATGGCATACCAAGGGAGAGGAATGGAAGGAAGAGAGAAAAGGGTGGAAGAAAAGGCGCCCAGATCACCAGAAGACAGGGGCCTCTTCATACTGAGGAGGTCCAAGGAGGTGTTGAAGACTGATGCTGGTGAGGTCCGGCTGATGATGGGTTACCGGTATAGGGGCAACCACAGCCCCATGCATATTGGCTTCATCACCATGGAGCCTAACACCCTCTACATCCCCCAATATATTGATGCCAGCCTCATTCTCTTTGTACGCAGAGGTAAACCTCCCTCCCTCTCTCTCTTCATCTCTCTTAGACATCACAATAAGACGGCCTTTTGCATGCATGCATGTCTTCATGCATGAAGATGTTTGGTTGATTCATATTTTGGTTGTAACATGACACTGTCTGGTACTTCATAACATTATCATTGCCGCATATGCCATCAACTCATTTATGCTGACTTTGTACACGGTGGTAAAGGGGAGGCAAAAGTTGGATATATCTATAAGAATAAGTTGGTGGAGAAGCGGCTTAAATCGGGCTACGTCGATGCAATTCCGGCCGGGTCGTCCTTCTACATCGTTAACTCTGACAAAAGCGAGAGATTGCACATCATTTGTAGCATCGACACTTTGGAGAGCATGGAATATTATGGCGCTTACCCGCAGGTTTGTGTCATGGAGTTATCCTTCCTCCTTGATTTCACCACAGGAAGTTCTTCGGTTGAGTTAAAAACGTTAGACTAACATCCTTCGTTCTGTCAATTGGCAGTCGTTCTACGTTGGTGGAGGAGTGCTCCCAAGGTCGGTGCTTTCTGGGTTTGATGCCAGTACGCTTTCAGCTGCTTTCAATGTGAGAAAATTAATTGTATCCGATTCTCTTATGATCTGCTACAATTCATGACAAATAACAAAATACTTATTCTTTTGGAATCATGGATTCTCACAGGTCAGCTCTGATCAACTAGAAATGATCTTGAACAGCCAAAGGGGTGGCCCTATCATTCGTCTTAATGGTGAGGCGGCTGAGCAACGTGACTATTTGTCTTCCATAATGCAACTGAAAGAGAGAATGGTGCAAGAGAAAGAAATGGATTCCGATGACGATGATGAGGCCGAACAAGAGGAAGATGATGTATGGACCTGGCGATGCCTTCTCAAATCTCTACTTGGAAAGGGCGACTGCAGGGTGCAGAGAAAGCACAAGTTGGCCCACTCACCAGGATCATACAACCTCTATGACACAGAGCCTAGCTACCAGAACGACTATGGGTATAGCATTGCCATTGATGGGCATGACTATTCCGCTCTAAAGCACTCCAACCTTGGGGTCTATCTCGTCAACCTCAAAGCGGTCAGTAATTCCTGTTAAGATGTTATCATCATTATTCTTAGATGTGATGATAAGATTAAAGTTGATCAGTCCAGATTATACTGATGGCTATAATGAAATTGACAAAATGGATATACATTGCACGATGGATGGTAGTTTTAAGAATCTTCTACCATCGCACCAGTTCTATGTTCAAGCGTCACACAAGCCTTGCCTTTTTGAAAACAAGATTACGATCGAGCATGTCTCAAAGTCGAGAAGGCTCCACGAAAAGATTGACCAGACTCCTTTCACATATAGTTGATATAATCTTTCTCTTTTTAACTGAATATAACCATCGGAAATATCTATCATCTCATATTGCAATCTATTATCTTAATAAATGGTTCATGTCACGTTACTTGTTCTACAACAACCAAAGTATATGACCAATCGAGCGTGACACTTCCATGCAGGGAGCGATGCTATCACCGCATGTTAACCCAAGTGCAACAGAGTATGGCATCATACTCCGTGGATCAGGGACTATTCAAGTTGTGTTTCCCAACGGTACAGCTGCCATGAATGCTAAGGTGTCAGAAGGGGATGTCTTCTGGATCCCTCGTTATTTCCCCTTCTGCCAGATTGCATCCGATGGAGCACCGCTTGAGTTCTTTGGCTTCACAACATCAGCGAGAAAGAACAGGCCGCAATTCCTCGTCGGGAAGAGCTCACTGCTGCATAGCATGAGGGGTCCGGAGCTTGCGGCGGCATTCGGGGTGAGCGAGGAGCAGTTGGAGAGGATCGTCAAAGCGCAGCGGGAGGCGGTCATACTTCCGACTTCGCCTCATCGAGAAATGGAGGAAATTAATGGAAAGAAGTGGAAGGGGGAAGAGGTGTTGGTGATGAAGAGGGGGCTCTTTGCATGAGCTTAATTACTACCATTAGCTCTCTTTTGGGATTTCTGTTTTCTTTCGTTGGTTGTTGGTTTTAGTTCTCTTCTTTTATCATTAGCGTCTTGTTGACAAGTTTTGTTATTTTGACAAGCTTGTCGAATTCCATAAATTATCTAACAATGATGTTCCATCTTTTTCTAGTCTAAAGCGAGGTGCCATCTCTACTGCTTATGCTAGCTGCAATGTTTTGAGAAAAATGTTGGCAAAGAACAGCACCATAACTCTGAGTGCGTGCTTGTGTGTGAGAAAGAGTGACCACCATTTTACCAGGGGGACAAAGGTTGTGATTTTGGTGCGAGAGAGAGGATTCACCTTCACACGAATCAATCGTTGGATCGTAATAGTTACTTTTAAAATCTGTGCAGATGGATGAATGAAGAAGTTTAATAGAGTACCTTGACATTTGTGTAAGATACAATTGAACGATTGATGCTGTGAAAGAAGACCAACCATTGTTTCCGAACCTTTATTAGGGTTGGCTAGAGTGAAAGTACTATCTGCAAATATTATCATATCTTTTAAGCATTCATCTGTGGCAGTTTTTTCATTTCATGAGAATATGAAAAAAACGTCAAATGGTAGAACTTGAATTTTATTCAGAGCTTACTTCTTAGGCAATATGTAGCTAATATAGCATAAAATTTTGAAGTATTAAGATGACCTTGCGTTTAGTTTCACCTTGAGGTTTGATCCTCCAACCACTAATAGATCGATCCATATAAATGTAAGCACTAACTAGAATGAAAGGAAATTAAGAATACATGTCAAAAATTTTATGAATTCTGTTAAACCTTTCCAATCCAACGAGTACCAGTCGAACCAGGTCACCTCAGCGACCAAAAACCGTGGCATCTCATTTCATGACTTCCAGGCATGCCATTAGCGTAGATGGTCTATGTAGCCCCTTATTTTGGAGAAACTATTAGGTGGATCAAGTCCACCATGGATCTAGATGAACTCATCCTAGGTCCTATTGTTATTATACGTAAAAAGGAAGAAAGAGGATTGAAAATAGAGTAATTTTATCTTAGATCTACAGTGAGCTTGATCTAGGGTTGAGCACGAATCGGATTCGATCGGGTTGAGAAAAAAATTTTACTGAATCGAGCCTAATCGGATTGAAGAAAATTCAATCCACTACCGATCATTTATCATGTATAAATCATTTAAAATTGAAGTGAGCAGTTTATCGCGGATTCGGATGGGTTGTATCGGTTTGGACTTTAATATTGATTCAAAGTTGATTTTAAGACTAATATTAGTCCACTTAAGCTTATTTGTAGATTCGGATGGGTTGTATCGGATTTGGATGGACTGTGTCGGATTCGGATAGAAGTTGTGCATTAAGAGTGTAGGAATCGAACCGACCGTCAATAATTAATTTTTTTATAAATCTTAACTTGATTTCATCCAATTCATGTCTTTTAACTGATCAAAATCGAAGTTCATTGGATTGGATTGAGTGGGTTTCTTCAAATTTAATATTTGCTTAGCCCTAACCTGATCTGTCTAATAATTTTTTGTCACTTTGATTGCTCTTTTACAGTTTAGCCCTCACATATGGAGCATTTTATATTTGATATTGTAAACATTTGAGCACCTAACTGGTTGTTTTCTTTACAAACTTCTACATGTCTTTCATATAGTTGTATTTATTTTTCACTCAGCTATGCTTATATGTTAGATCCCAAGTAGATATCAAGAGACGTTAATAAATTTTCACTTGATAAGGACTATAAAAAATGTACAAGTTATACTAAATGCAAGGTTAAGTTATAATTGGATTCGAGCCTTCTATTTTATCAATTAACCTGCATCTAATCCAAAACTTTTTGTGGGTCTACTTTTAAGATCCATACCGACCTAGAAGTCAATAGTCTAAGATTGAATTTAGGTTATGTCAGGTTGGTTCTAGGCCTACACGTCCAGATTGCAAATTCCTTACAATCCTATTTCTTGTAAAAAAATCTTATAATTAGAATATATAGTATTGTTGTTGAAAATTGTGTGCTTCGGAAGCGGAATGATCCGCTTCTCATAGGAGATGCTGGAATGACCTATAAAATAAGTTCGAGCCGGAGGAATTAACTCCAGCGAGGATCCTCCAACATTCAAATCAGCAGAGAATGATCAAGCAACAACGTATTCTCTGAAAAAAATTTCATGCTTACCTAAATCCTTGAGATTTGTGATATTTATAGAGGAGAAACATCGTAGAAACGTGCGGTTCCGCAAGTCTTAAGCCGTTAATCATGCTGTTGTGGGCATGATATTCATTCCGCAAGATCTGAAGATTCAAATATCCTTTTTTTCTTCATAAGCTGGATGAGTGGTGTCACCTCATGATACATGAGGATCCCATCTATTAATTGCATTAGTTGTCATGCCTTCTTAAGGTGGATGAGTGGTTATCATATAAATCAGGAGGCCACTAATTAAGATGTTAGAGTGAACCACGTGATGGATGGAACCCAAGTAGAGTCTCAGCTCAGCACATATATGGTCTCAGCTCGGATATTCCATTCCATACCTCGGATAGCTCATAGCAGTAGAGTATAGCTCTTTCATAGTTCTTCTCAGCGGGACATGAATCCAAAGCATCAAAAATATCTCCGTGACATTATCCCCTTACTCCTGAGTCTGAGAATCCAACGAAAAGAGTATTGTTGACACGATGCCTCGGGCCTAATTAAGGACATCTATCCATGTATCCCCTTAAGACATCTGGTCCTTATTTAATGCGGACAGTAGAAGCAGTTGAAGAAAAGCTTGAATTTTGAGCTGTTCTTAGGCTATTGAGATTTAGGTAGATCATAGGCCGTTGATGCTTAGGCTGATCAAAAGCTATTTTCAACTAAGACTGATCGAAGGCCATTGAATTAAAACTAATCAAAGGCTATTGAGGTCGATCAAAGGCTTTTGAAGCTAAGGCCGATCATAAGCATTGATGCTTTGGCCAATCATAGGCTCTTGAATCTGAGATTGATCGAAGGTCGTTGAAACAGAGGCCGATTATAGCCTATTGAAGCTTAGGCCAATCAAAAGCAATTTTTAACCAAGGTTGGTTGAAGGTCGTTGAAGCAGAGATCGATCATAGGCCGTTGAGACAGAGGCCGATCATAGGTCGTTGAAGCTTAGGTTGATCGAAAGCCATTGAAACGAAGGCCGATCATAGGCCGTTGAAGCTTAGGCCAATCAAAGGCAGTTTTGAACTAAGATCGATCGAAGGCCATTGAATTAAAACTAATCAAAGGCTATTGAGGCCGATCAAAGGCTCTTGAAGCTGAGGTTGATCATATGCCGTTGATGCTTTGACCGATCACAGGCTCTTGAATCTGAGACCGATCGAAGGCCATTGAAATGGAGGCCGATCATAGCCCATTGAAGCTTAGGCCAATCAAAGGCAGTTTTGAACCAAGGGCAGTCAAAGGCCATTGAAGTAGAGGCCGATCATAGGCCGTTGAGATGGAGGTCGATCATAGGCCTTTGAAGCTTAGGCTAATCAAAGGCAGTTTTGAACTAAGACCGATCAAAGGTCGTTGAAGCAGAGATCGATCATAGGCCATTGAGATGGAGGCCGATCATAGGCCGTTGAAGCTTAGGCCGATCGAAAGACCATTGAAATGGAGGTCAATCATAGGCCATTGAAGCTTAGGCCAATCAAAGGCAGTTTTGAATCAAGGCCGATCAAAGGCCGTTGAAGCAGAGGCCAATCATAGGTCGTTAAGATGGAGGCCGATCATAGGCCATTGAAGCTTAGGCCGATCGAAGGTCGTTGAAATAGAGACCGATCATAGACCGTTGAAGCTTAGGCCAATCAAACAGTTTTTGAACCAAGACCAGAGGCCGATCAAAGACTGTTGAGATGGAGGCCGATCATAGGCCGTTGAAGCTTAGGCCAATCGAAGGCCATTGAAATGGAGGTCGATCATAAACCGTTGAAATGGAGGCCGATCATAAGCCGCTTAGGCCGATCAAAGGCCATTTTGAATTGAAATTTTTGCTGACCTTGGCCTTTTGGTGATGTAACCCTTTGAGGCTAGTTTTTGGAGGTTTTCTCCGATGACATAGACCTTATCTTGGTCCTCACCTCATCTTGGTAGCTTTGGTTCGACTTTCATTTCAACTTAAGTGCTTGAAAACCTGCTGTTTTATGAAAAAAAATAGATGAGGCCTGAAAAACTTTTTACCATGAGTGTTGTGAGCTCTGTTTAGGAGCTTCTGAGTTATGCTTGACTCCTCTGTTATTTGTCTTGGTTTAAATTAGAGCTTTGCCTTAGTTTGAGTTTGTTTTGTGCTTTAGATTAGCCTAATTTTTCTTCGGATCGGTCTTGAGCTTGACTTTGAATTTGTCTTCAGCTTGACCTCGAATTTCTGATGACTTTGGCCTTCTGAGTTCGGATTTCTATTTATTTTAGCATTCTTAGCTCGAATTTAGGAGATCGGCTTGGATCTTTACTTCAGTTTATTATGATCCTCATTTTGAATTGGTCTTGGCCTCTACTTTAGCTTGATTTTGGCTCAAAGATCCATGATCCTGCGAGAAGGAAAGAAAAATAAAATACAGTATAAAAGCTCGAGAGCCTTTTACCCTGAGAATTTTGAGCTCTATTTGGGAGCCTTTAGATTTTGTTTGACTTTTGAATAGCCTTATTCCGTGTTTCGAATCTTGGATCTACAAGCTTTTAGTTCAAATCTT
Organism: Cocos nucifera; assembly: GCA_006176705.1. Classification (NCBI taxonomy): domain Eukaryota; kingdom Viridiplantae; phylum Streptophyta; class Magnoliopsida; order Arecales; family Arecaceae; genus Cocos; species Cocos nucifera. Next base: position 1,478,571 of record QRFJ01000004.1, on the reverse strand, counting down.
AGATTGACCTTTGATTCACTTATGTTAACATTATTTGTTCTACTTTTGACTTTAGTCAGTAGGTTGATCTTCCCTATATTCGAGGTGAAGCTGTCATTCGTTGGTGGTATGTTTCTCTCTCTCTCTCTCTCTTTGATCTTAATTTGGGACCACTAATGTGCGGCTTCAGAACCACTACGGGCTGACCCAGCAAGGATCAGCATGAGCGGGTGCTTCGAGGATGTGCCAAGAGACTTTAGGCTCATTGATGCTGGCTTTAGCGCTTTTAACAGCCTTGACTGTGATAGAAGTATGCAGACTTTGGCACTCGAGCGACTTTGACTGTGCTGGGAGCGCGCGGAGCTTCAACCATGCGAGAGATGCATGGAGAGGAGTTCGGCACTATCTAGGATCGCCGATTTGGTGGGATTCGATACTTACGATCGTGTGGAAGCAGCTGGGGCCGCCAATCAGGCGAGCTCAATGCTCACATGTATGAGGGAGTTGCTGAGGCTACCAATCCGATCTGTTATATGTGTAATTGCGGGGGACTTCGTGGCCCCCAATTTGATAGCTTTGGGGGCACCGCTCCAGTGGGTGCACATGTGAGAGAGGCATTGAACTTTGCCGGAAAGGCTTGAGCCCTCTTCTCTTTCTTACAAGCTGGAGAAGAGCTTTTGATCTAGGAGTCATGAAAAAATTTTGTGTTTGAAAAAGATGGGTTATGGAAGCAAGCTTTTCATAAAAAAGGTATGATCTCAAAAGTAATATTTCTGTCTCTTTGTTCTGGATGATGGAATAAACATCAATTACGTTCGGATGATGGGAATGAGTATTATTGTGTGTCCATTCGATAAGGGTGCTAAATTAAATTTTGAAAAAAAAAAAAAAAAAAAAAAAAGCATGGCTAGAGCATGGGAGTTCATGAGCTCCATATGGAGCATAAATGGCTTCGGTCACGTCTAAGGTATACGGACCTCAGCAGTGGGCGACCTCAGCCATGCTCCGAGCACAGGGAGGACCTCAGCGTTCGACCGTGCCTGGCTGCACAGCTGAAAGTACTTCGACCATGTTGAAAGTGCGTGGGAGTGCGCGGACTTCGGTGCAAGAGGCTTCAGAATCTCTATTACCGATTTCGGCCTCATCTGAGAGCGCGGGGAGCTTCGGCTTGGGAGCATGTAGACCTCAGTAAGTAGAGAACTATCTGCAAGGGGTCTGCCACGGCTAGACCTGCTTCAAGATTGCTCGTGGAGACTTCGACGGCGCGTGCTAGCAACTTCATCTACGCTGGAGGCTCTGATCTAATGGCTTCAGGGGGGTTGATTCGGTGGGTTTGCATGGGAGAGGTATCAGAGCCTCCATTGCCGGCCTCAGCCGCACCTGGGAGTGTGAGGAAGGACCTCAGCCGGACACGCAACGACCAGAGGGACTTCTGCCGGACGTGCTCGTAGGCGGAAGGACTTCGGTCGAACGCACTTGCGGGCGCGAGCGTGCGGGATCGCTGATCCGGCAACTTTAGCGGTGCTGGGACCGCTTGCAGGCAACCGATCCGGCCTTGGCATCGCCGGTGAAATGCGGCAGGCACGGGAAGGGCGGCGGTAGGTGTCCTCGATGCTAATTGGGCGTGCGACGAGTGCGGGGGAGACCCGTGGCCCCCCTCTCGCCCCTTTTCTGTTCTTCCTCTTCGGCGATAGCTGGAGTGGGCATCGGCCACGGGGAGGTCACACAGAGGCGGCACCGGCAAAGGAAGATGCATGCCGAAGAGGCATCGACCGGAGGAGGATCATGCGGAGAGGTGGTGGTGTCACCGAATTCGGCTCAGCACGTGGTGTAGAAGGCCGGAGATGCACAGGGAGAGGCCGCAGATTGCCGACGGAGTGCCGGGAGGAGGCGGTGCCACCAATTTGACCTCGGATGTCGATGTCGAAGAAGCATGCGGTGCATGGGAGGAGGTCGATCTGGTCTCGGCGTGCGATGGAGAGCACTGGAGTTGCATGGGGAGGCGGCGACGCTGCCGATCCGGCTTTGATGAGCGACGGAGAAGGTCCCTGTCCGCTGATGGAGCGTGGGGAGGTGGCGACACCGCCGATTTGGCTTCGGCACGGCCACGAGAAGCTTGGGACCGTGCGAGGGAAGTCGTGGATCTGGCATCAGAGGAGAGCTGGGTGCGCTCGCGGGATCTGGCTTCGGTGCCGGAGGAGAGCTGGGCGCGCGGGAAGAACTAGGACCGCCAGCCTCGCCGGCAACGTGTGCAATGGCGTGGGGGGCTTCGTGGCCCCCAACCCGGTGACTTCGGGGGCGTCCACTCTAGCAGAGTCGGAGCTCGGGCAGAGCCATTGTTGCCGAATGCCAGACACGGAGGAGGAGACAGTGCCGGCTTTGAAAGGTACGTGGGAGAAGTGGAGGGCCTGGTTTGGCTGGGCCCTTCTTCTATTTTTTTCTTTTTTTTCTGTCAGGTGGGATAAATCAAAAAAAGGAGGGAGCTCATGTACCTCAGTTCGGCACCCTTGTATCTCTAAATTTTATATTTTTAATTATTTTGATTATCAGAGTGCTTGATATTTTAAAAATTTTATTATTTTCTCATCTAAATGCATGCTAAAAAATTTTAATTTTAATTTTAAATATATTTAAATATAAATAAAAATATAAAAATAATAAGAGATTTATAATCTTCTTTTCAATTTAGGTTTTTCTTTTCGATAAAGATTTTTTTTTCATCCAAAAGCTCTAGCTTTGAGCCCATCTAGGATAATTTTTGGAGGTCATTAATTGATTAGATCTTATCAAAGTGTGGCAAATTTAGAAAGAATTCGATTGAAATCCGATCGATCTACAAATGGTTGGGCTTGGTTCATATTTGGCCAGTCGGTGGATGATCAGATCCGATTGGCATTATAGCGATGCAATAAAATTCTTTCCATTAGCCATGTGTCATCATTCCATCGCATCACATGGATTACAGTTATCTAAATATATACTCGCTAGACTGGCACATCAAATTGATCCGCGCTTATCTCCTCAGCCGAGAGAGGTGGTAGTGCTGGTGGTGATGGCGATGTGCAGGCTGTTAGATATGTATGTCCTAAAAGTCAGAATTGGTTGACACTTGTAATACATTTTTATGAGCAAAATTATAATTTTAACTATAAATAATAAAATAAATTATTTTCTATCATAAATGTGTATTTAGTGTTTGTGATACATTTCTTGAGTTAATGGTAATGATAATTCTTATTTTCAAGAGTTGAAAATTTAAGACAAGAATTTTTATTTATTAACTCATAAAATGCACCTGACCGTAGGATCGTCATGAGCATGGTGATTGATCCGAAAGGTTAGTGTACAATCGCTTCTTCATAGTAGATAAGTCTTGAGTCTACGATGTAGAGACATCGGAGCGAGAGTACAGGTACTCATTAGAGAATGAGGGCACTGAGCGTGACCATCTCGAGCAGTCATAAGAAAGTTTATCTTCTTATCGATGACTAACTCGAAGCTGCAGTAGTGTATCTGATTCTTTGATCTGAAGTACATCGATAGTTCATCTTGAGGGTGTTATAGTTTGACTACACCATGACTCGATCTCCTAGCCATTCAAAATCTTGAGATGTCTGTTGGCTATAGCATGTTCATTATAGGAATTAGATTGCACCAAGAGGTAATCTATCTACCTCGGTGCATGAGGAGCAGCCCTATGATGATCATGAGAATCAAGTCCATAAGCCCATGGCCATGACAGAGAGTGAAATAATAGAAAGAGTTTTTATTAAGATTTTTACATCGGACTTGAATTGAATGATTAAATTATATGATAAAAATTAGAATTTGATGAGTTCACCTTAACCCTAATCTGATCAGGGCTCAAGATAGAAGAACTTAATCATATAAGTAACTACATTGAGAGATTCATTTTCAGTTTTGATGGATTGCCACCATATACTGCTAGGTGTCACTGGTGGATTTTGAGAGCAATTAGAATGATTTAGATGATCGATCATTCTAATTATCTGAATCAGAAAAGTTCTGCGATGCGTGCTAATTTATAGCTATGGCAAGTACACCAGTCGATCAAGTAATAAAGTGAATGAGTAGAGTATCGTCCCTAGAGGATTGAAAAATAAGTACTGAAAAGCTCTTTCCTATGCTTTATTTAGAAGATCGATTTATGAGAATAAAAAATTAAAAAAAATAAAAAAATATAATTAAAAGTTTTTAATTAAATAGAGAGAGTGTAAATTATTAGGATTTTAAATTCAAGAGCAATGGATTACTAAGGCAATCGGTTCACCAACTCAGTCAATACAATATTCAATTTTTTTAGATTAATTTTATTTCATGTGACGGTGGAGTCTTCTAATTTATTCACTACCCTTTGGTCCAGGCATAGCAATCTTTTAATATTTATTAATTATCCTTTGGTCCAAGTGTAATTTAAATAAATATTAATGCATTAGATTTTGTGAAATCCTCTAATTAAAATACGCTGCGTCCAAAGCGCACTAAAATTTTCGCATGCATATGAATTCTAATTTGATTCATAATACAAGGTATATAATCAAGAAGCATTAACATAGATGTACTTGGTCCATAACATCTATGTTCATCAGATCAATTAGAAGATGGCTAGTAATCTAAAAGTATTAAGATCATATTTATATACTCCTCATGAATAAAATTTAAAAATAAATCACACTGAATATTACATCAAAAAAGTGGCTACACCTTAAGTAATAGCATCTACAAAAAGAATATTAATATGTAAATTCTTTAAAATTTTGAAAAAGTTAGAAAATTTCTTATCTGGATGCTGTATTTGTCTCTCTGAGAATGGTAGTGGCGGCACATAGGGCTTCACATTTGGATCAGCAAATCGTATACCTGGAGACCATCCATCTGCTGGTTATTTTGGTGACTGACGAATTTGAGTTGATGGTTCCTTATTTGTAGTTGGCTCTTCAGTCTCATTCTTCTGATGTGGCTCCTCCAGCTTTGTACCACTTCTTAGGATGATAGCATTGACTTGCTCCCTTGGATTTGTCTTGTATTGCTTGGCAAGGATCCTTGAGGTCTCTCGGAGATTATCTTAGCCATTTGACCTATTTGCATCTCCAAGTTTCGAATTGCTGCTGTTTGGTCTTGCCTAAGTTTGGCTTCCAAATTTTTTATAGTTGCTTCTTGGTTTTGCATAAATTTGACCATCAGCTCTTCTATGTTGGACTTCTTTTCAGGTACTTGGAATCCCGGGGGTGGCTGTTGTGCTGCATTTTGATTGCTCCATGAGAAATTTGGGTGCTGCCTCCACCCTTGATTGTATGTGTTGGAGTAGGGATTGTTTTGTTGCGGCCTGAAAAAATTACCAATATAATTAGCTGTATCAGTTGTTTTAGCAAAAGGATTACCTGTCTGGCAATTGCTCGTATCGTGTCCTCCTCCACACAGGTCACAAGTCATGCTCTGAACATGCATAGCTGTTCCCTTTAAGTTGTTGACTTCGGCTCTAAGGGCTGCAATTTCAGCTAGTAAAGTTGGCACGCAATCTACTCCCTGCACAGCTGCTAGTCTTTTTGGCATCATGCGCTCTATTTGCCATTGATAGCTATTTGATGCCATCTCATCGATCAGATCGAAGGCTTCTTCCTCCATTTTTTGATTAATGGTTCCTCCTGCTGCTGCATCAATCATAGATCGATTAGTAGGAGATAAACCATTATAGAAAGTTTGTACCTGAAGCCATACGGGATAGTTGATGATGTGGACATCTCCTCAAACAGTTCCTTGAAATGCTCCCAAGCCTCATATAGTGTCTCCATGTCCATCTGCATAAAAGAAGTGATATCGTTGCGCATCTTAGCAGTCTTGGAAGGTGGAAAGTACTTGGCTAAGAATTTTTGGGCTAGGACATCCCAAGTTGTGATAGAACCTGTCGGAAGAGAATGAAGCCAATTTTTAGCTTTATCCCGTAAAGAGAAAGGAAATAACCTTAATCTAATAGCATCATCCGACACCCCATTAATTTTAAAAGTATCACAAAGTTCAAGAAAATTAGAAATATGGGCATTCGGATCATCATGCACGTGTCCATTGAATTGGACAGTTGATTGAATCATCTGGATCATCGTCGGTTTTATTTCGAAGTTGTTTGCTCGTACAGGCGGTCTCCTGATGCTCGAAGCTGCATCGGCTATAGATGGTGTGATGTAATCATTTAATGGATGATGTACTGGTCGAATAGCTTCATGCTGTCCTTCAGTCGCTATATCCACTCCTAGATTGATGTCGTTAGGATCTTCAGCTGCCATGTTTCTCTCTTGTTGTAGTCTTCTAATAGTACTTTCAATTTCTGGATCTAAAGGTAGTAAGTTACTATGTCCAGTACGTGTCATGCACTAAATTTTTTTTTTAATAATAAAAATTAAAAATAAATTTTTAAAGTAAAGCTAGGATCAAAATTTCAATATTGTTTTAGACACAATCCCCGGCAACGGCGCCATTCTGATCTATCGAAAAGAGTTTCGATGATGTCGATGATGGAGATCATGATATATTCCATTACCATATAGAACTGAACCTAACTAGATCACATAAATAGGGGTTTGGATCTGGATGATCATCAATTGAACTAATCTAGTTCAAGGTGATTGAATGAGATTCAATTAGGTTCAAGAAAATCATGCTAGCACTCGATTGAACCTAACGTTCTTCCTTTTATTATCATAAATAAGTTGTCTCGACTGAGCCAAAGGAGTTTGTGCTCAACTCAGAGGCCTTTACTATGGATTTGACTGGAAGGTTTGTCCAAGGTCAGAAAAGGATTGTCTTAATTTATGAGATAAATTTGAGACATTACATCTGCCATTTTTGGTCACCTGCCTATTTCTTGTTCCTTTGACTTTGATCAAACATTGACCTTTGATCTTTGGACACTTTCTGACCCATGTGTCATGCACCTTATTGGAGAGCAGATAGGGGCTTGTCCCCTTATTGAAATTTGGAAAGAAGAGGGTGCATGCCTAGGATGGCGTGCGTCCATGCATAGGAATGCCTAGAGTCCCATACGGATGGAACTCCAGGTTGCTTCTTGGATTCAACTTACGTGATCCTTACCTATAGACTTTGACCAGTCTTAGGCGCCATCTAAGGATGAATTTATGGGGCTCTCATCTGATTGGCTCAGGTGATGTCATCCCACCAATCATATTTAGATCTGATTACACGAAGCAATATGATTGGCCGAGATGATGTGGCACTGCATGGCACAGCAGGGTCTATAAATAAATCCTGTCTGCGTCCAACTTTCATAGAGTTTCTTCTAGCCCATGTTCCAAGGCTGCCCCTCTTCCTCCTCCATGCCATCTTTTGATCTTCTCTCTCCTCTCCACGTCCAAGAAAAGTTAGGCTCTAGTTTGGTGCGATCCAAGCAAGAGAAGGCTGACGAGAAAGGAAGAAGGCAGCACTGCTACAGAGACGACTGCTGAACTTCAGAAGGAGTTTTGAAGATCCTCCAAATCAGATCTAGATTTAATTTTTGGAGAAGCAATAAAGAAGAAGAAGATCTCCAGATCCAGTCTGAGTGGATACCGATAGAGGTCAAGTGCTTGCGTGGCTAGATCCAGAACCTCAGACAATCAGCAGGATCATCAAAGGATAATCGAATTATCCATATCAAGATATAAATTAAATTAAATTAAATTAAATTTATTTTTATTTATTAGATCTATAAAATTAGATCTAAAATATCTTAGATCTGATCTAGATAAATGAGAAAAAAATTTTAAAATATCTCTCTCGATCCGATCAGATCTGAACAAATCTGATTCAAAAAATTAAGATTTTTCCTTCAACTAGTATCAGAGCCAGGTTCAATAAAAATTATTTAGATCTAATTTTTAATTTATTTTGATCTAAAAATTAGATGATTTCAGATGTCACATGAGATATGATTAGATCTGAAATAAAAAAAAATTAAAATTAAATAAAATAGATCTAAGTTCTACAATATGCATGACTAGTTATAAAATAGAATAGTTCTATACGTAGTCTTGCATGATCATGATTTACTTTGATTAAATTATAATTTTAGATTAATTTATTTTTTTATTTTTTGATGATTATAAATATTATAATTAGATCTAAAAAATAAAAAATAAAATTATTTAATTTTTAGATCATATGAGATATGATGATTGCATGTCTAGACTAGTTGTAGAATAGTTCTACATAGTTGTCTAGATTAGAATTTATTTTGATGTAGATCAATTTAAATCTAATTTTTTAGATTAATTATGAGATAATTTAGATCTAAAAAATATGCATGCATTATGATACATGAGATGTATGCAAAACATATGCCATTAAGTTAGATCAAATTTTATATATGAGATATATGATGTAGATTTAACTAGTTTTGTAGTATTTATATTTTCCTGATTAAGGACATTCCCCTTGGCCGTCCGGTCATAAGAATAAAGTAGGATTTAAAGGCCTCTCTCCTTCCATTCGATGGGGTGTTCTTATGATGTGTAGGGGTGCTGCGTGTTCGTCCTTAATCAGAAATCCAAAAACTTACTTTCTGCAAAACCCTAGATCCTGAAATCCTAGGATTTTATTTGCATATTTTGTTTATGAACCCTAAACTTAATTAAGAATTAAGATTATAAAATATTAATTAGATCTAAAATTAAGAATTTCAGATCTAAGACATATTCATAATATTGGGTTCGGGCTTGGGTAGCTCAATTAGGTCTAAGCGGTTGATCAAACCGAATCAAGAGTTGGTTAGATGGGATCAACAGTGCTTAAATTGACCAGCCTAATAGGATTAAGTCTGGGTCAAGATCGAGTCACGTGAGTGATCGATCAAGCTAAGATCTAATTAGGCTCAGTGGTTAGAGTCTGGATTGTAGGCTAACCTTGATTGGTTCTGGACTCAATAATTTGGTGTCTAAGGTAAGTTTGGCAGATACGATCGACTGATTTTTAATTGGAAGCTACTCGACTCGAATGCGTTCTTATCGAGTTAATGGCATATCCCTTCCACCGGTCTCACTTACCTGGCCATATTTGTTGACTCAGTTCTAATCTGAGGTGGTCAATAATCCGAGCTAACCCATGCCACTAGGTTAGTCATAATTGGTTATGACTAATGTCAAGTCTAGTTTAATGAGACCTAAATCAAAATCTCCCTAAGAAAAGATTAAGTCTAAGGTCTTCCACCATTGTAGATGTGCGGGCCCTTCTTAGGGTTGATTGTTCTCGGCTGGTTACAGTGGCTCAGTTGCATTGAAAAGATGCAACCATGTCTATTAGGCATTGGATGCTATGGGCTGGAGGATGGATTGGGCTCAATATTTTGGATACGGTGAGAGACTCAATTAGGAATCCAATCTATGCAAATGGTGGGTCTGACTTAACTAAGGAGTGGATCAATATTTCGGGCATGGTGAGATTCATGAATTAGAGACCAAGTTTGGGTGCACCATGATTAGAGAATCATTGAACAAGAGTTGTTCACTCATTGGCTAACCCATCACCAATAACTGTTAGGTGAGGTGATGAGTCAGTTGGTGAGACCGCACCACCCACTAGAAATCATTAATCATGGAGATTTTTGCATCTCTACAGAAAAAAGTGTAGGGATCCGAGAAAATAGTGAAAGCTAATTTATTTAAAAATAAAATTTTTAAATAAATTGGTTAAGTCTTAATTACAATATCTAACTAGAAACTTTGACTCTCTATAGAAAAATGTCTGCATCCAACCCACTAGCACGTATCCTAGACACCCATAGACTGATCGAACCCAATTATAAAGATTGGCTTCAGGAAACTACAAAATTATTTTGGGATTCCGAGAAGTTAACTCATGTATTGGATCAGGACCCTCCCACCTTACCAGCCCGTCCATCCACTGAACAGAGAGCATCTCTGGATAAGTGGATAGACGAAGATAATAAGGCCAGATATTACATGTTGGGCTCGATGTCTGATGAGCTTCAGCACCAACATGAAGATATCAAGACTGCTCGCCAAATGTTGGCTCACCTACAAGAGATGTTTGGTGAACAGAGTCGCACAGCCAAGTATCAAGTCACTAAATGACTTTTTCAAGGCTAAGATGCATGATGGGCAGTCAGTCCAAGATCATTGTCTGATGATGATCAAAGATTTGGAAGAGCTTGAGAAGCTCAGAGTGAAGTTGGACTTGAATCTACAGAATGATATAATTCTGCAATCTTTGATTGATGCATATGGGCAGCTCATCATGAACTATCATATACATAAACTTCAAAATTTCTTAGCCGAACTTATGAACATGCTGGTTACCGCTGAGCTTTTCATGAAAGATTCTAAAGGCTCGGTGCTTGCTATGGAACGGACTTCTTCCAAGAGAATGTCTTTTGAAAAGAAGAAGAAGTCTGTGAAAAAGCAGAAGGTGGAAGGAGAAAAGAAGAAAAAGGTAGAGCTGAAAGAAGAAGGCTGCTGGCAAAGAAAAGTATTTTCATTGCAATAATGACGGCCACTGAAAGTAAAACTGTCTTACTTACCTAGCCACCCTAAAGAAGAAGGAGGCAGGTCCTTTTGGAGGTATGCTCGTTATTAAGTCTAACCTTACGGTTTCTTCTACATCCAATTGGGTGCTTAACTCTGGTTCTAGTGCTCACTTGTGCACTTCTATGTAGGATCTTGAGGATAGTAGGAGGCTGAGGGATGGTGAGATGATCATATACATCGAAAATAGAACAAGAGTTGCTGCCATGACTGTGGAAACATACCCTCTTTGACTATAATCTGGTTTAGACTTAGTTATTAAAAGACTGTTATTATGTGCCTGCAGCAAGCAGGAAATTTGATTTCTATTTCATGTCTTAGCATTAGAAGGCTATGTAATTAGTTTTCTTAAGGACCATTGTAACATTCTTTATGAAAGAAATAAAATTGCATAAGTGGATTTTCTTATTAATGGATCTTTATCAGCTACATATTGATGTATCTATTTTTAACTATCGAGCAAAATATGAATGCCATGAAATGACCTAGGGATAGTCCAAACGATAGGTATCTATGGCACCTAAGACTAGGTCATATAGCAGAAGATAGGGTTAACAAATTGGAGAAAAATGGGCTATTGAGTCCATTGACTTTCGAGTCATATCCAATTTGTGAATCTTGTCTTCATGGCAAAATGACTAAAGCTCCCTTTTGTAGGACATGGGGAAAGGGCCACAGATCTTCTTGCCTACTAGTACATACTGATGTGTGCGGCCCATTTGATGTGCCGGACTAGAGGCAATTTTGTCTACTTCATTAATCTTTACCGATGATTTATCTAGGATATGGGTATGTGTATCTTATGAGACACAAGTCTGAAGCTTTTTGAAAAGTTCAAAGAATTCAGACATGAAGTAGAAAAAGCAAACAGAAAAATCCATTAAAGGTTCTTCGATCAGATCGAGGAGGTGAATACCTTAGTCGAAAATTTTTAGACTATCTCAAAAAAATGGCATAGTCTCTCAATGGACTCCACCAGGAAACACCTCAACTCAATGGGATTTCAGAACGGAGGAATCGGATCCTATTAGATATGGTCCGATCCATGATGAGCTTCATAGACCTTCCTGATTTTCTTTGGGAGATACTGTTTGTTAACTTGCAATATACTTACTGAATAGGGTTTCCTTCTAAAACCGTTCCTACCACACCGTATGAGATATGGCATGGTAAGAAACCAAGTCTGAGTCATCTCAGAATTTGGGGTTGTCCGGCTCATGTCAAAAGACAACAAGCGGACAAGTTAGACTTTAGGTCCTTTCAGAGCTCGATTTATAGGATATCCTAAAGAGTCATTAGGATATTATTTCTACATTCCAGAAGATCACAATGTGATTGTGAGTCGACATGCCATCTTTCTTGAAAAATAGTTTATTCAAGATAGTGGCATTGGAAAAGCAGATCAAGCTTGAGGAGAAAGTCTCACAAGAGCAATGAGCTAAGGACCAAATGGAACCAAATCAGGTTAAGCCAATCCATTCACTACCTCCTCCACCTCGTAGATCAGAAAGGGTTTTCCATCCCCCTGAGAGGTACTTAGGTACTATTTCAGAGAAAGTAGAGAAAATGTTCCTCGTAGGTAATGGGGTTCATGGTGATGATCCCAAAACCTATAACGAGGTGATATCGGATATCAACTCCGAAAAATGATTAGAGGCAATGAAGTCAGAAATTGACTCGATGCGCTTAAATCAAGTCTGAACCTTGGTAGATCCATCAGAAGGCATAGTACCTATTGGATGTAAATGGATCTATAAGAGAAAGATTGGTACAGATGAAAATGTAGAGACATTCAAAGCTAGATTAGTGGCAAAAGATTATAGTCAATGTGAAGGCATTGACTATCAGGATATCTTTTCGTCAGTAGCTATGCTAAAATCCATTCGCGCTTACTGTTGCAGCCTATTTTGATTACGAAATATGGCAAATGGACGTGAAAATGGTATTCTTAAATGGATATCTTGAGGAAGATATCTATATGGAATAGCCACTAGATTTCATATCCAGTGATGATGATCACAAGGTATGCAAGCTGCAAAGGTCCATATATGGACTTAAGCAAGCATCTCGGAGCTGGAATACTCATTTTAATGATGTGATCAAATTGTTTGATTTCATCAAGAATGAGGAGGAGCCATGTGTCTTCAAAAAGATCGGTGGGAGCGTTGTTGTCTTCCTCGTATTGTACGTGGATGACATCATTCTTATTGGAAATGATATTCCCATGTTGACTATAGTTAAAATATGGTTATCTAAAGAACTCTCCATGAAAGATCTAGGAGAAACATCCTTTATTTTAGGAATTAAGGTCTATAGAGATAGACCGAATAGGATGCTAGGACTTTCACAAAAGATGTACATAGAGGAAGTGCTAAAGAGGTTTAGCATGAAAAACTCTAAGAGGAATTTGGTACCCTTCAGACATGGCATTCATCTTTTCAAAAGGATGTGCCCTAGCACACCTAAGAAAATAGAACGCATGAGCAAGATCCCTTATGCTTCAGCAATAGGGAGCCTCATGTATGCCATGTTATGTACATGACCTGATATAGCCCATGCTGTGAGTGTCACGAGCAGATATCAATCGAATCCAGGATGAAGAACACTGGACTTTTGTGAAATGTATCCTTAAGTACTTGAGAAGAACTAAGGATATGTTGTTGGTCTTTGGTAATAGAGAACTCCAAGTCCAAGGGTATACAGACTTAAATTTTATGTTCGATGTAGATGATCGAAAGTCAACATCTAGGAGTCTGTTTGTATGCAATGGTGGAGCTATCAGTTGAAAAAGTTTCAAACAGACAGTGATAACGGATTCCATCATGGAAGCAAAATACATCGCTGCATCAGAAGCTGCAAAGGAGGCATTCTGGTATAAGAAGTTTGCCGCAGAGATTGGAGTGATGCCATCAGATGCCATTCCTCTGTACTGCGACAATAATGGCGCCATAGCCTTTGCTAAGGAGCCGAGGTCTCACCAAAAATCCAAGCACATCGAGTGGCGATACCACCTCATCTGCGATTATCTCGAGAAGGATTACGTTGAGGTCAAGAGAGTCGACTCCACAAATAATGCGGTGGATCTGCTTACAAAGCCGTTGGACCAGCAGAAGATCGAAGCCCACCTTGAGAAGATGGGACTTAGATTTGTAGCCAATTGGCTTTAGGTCAAGTGGGAGTTTGTTAGATATGTGTGCCCTAGAAGCCAGAATTGGCTGACACTTGTAATACACTTCTAGGGGCAAAATTATAATTTTGACTATAAATAATAAAATAGATTATTTTCTATCATAAATGTGTATTTAGTGTCTATGATACATTCCTTGAGTTAATGGTAATGATAATTCTTATTTTCAAGAGTTGAAAATTTAAGACATGAATTTTCATTTATTAACTCATAAAATGCTCCTGACCGTAGGATCATCATGAGGATGGTGATTGATCCAAAAGGTTAGTGTACAATCACTTCTTCATAGTAGATGAGTCTTGAGTCTACAGTGTAGAGACACCAGAGTGAGAGTACATGTACTCATTAGAGAATGAGGGCACTGAGCGTGACCACCTCGAGCAGTCATAAGAAAGTCTACCTTCTCGTCGATGACTGACTCGAAGCTGCAGTGGTGTGTCTGGTTCTTTGACCTGAGGTGCATCGACAGTTCACCTTGAGGGTGTTATAGTTTGACTACATCATGACTCGATCTCCTAGCCATTCGAAATCCTGAGGTGTATGTTGGCTATAGCATGTTCATTGTAGGAATTGGATTGCACCAAGAGAAATCTATCTACCTCGGTGGATGAGGAGCAGCCTATGATGATCATGAGAATCAAGTCCATAAGCCCATGGCCATGGCAAAGAGTGAAATAATAGAAAGAGTTTCTATTAAGATTTTCACATCGAACTTGAATCGAATGATTAAATCATATGATAGAAATTAGGGTTTGACGAGTTCACCTTAACCCTAATCTGATCGGGGCTCAAGATAGAAGAACTTAATCACACAAGTAGCTGCACCGAGAGGTTCATTTTCAATTTTGATGGATTGCCACCATATACTGCTAGGTGTCACTGTTGGATTTTGGAAGCAATTAGAATGATTTAGATGATCGATCATTCCAGTTATCTGAATCAAAAGAGTTTTGATCCATCGAAAGAAGTTTCGATGATGTCGATGATGGAGATCATGATATATTTCATTACCATACAGAATTGAACCTAACTGGATCACACAAACAAAGATTTGGATTTGGATATCATCAATTGGACTAATCCAGTTTAATTGATTTGAATTAGATTTAATTAGGTTCAAAAAAATCATGCTAGCACACGATTGAACCTAACGTTCTCCTTTTATTATCATTAAAAGTTGTCTCGACTGAGCCAAATATATTTGTGCTCACTCAGGTACCTTTACTTGATCTGATTGAAGCTTGTCTAGATCAGAAAAGAGTCATCTTAATTTATTAGATAAATTTGAGACAACATCTGCCATTTTTCGTCACCTGCTAATTCTTGTCCTTTGACTTTGGTCAAACGTTGACCTTTGATCCTTGGATATCTGCCTATGTGTCATGCACTTATTGGAGAGCAGATAGGAGCTTGTCCCCTTACTGAAATTTGGAAAGAAGGGGGCGCATGCCTAGGATGGCGTGTGCCCATGGATAGGGATGCCTAGAGTCCCATACGGATGGGACTCCAGGTTGCTTCTTGGATTCAACTTAGGTGACCCTTACCTATAAACTTTGACCAGTCTTAAGCACCATCTAAGGATGAATTTATGGGGCTCTCATCTGATTGGATCAAATGATGTCATCCCATCAATCAGATTTAGATCTGATGCACGAAGCACGTGGGCGGGATGATGTGGCTGCATGGCGCAGTAGGGTCTATAAATAAACCC
>QRFJ01000004.1:1261284-1462253 GCA_006176705.1 Cocos nucifera | reverse complement strand
GTAGAGACGACTGTTGGTCTTCGGAAGAAGTTTTGAAGATCCTCCAAATCAGATCCAGATCTTATTTTTGGAGAAATGATAAAAAAGGAGAAGATCTCCAGATCCAATCCGAGTGGACACCGATAGAGGCCAGGTGCTTGCGTGGCTAGATCCAGAACCTCAGACAATCAGCAAGATCATCAAAGGATAATCGAATTACCCACATCAAGATATAAATTAAATTAGATTTAATTTATTTTATTTTTATTTATTAGATCTATAAAATTAGATCTGAAATATCTCAGATCTGATCTGGATAAATGAGAGAAAATTTTTGAAATATCTCTCTCGATCCGATTAGATCTGAACGAACCTGATCCGAAAAATCAGAATTTTTTCTTCACGGGCCTTGCAATCGGCACGAGCTTTCTTGTTTCTAGAAGAAGCGTCATTAAGATGCTGTGAAGAAACTTTACATGGTGCCAATGCATACTCATTTTTTATGGCATGATATGAAGATTGTGCCCTTTCTGTATCTGTTGTTGCTGAAAATTGTGCACTTCAGAAGTGAAGCGGTCGGCTTCTCACAGGAGATACTAGAGTGACCTACAAAATAAGTCCGAGCCGAAGGAGTTGACTCCAGCGAGGATCCTCTGATGCTAAAGTCAGCAAAAAATAATCGAGCAACAACGTATTCTCTTAAAAAAATTTCTTGCTTATCTGAGTCTTTGGAGTTTGTGATATTTGTAGAGAAGAAACATCATAGGAACGTGCTATTATGGATGAGATATTTGCTCCACGAGATCCGGAGATTCAAATATTCTTTTTTCCTTTATAAGCTGGATGAGTGGTGTCACCTCATGGTATATGAGGGTCTCATTTATTAATTACATTAGCTGTCATGCCTTCTTAAGATGGATGAGTGGTTGTCATATAAATTAGGAGGTCACTAACTAAGATGTCAAAGTGAACCACGTAATGGATGGAATCCAAGTAGAGTCTCAACTCAATACATATATGGTCTCAGCTCGAATGTCCCATCCCATATCTTGAATAGCTCTTTTATAGTTCTTCTTAACGGGACATGAATCCAAGACTTCGAAAATACCTCGATAACGTATAGTAATCTCAATTAATATTGTTTGGATATATTGTATAAGATAGAAGTTTGACATATGAGTGAAGGCTCTGTGATTACGAAAGGATTAAGAGCAAAATTATATAATCATATAAATATCCTTAATATAGGCTTTTATATAGATCAAGTCTACTTTTTCATTTTTTTAACATCTCCACGTCACATTAGTTTTTTTAAGCTAGACTGGCGTGCATGAAACTTTCATGCAGAGATCGACGCAGTCACCGCATGTTAACCCAACAGCGCCGGAGTACGGCGTCATCCTGCGTGGCTCGGGGACTATTCTTCATGCTGCGTTTCGAGACGGGAGACGGCTCAGCAGCCATGAATGCCGAGGTGACGGAGTACTTCCCCTTCTGCCAGGTGGCATCCCTTGGATCACCGCTGGGTTCGTCGGCTTCACGTCGTCGGCGAGGAAGAACCGGCCGCAGCTCCTCCTGGGGGCGCCCTTGAAACGGCGTTCTGGGTGAGCGAGGAGGAGCTGGATAGGCTCGTCAAGGCGCAGAGAGAGGTGGTCGTACTTCCGTCCTCCGCTCATCGGGAAAAGGAGGAAGGGAAGAAGAAAAGGAAGGAGGAGGAGGTGTTGGTGATGAAGAGCGGAGGGTGCTCCTCTAATGAGCTTGCCATCATTGCCTGTCTTCCTGGGATCTCTTTTTATGTTTTGTTTGTTATAAAGAAGAATTTTTTGCTTTTAGTTAATCCAATTAGACCCTGTTATGGCTCGCATTCAAGCATGATATTTGTACCACTGGATCTTGACGTGCATTACACGTATGAAGCAAATGGATGGATGGCTATAAGCAAAGGACAACTCCTAAAAAATTGTTAGTTGGATCTCTTTGCCAAAATTTTGTTCCTGTAGTCCGCTCCTACATCCCCCACCAACTCCAAAGCGTTCCATCTAACCTCCTCTGTTTGTTCTTTTATTTTTTGCATCCTCGCCGTTGTCTTTTTCCTTTTGTATGGATTCGTTTACATGAAGAAAATTTGATGGATTAGCATCTTCAGAAGAAAGCAAACATCTGCAGCTGCTTGGAAACCTCACACACAAGATCCACGTATCCAAATAAATCCAGGGTAATCGAATTAGCTCTGTTTCGATGATACCATTTCAGGGATCGGAACATCATGGTTCATGGATCTTTTAACTTTGCTTTCATTTCATCCTGCGATGCAGAAATTGCGCTATGGCATATGTGATTCATCTTGCGCGCGTAAGTCACAAATATGCTTTACTAAATTTTTTATTGGGGGTTGCAAACCTATGCTTTAATGTTTATTAGAATGCAAAACTTGATTTGCTTGAAATCAGAAAAGGATCCGTGAACCATGCTTGTTTAAAAGATGCAACGAAATGTTCACCAGAAACTAATATTTCTCTTGCTAATCTCCAAATTAAAATGGAATTTCCGATCATGAGAAAAATAATGCCAAAAATGACATTACTGAATCCAAATTAGAAAAAAACAAACAGCCCCTAAAAAAGAAAAATGTCTCATAATATCTCCACCATGAAACAGTCATATCAGCATTTTATGTTCCAATAAAGTTTTGAATACCTATATTCACGTGTCGTCCATCTGCATGAGTATGAAGAACTAGTTTGGGCGAAACCAGTTTGAAAACACCCCATCCTATAAAGCCAGTTTGCAAATTCCAATACACGGCAAAATTCAAAACCATGTCTTTGGCCAATCTGAAAATGAACACTATTGTTTCTGTCAAATCAGTTGGATACAAAATAGTTTGGCCAAATTATACAAGACTTGCTTCAACCATTCGGGTACGAGAGAGTACATCTTTATATATGACCCTCCTTGTCAGACCCCCCCGACCATAGAGCATTTGCCAAAAACGCAGGACAGAAGCCTATCAAGGTCACTTGTTTGATTGTACAGAATGCTGTATGGTTCATTGCGTCTCGCTAACAAAACAAATAGGGCTATCAGATTTCTCAGCAACAGTTCAACATTTTGCATGACCCCATCTGTACATCATGGCATTACAGCCAATTTGGCGCATGAGCTTTATTTGACATCATATTTGACACTTGATGATCATCCGTGACCTTTGTCAAAGAACGATACTGCAATTTCACACTCTCCGCATTGTCCAATGTCTTCACCACATACCTGTTTGGGATGGAAAATGAGGATGGTATCAGTTCCACAATACTACATATATTGCTGCTTCCATGTAAAATGCTTTCCATGACACAACCTTGTACGCAGTTATGGTGCCAACAGATGCTATTGGCGCAATACAAAAAACTAAGTACAGCCTATAAGCCTGTCGCCAAGCATAGAGTAACTGAAATTGTAATACTACCAATAGTTACTGAAAATTAATCCAGATATTACTCAATATACTAATAAACAAATTTAGCTTCTTGCTCTTTGAATTTGAAAACAATTTAGAGTTGTTGAGGCCACATGTCAAGTTCAACATGTCACTTCGATGGGATAATTGGTGATCATGTAAAAGGTATCGTATATTATGTTTAAGTGCCATGCAATGAATCTATATGATTAATTGATACATAATGCATGGTGAACTGGAATGAATAGGACCGAATTGCTATTGATTTTAAGTTAGGAATCAAATATGAAATGGAGTGCATCAGCATACAAAAAAAAGGGAAATCACCATATTTTCCCTTGGTCAATGCATCTATTGTTATGTCAGTCTCAATGTGACCAACAATCTTAGCATACAGTCCACCCTGAAATGGGGAATACATTTGTTTAGTCAACCTAGGCTCCAGAACATTTTGCCAAAATTGAGTCATTTCAGTGGCAACCAATCAGAAAGGAAAGCAACAAGATTTGGCCACTTCCATCGGTTTTAACTACCTTGGCTGCATTCTGACTTTGGTTTCAAGAAGATTCATTTCCAGACAAAATTTAATTGGTTACATCTAAAGCCCTCACAGAATGGACTTGTTTTATCACATTTGAAGCTGAAACAAAAATTTAACAATCTAGTTCACATTTCACATTGTGCTCAGCGGTGGGTTCTTGGAGAATAAAAGAAATCTTTCATAGAGATATCACATTTTCGGTGAAATTTCAGCATGTGAAATGGCCAAACTAACTAATAGTAACCACGCCATATCATACCTTAACAGTCCACATTTGTCATGCACCTAATGCATGGACCTACTTTAAGTAAAATCATCATCATGCATGCATTAATGCATGTGTGCATGTACATATGTACATGCGTATATAAGTGTCTATGTGCAATCTTAAAGAAAAATTTGGAAAAAAAAAAAAAAAAATCATTTGCCTTAGGTTTTACTGAGTCTAAGTTTATCCATATTCCTTCATAAACAAAAAATTGTCTTAAACTCAGAGTAACAATGAAGAGACCATATCCTTCTAGACGAAACTTCCCTTACCATTCTGATTCCCTCACCCTTTAAAAGCAGTCGCAGGATCAGTTCTCAAAAAGATCAAGTCATTCTAGAAAGATAGAGCGAGAAAGTGTGAGAGCAAGAGAGTGACAGAAGGGAGTGGGCGAGAGAGGAGTAGGGAGGGAGGGGGGGGCGAGAGAGGAGTAGGGAGGGAGCTGAATGCTCATTGAAATGGCGAAAGAGGAGAGGAAAAGTTGCAATATGTGGATGCAAATGCCAGGCATCTTAATGGTGCAACAGTATTATGATAAGCAGTCCTTCACAAAAATAAATCAAAATGTCTGGAAAAACAACTGACCATCCATTTAAGCACTGTGTTGTCACAACGGCCACACGTCCAACAAACCGCTGTGGTGTCCTCTTGTTTCCCTGATGTGGACAGTATTTAAAATATTTAGTGTAATGGAATTAAAAAAAAAAAACAAAGGTTAAGAAAGTTGTGATCTTACCTTGATTATAACCCGATCAGAAACTGAAAATGGAAATTGAACACCTTTACCCCGAGAAAAATCCATCGGAAAAGGATCAACATAACTACATTTGTCCTTCATAAGAAAGGAAGTGGATGATTTCAGAATGCCAGAACATCATTGAATATTAAAAGAAAAATCCCAATTTTGAAAAGTTCAATGGTTCAAGCCATTGAAAATTCATACTTGTTCAAACCTATCTCTTCTTCTTTTGGATGCTTTTGATGACTGTGACTCTTCTTCCCTGCGGAAAGCCTGAACTGCAGAACGAAGAGCTGAAGAAGTGCAATAAGAAAGTAAGATATGATGAAATTAGTGGTGAACAGAAAATCATAACTATCACCAAATTCTGTATATATAGGAAGAAAAATACAGGACTAAACTAAGAGCTACCAGTTGAGCCAAATCAGGAAAGAGCATTGTAGGATTATTGCAATGTAACTTAACTCAACTCAACAAAGCCTTAATTAGTTGGGGTCTGCTACCTGAATCCTTTTCCTACATTCCGCTCGGTTTAGGGATTATCGCAACGTACATGTTGCTAAATAAAGTTATATGAAGATGCTGGAAAGAGAGTAATTATGATTTAGTAACAAGAACCTTTGTAGAATATAAGTTTTAACTTTTTATGAAGACTTCCCAAGCAGCACCAAAGATTCAATGGATTTGATCCCAATAGATTAAGGTATGTTAAATTCTATACATTTCAAGAAGTGAAGCATAAAGATTTTAAAAGCAAAATATAAACCAGCTACACACCAATAATCATGGACCAGAGCCCCAACACAAACAAGACCAGTAGAGAGAATATGTAAGCCACAACTATCCACAATCCACATAACTTCAGGCCTTTGAACGTTCACTCTGGTCAAATACTACCCCCTACTATAATGCAGATATACACCTCCAGAAGTCAATCGTTATGCATCAATGTCTATAAGTTTGATGTACTCAAACATTTCAAGAACTTACTATAATGCAGATATACACATCCAGAAGTCAATTGTTATGCATCAATGTCTATAACTTTGATGTACTCAAACACTTCAAGAACTTCAACTGTAATACGTAAATGAAACCACTCTGATTCCCAAGTTTTTTTTTTTCTTTTTTGTTTTTTTTTTTTTTTAAAGAACTTTCTTTCCAACTACTCAGTAGTTTATCAATCCAACTTAGTAGGTCAATTGGTCTATTATGTTCAAGTTCCACCACTTCAGCAGAAACAAACACAATGAAGGTTGTATTCTTGATCTGCAGAAACAATATCATGGTAAAAATCAATGAAAAAGCTTATCATCTTTCAAATTAGCATTATCTGGTAAAAAAGGAAACTTAAATGCCTGAAGAACTAAAAAAATCTTTGAAACCTGCATGGAAATTGTTAGCACTAGAAAGAGTGGTGTCTTATGAGTATGAGACCATGCAGTCTTAGAGACCACTAAATGGCAAAGGAGGTTTACATTTATTATGTTGCATATTTACATGGAAATATAAGTTTATGTGCATGAAAAGGAACAGCAGATCAAGTGGTCAAAAATTAACGAAAATCATCTAATCTAAGAATTAGGTTGTCAATTGTATTGGAGCTTTCTTCTGTGTGCATCAGGTGGACAGAATATAGTTGGTCATACATCTAGAATCCGCATCCTTCAACATGATCCATGCTATTGAAATTCATGCAGAACAAATCTCATCCGGCTTGAACTCTTTCATCCATATATCAGATAAAAATATTTATTATTATAATGTTTAAAGAATTAAAGTTTTTGTTTATTGACATCTTAAACGATGTAATCATACTTAGTGATGTCGAATGATGGCTCACTGTACTTTGCAGCAATAGAATTTGGTTTAAATTGTATCCTCTTGTCTAAGTTCAGAGTGTGACGCGTTAACGATGTGTAAAGTTAAATTAACAAGATATAAGATACTAAAGAGCCCCACCCTAGCATCCTATTCCAACTTGCCTCACCCTCTAATTGGTGGAGGCCAGTTGGATCTCAATGTGAATCGGTAATTGATAACATTCCAGAACTACACATCACAAGTCATCATCCAAAGTGATGCACAGAACCATTTTTCCACTCCCACACAATCTGTTCTGTTCTTCATTGTTCCTTCCCTGTTCTTACACATACCCAATAACTTAAACCATATTTTACCCACCCACCCCACACCCAAAAAAAAGATATTCCATTCATATTGAAAACAATGATTAGAGGACAAAGAAAATCAAAATGACATCCTACCCTCGATATAGATGAGAGCAGAGTTCAGCACCTTCCTCATAACAAGATATGGGAGAGCAGTTCAACACCTTCTCATAAATCCATTACAAATGGGAGGCTGTGAGATGGAAGGCAATGAATAAGCCAAAGGAAAAGAGGATAGAGGAAAGATCTCTCTGTTTTACTACAGATGAAAGTTCCTTTTCTTTTTCCCTCTCTAGAGAGGCATCTGTTCCGTCCAAGTCCATCTCATTAGATGTTACATGAGCAATGATGCTTTTACCTCTGAGTTTTAGGGTCATCATAAAAGTGGTCTTTATTTGACAAAAGCACCAGCTTTTTTTGACAGAAATGCCAGGATTTGTCATCGTCATGGTGCCATAGTTGTTTGCCAGAAAACCACAAGGTTAGTGATGAGCAAGAGAGCTCTGCACAATAAAGAATGTTCTATTGCAGGCTGTCCAATTTGGAAAGTCCAGACTAGAACAGAGAGCAAGCTAAAAAATTGATTTGAAGAAGAAATTAGAGTAGTGGATGGGGGATTACTAATAGATTTCAATATTGACTGGTTGATGATGACTGATGAGCTCTGACTCCTAGAATGGAGATGTCTCTGTTTATGATATCTCCAAAGAACAGAGGGTATTGGAGGTGAAAAGCTAGAAATAGAGCACAGCATAAACGATGATACACAATGAGTAGTTATGAGGCTTCGTTAATTACTGGTTCTTACTTAGATCCAACTGCAATGGCTTGGGATGCCATGGCGTGGCTTCCTAACATTCCTCTAAATTAATAATAGAATAGAGAAAAACCATTTGGTGATACACCAAGAAACCTAACCATTCAACTTGAAAATAGTTTGAAAGCATTAAAAAAAAAAACCTTCAGATCGCATGAAATAAGTGCGACTTAAATTTGCCTAAAATGTGAATTTCACTTCAGTTTGTTGCAAATGGGTTTAAGATGAAAAATGATTCAAAGTCCAACAGATAAACCATAACAATATCCATGAAGCCTTCTTCCAAACGCTTAGTTTCATATATCTGGATCTTATTACAACAAATAAATCAATGCTGACTATAAGTTGCGTCTCACTAGTTGATTTAATAACAGCAAGAGGTAAAGAAAATAATACATCTGATTGAAAAGCAATTACATATAACACTTATTGATGTTCCCAAATGAAATGATGCACAATGCTACTATGCAGACACATGAACAAAATATTTTATACAGCCTCCAGATCTACCATTTGCTGTATCATTATTAGCTTATCATTTGCTATGGAGATGACTCATTCCAAAGGAAAAGTGATGCTTGTAATGATACCCATTCATGGATATCAAAGGATGTGTTTCAATAGGCAAAACAGACAGCATCCAGGTCCAGCATATAGTTTTCCATGCAAATATCCAGAAGATAGAGTTCTCAACAAATCCTGCTCAATCTTGCTGCATGGAAACAACAGCAGTAAATCTAACAACAATCAGAACATGATGATGAAGCAAAAAATGGAATGACAAAAAGCTTCTACCACTGCAAAAAATAGCAATATAGCATAATTATCAAGCCTTCACCCATCTGTCTTTGTCAGTCTCTACTGCCTAACTACAAGCAACAAATGATGCCATACCCAAGTTTGGTCGGACGGAATCTTCCAAAACTGGCTCAGCACATTTGCAACAAGCTTTCTGCATGTACAAGACAAGACTTCTTAGTTAGAACCTTTAATTTATTTCAATTTAAATTGTATATTGTATTTAATGGTTTCAGCTGTGTTAAAAATTTTTCACTTAACAATATAATGTTATCAATGCTAACTTATGAGTAAAATTTGCTGATATTTTGTTCTGTACGTATTTATGTTCATTAGCATCTGCATACATTATTTATTAGACCAAAGGCATAACTTTTTGGGCATGACAAGCATGTTATCAAATTCTATAGTGCAAATTTTATTACTCAAAAGCAACCCATGTGCTTTCACTGGTATATACTAGAAGCCTACTGGTGTCATAACAAGCCCATTCAAATATTTCAAACTGAAGCTCAGGTCTAAAACCGGAACCCCAAGGGCTAATCCTGGAAGAAACTTTAATAATGTCTTGCATCTTGAACAGAAATACATAGTAAGTTTCATTAAAAAATGATGATATTGGCCCCTAAAAAGATTTCAAGACAGCAAATATAATCGCAAAACTTTTTCTGCTGAATCTCAGGCTTGCAGACTTGCAATTATAAACAGCAACTGAAAAACAAGCAATTGATTTATTGCCACAATAAAGGAAACTGATGACAATCTTCTATATGACCTTAAATGTATAGTTAACTTAGGAAAAAGAAAATATACAGAGTATAAATGCTTATAGAACGCACCACTCTATATATATGCTGCATTCCAGTACTTCCAAAAGAATGTCCACATGATAATATCATTGCATCGTCCATGAGAGCACCTCTAAACATGCAAAAAAAAAAAAAAAAATGCAAAAGTTAGTAGTCACCAAAACAATAGCTTTCTTTTTTTTCCCCCTTAATACATCTCAAGATAGTCTCCAAACATGCATAATTTATCCCACACTGAATATTCATGCAAAGATTATCATAACTTCTAGATAAAACACAAAAGTTAGCAGTCAACAAAACAATAACTTTCTTTTTCCTTTTTCTTAACACGTCTCAAGATAGTCTCCAAAAATGCATAATTTATCCCACAACATTTATTCATGCCAAATTGCCAATATTATCTTAACTTCTTGATAAGTGTACTCATGACCATTAACATTTCTGGATGAATAGTGTATGCTGCATTTGCAGATAATTAGTTCTAGAACTGTGACTATTTCTTTTTGCAAAATTTGAGAAAAAAGACATAAAATTTAAGTTCTACTAACCACTTAGTTTAAAAATAAATGGAGGTACATGAGATGAAGAAGATGGACTTGGAAAAGTTTACTCAAGAAATTTCGGACATGATCCCAAGGATATGAATTTTCATGACACAGCAAAAGACCTAATTATATGTAATCATAAACCATAATCTCAAATAAGTGCAGGTTAAAGTAATGAAATACATGGGTCTTTGGTATACCTTAAATGCATCCTTGATAATAAGTTATACAAAATCTCTACATATACTAGGGCTAATGATGACCAAACAACCAAGCAGAACAGTTGCAGCGAAGGTCAGGCACAGCTCCACTACCTTAGTAGTTACTTCTTCATTCATACGAAGCCAGTACTTTGGCCTTCTAAAGCGATATGTACCCTATCCAAGTTTTCCCAAGTAAAAGTTGCCTAATCAGTTTAATTGCCAAGTAATGGCATTCAAACAAGTTTACACCCTTGACAGAAAACAGAGGGAAAAAATCCACCAGTTGGCTCCAAGCAGATCAAGCAAAATCATTGAATTAGGTTTTGACATTCTTCATAAAAATCATAATGAATTCCAATTACCAGCAAACTCAGAACAACAAACAAACACACATGCTCATCGAAACACACAGGATGCTTCAAGTGAATTTGGGTACGGAAATCCATAATCCATCTTTACACACTACCTAATAGATAGTATGGAGTTTCTAGAGTACACAAACATCCTCAGAGCTCTTAGAATTATAAAGACAGATCACAAACTCACGTTATTGGATCTGAGAGGTATGTCCTCAAAGACTCCCAGTAACCAGCTGTTAGCCCAACTTCCCTTCTACCACTGAACCCACATCCATTCTCCCCTCCCACCTCCTTCTGCGCAAAACTTGATCCCTCTCCCCCATGTACTGCATGGGTGGAGTATGGATGAGGATCAACGACAGCAATAGCATTCTCGTAACCATCCATCCGACCCTGCTGGTATTGCTGCTCCCCAAAATTTCCTCTTCCTCCATTCCCATCCTTCACCACCAGTCCCCTACTCAATCCTAAAACACCAACAAACACAAAACAACTAAAAATTATATATTAAAGAACCAAAAACACGTAAAAGGAAGGCCATCTTTTTTACCAAAAGATGAATGACGCTCTTGTGAATTTGCTCTGTCATCGCGAATCTTCTCCGAACTACTCTGTACACTACCGCTGCTATTGTTGTTAGCTTTGTAATTGCCTTCATCCACTGACACCAAGCCATCCCCCTCATCGACATCATCATCATCGCCATCATCCTCCTCGTCCTCTTCTTCCCCATCCGACCCGTCACCACTAGGAGAGCCCCCATCCCTCACGGCGCCCCAACTCTGGTTCGAAAAGAATCGCGGGTCTCGATCGCCGGAGAACATCTTATCGCCGTCGATGGCGAACCCGGGTGCGGGGGCGCCCACGGCCCGCGACTTCCTTGCGCCGGCATGGTCTCCATCGCCGCGGGCGAAGGGAAAGGCGTCGCCTTGGAACACCATGCGCGAACCCAGCCCGTTCTCCGCCCTCCGCGGCTGGACCAAATCCAGCTCCTCCGACGCCATGATCGTCTCCTTAAACCCTACGCCACGGTGCCTCAAATCCCATTAGAAAGACACAAAGCGAGCATCTTTAGAGAGCTCTCGAGATGGAGAACGAGGGTTTGGTCGAGGGATCGAAGAATGGAGGCAAATCGAAGTGGATTTCCTCTCGGTGAATCGTCTGAGAGGGGCTTAGGGTTCGCGGGATGGAATCGACGACGGGAACTATGCGGATCGAAGGAAGGGGAATTCTAGGGCGCCTCCATCAAAGAGGAGCTGCTTCGAGATTCGCGCAGCAAGGAGCGCATGGGTCTTGCCGGCTTGGCTTTTTGTCCGTACTCCGTCCGGACAACAAGGAGACGATCGCCGTTGATTAGGTATCCACCAATCTAATCCGTACCTTGATACGATTAGATATACCGTCCATTTCATCCGCATAGAAAACAGGAAAGGGAACGATAAGTCGCTGTCCCGTTCTGTTCCATCTTGTAAATAGATTCGTGTTCGAGTAATGGACGGCAGATCAAACGTTCGCAGATAATTCCATTTGCAAGTATCGGTGGTGAATAACTTAGCACCTATGTAACTAACGTGGTCTGCCGCAACAAGAATTTTAATCATAATCGTCCATGATTCCATCCAAACAATTATTGCATGAATACAATTAAAAATATTAAAAAATAAAATATTCCTAAAGAGATCAGAGATTAGTCTCTCAATCTAAAAGAATCTTTTGAGTGCTCCATAACGTAGGCTACCATCCATCAACTATAATATTTATCTTTCAAAATATTTGTGTAATCACACACGCTAGACAATCCGACAACAATACGAATACATCCTACAAAAAGGGGAGAAAATGACCTTCCTGAATACAACCCTGAATCTAGATCACCACCCCAATCGAGTCACCCACAATAACTAAATGGTTAGCCTCCAAGGTTCACCTAGCACATGCGATCTCAGCCCAAGCCGCACACAGCTCCACCTTAAGTATCGTAGGTGTAAAGAGATGGCTTCTTCTGATAGCAATTAGTCTGGAATAAGGTCCATGGATCATAAGACCGTCCTATCCAATCCATCCCTGATACTGCCATCAAAATTAACCTTCAAGTACCTCGAGGGAGTGGGCTCCCAAGCGATGAACATCCAACACTCCTTGTTGAGTTTATGTCGATCAACTTCGCAGTCAAGATAGGAGCTCGTTCCAAAATGAATCTTGTTGAGCTTCTCCTAGACTCGAATATCAAGCTATTCCCATCTAGTCAAATATGATAGGCCATATAAGCCATATAGGTACCCACTACAGTGGGTATAACACCTCCAACACTCCTATATAAGTACTTCAAGAATGCTTGAGCTGGGCTACAGCCTGAATAAATTGCTAATACAACCCCACTAGATACCAAACCTGCCTGGCTCTTGGATACCAAAATAAAATATGCTTCACCATCTCATCCTCCAATCCATAACATGGATAAGTCAGCAGCATGTTCATACCTCCATCCCTCATAATGGATCTCGTCGGAAGCTGACCTCAGGCCACCTATTAAAGAAAGAGGCTTAGTTGGGGATGCACCCCTATCCTCCAAATCTACCCAGCATCTAGGTGCCTAGTTGACCCCCTCCAATATAAGCGATAGAGATCTACCATCACAACTCTCGAGGTGCATGAGTGCCTCCAAATCCTGACATCCGAACTACTATGGATCGAAACTAGAAGGGCCAGAACTCGCTCCTCCATTTGCTCCCTAAAAAGATGGGCCACCATCGCTAGATCTTATCAACCATCCTTTACACTAAAGAGATCACACACTCTCATAGAATCTGTCACCTCAATATTGATGAAAGTCGACCATTGGCTTAATGGAAGGTCGTTGACCTATTGGTCTAGTAAGAGTCAGACGGATCAACTATCCTCTATCAGCCATCTCATCTAGGATATCATCTCCTAAGTATGTGCACAAATCTCCTTCCATAAGAAGAAGGCATCCCGACCAACTCGAATCTCCTCACCTGCGGTCCACGTCCCATATCTGAACCTCATCATCGTGCTTCATAAGCTTTCTAGATCCAATAGAAATCTAGCCACATGTCGAGCAATCAAGGCCTCCCACCTTGTGACCAAAGACTAAACACAAAGTCTCTCATCCGTCAATGGCTGACACACAATCTCCCATGCCAAAAGATGCACACCACCCCCACCTCCCGACATCAATCTTCATAGAAAACTCCATTATAGAAGATAAACTGGAATGGAGCTAAGTACAAATCTCACTAGAGTAATCCTTCCCATCATAGAAAGGGAACAAGCTTGCCAACCCTCAAGCCACTCTTGGATCACCATATCCACTCCTCCATAGTCTGCTCTCCTCAGTCTATGGCCGAAAATAGGAATATCCAAGAACTATCGGGTCCCACTGTGCTCCCTAATCCTCAGACTATCCCTAATCACATGCTAAATTCCGGCTGGTGTCTTTAGGTTAAACACCATAGCAAATTTGAAAAGGTTCACCTTCTGTTTAGATGCCTTACAGTACTCCTTTACGATCCTCCTAAATTCAACCATATTTTGGATAGTGGTATGGCCCACCAATATGCAATTATCTGCAAAGAGAATATGCAAGATCGACTGGGCTTCCAGGGTCAGCACATAGGGATCTAGCACCAACCCCAGAGCCGTTGCATCTAAAGCTCGCAAGAAGATGTCAATACAAATAGTGAAGAGGTATAGGAATACGGGACAACCTTGCCATAATCCAATCGTAGAGTATAAGAAAGCTGTTAGCATCCCATTAATGACAATGGTAAAGGAGGGGCTCTAGATGCACTGCAGTATCCAACCAATCCAACGAGGGTGAAAGCCAATGACCGAGAGGGCTTCTTCTAGGAAATGCCAACTCATGCAATCGTAAGCTCATTCCATGTCAAGCTTGATCATCATGAGGATGCGACAGATAGAAGCATGATGGAGATCATAAATGAACTCCTGAGCAATAAAGATATTGTCAGATATGCTATGGCCATCGATAAATGGCCCCTGCTTCGAACAAATCAGATGGGTGAGATGGGGCTTCATTCTAATCATCATCAGTCTAGCACATATCTTATATAAGGTTGTGTAGAGACTAATCGATCTAAAGTAGCTTGGCTCCAAAGCATCTTGTTTCTTTGATACTAAGGTAATAAAAGTCTACTTCCACACCTCTAGCATGTGGCCGGTCATCCAAAGTTCCTACACAGCTGCCACAACCTCCAATAGAATAATAGGCCAATATCTTCTATAAAAGAAGGGGGAAACTATCAAGGCCCGGTGCTTTGTCCTCAACTATGGACCATATCGCTTTCCACAACTCCTTAGTCACATCATGAAGCTCTCTATTCTCCTGCATAGTGATCGCATCATCAAGAGAAGGAAGTGGCTAGCCCGATCTACTTTTAGCTCCATCATCCATTTGGATCTAAAGAAATACACCACCTCCTATCTGATCTCATCATCACTAGTTAGCCATTGGCCACTGGCATCCCTAATCGTTCGGATCCGATTCATATGTCTCCAGATAATAGTAGCTTGATGAAAGAATCTTATATTCTAATCCCTCTCTCTGATCTACTATACTCTGGACTTCTGCCTCTATAGGATTTTCAACTGCCTAAGAAAAGAGTAGTGGATGGATAGCAACCCCCGAAGGTTTGCTAGCTCTCCTTCTACAAGGCCCCCATCCCAATCCTTCTGCTCCTGGAGCTCTAAGATAGAAGCCTCAACCATCTTAAGTCTCTTGAAAATATCACTCACTCAACCTTATTCCACCTCATCAGGCCCAGCCTCATCAGCTCAAGCCTCCAAGTCGTCCGATATCTGGCATCTCCATGAACCAGTAACCTCCATACCTCCCTAACAATATCCCAAGACCATAGGTAGGAAAGCCAAAACTTCTTGAACTAGAATGAGCTTTGGTAGAAGGAGAAAGTATCTAGGACCAATGGGAGCATGCAGTGGTTCAAAGCAATCCTTGGCAAATGATGAATCTGATGGCTTGGATATCACTAGATCTAATTGGTCGTAGCCAGGACCTTGTCAATCCACTTCTAAACTCTAGCACTACCTAACTGGTTACTACGTCAAGTAAATCTAGGTCCAATGAATATGAGGTCTACAAGGCCACAAGATTAAATAAATTTCTTAAATTTGTTTCAACCTATATCATCTACAAAAGGTTTGCCTCCCCTATTCTCATGAGGATAAGTAATACAATTGAAATCACCAGCTAGTACTGTAAGGATATTCTGATCAATCAAGGTAGCCACCTCCTGCCATAAGAATCTCCTCTCTCTATACTCCGCACTAGCATATTGATAGGAACGCGATGTTGTCGTTAAGACACCGTGTTTATCAGTTTAATTCGACTTCTTAAAATAATTGAAAAAGCGTAGATAGCAGTGAGTCGGATCGAATCCACAGGGAAGATAGTATTTTAGATTTGAAATCTTTGATTTTTTAAAAAAAAAAGGAAATGATTTGAGTTTTTGGAATCAAAAGTGAAGTCAAAAGATTAAAAATAAAAATTAAAAGATACAGAAATTTAAACTTGATACTAAGATCTACTAATTAGATCTTAGCATCTACTTGCAATAAAATAAAAAGTAATAATTAAAATATAAAAATTAAATTATAATAAAAATAAAAAGCAAGAAATTAAAGTGCAAAAATAAATTTTTTATTAATTAAAATTTTAAAATTTAAATACATGGAATTTAAAAAGAATAAAATAGCCTGATCTCTGATCTTGGATCGGCATTGGCAAAAAGATGGTGTAGAAACTCAGCTCTTCTTCTCGGCACCCATTGCTTCGAAGCAGACTTCAACCCATAACCTGGCTTCGCCCTGTACCAAAGCTTCACTTTGATCGAAGATGTTGATTTCTGAAGGCCTGGGATCTTTTTATAGAGCTAGGAGGGCTGGATATTTTTTTCTAAAGACAATATGGAACTAATAGCCTTTATAATCATCAAAATACAAAAAAATTCGAATAAAATTTGAATCAAAATAGCTCTGATACGACTCTAATAAGCTTGGTGAAATTTGGCCATCCAATAGAAATCCAACGGTCCAAAAATCATCAAAATCGGATGCATATCAATCCAGATCAGGTCGGATTAAATTCTGACTGTCCAATCGCACGTTGATGGACGAAATCTGGCCGCAAATCATGCTTCGGGAGTCTTGATCATCATCGAAAGTATTCTAGACCGTTGGATCTTCATCATTTGGTTTTTTGGCCATCGGATCGTGTCAGATCACTGATAGAATTTGAACCAAATCCGAAAATAACCACCATCGTTCGATCTTGACCGCAATTAACCACAGTCGTCCGATCGCGCAATTACTGTTCCCATGGACCGCGTGGATCGGCCGCACCGCACACCGCAGCCAATCAGCGCCTCTGTTGCTAAGTAAAAAGATCAAATTGCCCTGTGAGCCACGATAAATTTCTGTGGATCCTTTAAGGGTCTAGGTCCGCCACGTGGCAATTTCTGATTCGTCGGTTTCTGCTGAGCTGGCGGTCCACGCCTGGATCGTGGACCGACTGATAGCTTAAATGGTTGAGTCGGCTTTGATGGCTTGGCTTAGCTTGGTGGCTCGGCTTACGGAGCCGGCTGAGCCATTTTTTTTATTTAATTTTTATTTATTTTATATCTTTAAAAATTCATATCTTTTCCATTTTAGCTCCGTTTTACTCAAAATTTATTTTCTTGTGATCAAAAAATGAGCTCTTTCTACTGATAATAAAATTTTATTTTTTAATTTTTTATTATTTTTTAAATTAATTTTTTAATTAATAAAAATATGAATTTTTTAAAAATTATATATAAATTAATCATTAATTATTAAAAATTAATATGAATTAATTGATAAATTAATACTTTTATTGGTGAATTTATGATGCTTATCACACCCCCCAACTTAAGCTTTGCTCGTTCTCGAGTAAAGAAAGAATTTAATTTTAAATACCTTTTAACTTTAGAGTTTCGAATTTTATCTAAGCAATTTTCAAAATGCCATTGATATTCAGTAGAGCTTAAATGAGACATATCATTGGAGTATTAGTACTTATCAATAAAAAAATTAAGTAAAAAATATTAAATTTTTTCAGAACTTTTTCTAAATTATTCCATCTTTATCTCTGATTTGTCTAAATTTTCATATAGACAAGTGTATTGCTACTTCCGTCCTTCATTTATTAATTTTTATTTTTACATTGTCCACTTTTTGATGCGAATATCATTGCTTACTTAGGCAACATGGACCCGGTTACTCGATGGAAAACTTTTTTTTTTTTTTAACGTTGTACCACTATTGAGTGTCTTAACTCCTTAAGCTTTCTATTTGATCCATGTAGCGAGTCTTGGGCCAATGACTCCCAAACCAGTTGGCTTTAGGGCACTAGGTATAGAATACCCCTCGGGCTTACTAGCTCGAATCAAATAGGCTACGAGTTAAGACTAGCTTTACAACGAGCTTCTTTGCCCTTCCCACCTTTTGATGCGAAACTCAATGCTTGCTTAGGCAAAGAGGCCCGATTACTCAGTGAGAAGTACTTGAAAACTATTTTATTAAAATAAATTTTTTATATGAAGAAACGTATAGTTACCCTACACAAGCCTATAAAAAGTAGACTTTTCTTTGATGCTAGTAGAAATAATTAGAAATGCTCCAAGAAAAAACTTTTTATGTTCTAGACTTAACTCTTTATTGAATTTTCTTAATACTTGATTCCTCAATATCTCACAGATTCTCTGATCTGTGCATCAATTTTCTTTTAAAAATGCTTAGTTTAATTCGATTCTTAAGCATAATCAGGTGTCTAAATACTAAATACTAACTTTTTTGAGGACTTAAAATTTTAAAATTTTTATTTTTCTCTCCCCCCAACTTAATCGACATTATCCTCAATGGAGAAAAAAAAATAAAGGATGTAATAAAGAACATGGAAAGAATACACCTGAACTCAGTATATTTTTGGTCCAGCACATGCCTTTGAAAATTTGAGCTCTCCCTCCAACTTATTCAAATTATCCTAAAAAAAAATAAACTAAAAAGATAAATTAGATAAAAACTAAATATTGGGTTGCCTCCCAACAAGCGCTAAGTTTACCGTCTTCAGCCAGACACAATGTAGCTCACTATCCTGTGTCGAATATTGGATTGACAAATTCCAATGGTTTTGGATTGCCAATCTTAGAAAGTTGATTTATAATCCCATTATTGATATAATCATTATTAATTTTAGGGATATAATTTATGATTCCCATTCTCAGACCCATGTTTATTAAGAATTTCTCCTATTTGTTTTTTCTAAAATGCTCATGAATGGAGTTTTTGTATTAGGAGTTAAGTTTGATTCAATGGGTGCTGGAATGGTGACTAAAGATGGTTTTAATTCTGGAGGTAAATTAATGTGATCTTGCTTAAACAACTCCATTGACATTTCATTACATGCCTCTTGATTTTTATAAGAAGAACCGAGCTTCTAGGATTGAAGGGAATAGGACATTAGGTTTATAAGTCTCGAGGTAAATCATCTATTCTCTTTTTCTTTTTCTCTATCTCATTTAAATTAGAACTAGCATTAGTACTAATCTTGGCTCGGGTTCTTCTATATGGTTAGTCTCAGTACTAATCAGTTTCTCTAAATTTTTATTTTGGCTAGCATCAGTACTAGCCTCTCTCACCTGATCTTGGTATGGGTCCATAAGAATCCTATAGCTTTTAAGTTCAGAAATTACTTTGGCATTCTCAAATTGAGGATTCTTAAGTGAAACATTAAATTGATAACTTGATCCAAGTGGTTGGTGGACATTAGGTGGATTGTTTGAAATTGGTAGGTTCGGTAGTTGATCTAGTTCTCTCTGTTAGATATATGTGCCCTAGAAGCCAGAATTAGCTGACACTTGTAATACACTTCTAGGGGCAAAATTATAATTTTGACTATAATTAATAAAATGGGTTATTTTCTATCACACCTATGTATTTAGTGTCTGTGATACATCCTTTGAGTTAATGGTAATGATAATTCATATTTTCAAGAGTTGAAAATTTAAGACATGAATAATCATTATTAACTCATAAACAGCTCCCGACCATAGGATCATCACGAGGATGGTGATTGATCCGGAAGGTTGGTGTACGATCGCTTCTCTTTAGTAGATGAGTCTTGAGTCTATGGTGTGGAGACACCGAAGCGAGAGTATAGGTACTCGTTAGAGAACGAGGGCACTGAGCGTGACCACCTCGAGTAGTCATTAGGGAGTCTACCTTCTCGTCAATGACTGACTCGATGCTGTAGTAGTGTGTCTGGTTCTTTGACCTGAGATGCATCGGCAGTTCACCTTGAGGGTGTTATAGTTTGACTACACCATTACTCGATCTCCTAGCCATATGGAACCCTGAGGTGTATGTTGGCTATAGCATGTTCATTGTAGGAACTGGATTGCATCAAGATGGAATCTATCTACCTCGGTGGTAGAGGAGTAGCCCTATGATGATCATGAGAATCAAGTCCAGAAATCCATGGCCATGGTAGAGTGAAATAATAGAAAGAGTTTCTATTTAGATTTTCACATTGGACTCGAATCGAATGATTACATCATATGACAGAGACTAGGGTTTGACGAGTTCACCTTAACCCTAATCTGATCGGGGCTCAAGATAGAAGAACTTGAATCACACAGGTAGCTGCACCAAGAGGTTCGCATTCAGCTCTGATGGGTTGCCACCATATACTGCTAGGTGTCATTGGTGGATTTTGGGAGCAATTAGAATGATTTAGATGATCGATCATTCTAGCTGTTCGAATCAGAAGAGTTCTGATCCATCGAAAGGAGTTTCGATGATGTCTATGATAGAGATCATGACATATCCCATTACCATACAGAACTGAACCTAACTGGGTCACACAAACAAGGGTTTGAATCTGGTGATCATCAATTGAACTGATCTAGTTCAATTGATCTGAATGAGATTCAATTAGGTTCAAGGAAATCGTGCTAGCACTCGATTGAACCTAACGTTCTTCTTTTACTATCACAAATAAGTTGTCCTGACTGAGCCAAAGGAGTTTGTGCTCAATCAGAGGCCTTCATATGGTCTGACTGGAGGTTGTCCAAGTCAGAATAGGTTGTCTTATTTGTAAGACATTACCTACCATTTTTGGTCACCTGCCATTTCTTGTTCTTTGACTTTGGTCAAAAGTCTACCTTTGACTGGTCAAACATTGACCATTGACCCTTTGACTTTTGACCACATGTCATGCACCTATTGGAGAGCTGGTGGGGGCCTGTCCCCCTGCCAGAACCTGGCAAGGAGAAGGGCGCACGCCAAGGGTGGCGTGAGCCCAAGTTGGAGGCGCCTAGGAGTCCTTGTTGGACAAGGACTCCACCTCCCTTTTGGATTCCAATCAGAGTTCTACTAAGAATCCAGTTTGACTGGTCTTAGGCGCCCTCTAAGGAGGAATCCAGGGGTCTCTATTCCAACCAATCAGATTTAGATCTGATTTCACAAAGGGTTGTGATTGGTTGAGAGGAAGAGGAGTTGGATCACAAGAGGTCTATAAATAAGAACAGCACCCACCCAACTTAAGCTTTGCTCTTCTCGGAGTAAAGAAAGAATTTAATTTTAAATACCTTTTATCTTTAGAGTTTCGAATTTTATCTAAGCAATTTTCAAAATGCCATTGATATTCAGTAGAGCTTAAATGAGACATATCATTGGAGTATTAGTACTTATCAATAAAAAAATTAAGTAAAAAATATTAAATTTTTTCAGAACTTTTTCTAAATTATTCCATCTTTATCTCTGATTTGTCTAAATTTTCATATAGACAAGTGTATTGCTACTTCCGTCCTTCATTTATTAATTTTTATTTTTACATTGTCCACTTTTTGATGTGAATATTATTGCTTACTTAGGCAACATGACCCGGTTACTTGATGGAAAACTTTTTTTTTTATTTAACATTGTACCACTATTGAGTGTCTTAACTCCTTAAGCTTTCTATTTGATCCATATAGCGAGTCTTGGGCCAATGACTTCCAAACCAGTTGGCTTTAAGGTATTAGGTATAGAATACCCCTTGGGCTTACTAGCTCGAATCAAATAGGCTACAAGTTAAGACTAGCTTTACAACGAGCTTCTTTGCTCTTCCCATCTTTTGATGCGAAACTCAATGCTTGCTTAGGCAAAAAGGCCCGATTACTTAGTGAGAAGTACTTGAAAACTATTTTATTAAAATAAATTTGTTATATGAAGAAACGTATAGTTATCCTACATAAGCCTATAAAAAGTAAACTTTTCTTTGATGCTAGTAGAAATAATTAGAAATACTCTAAAAAAAACTTTTTATATTCTAGACTTAACTTTTTATTGAATTTTCTTAATACTTGATTCCTTAATATCTCACAGATTCTCTGATTTGTGCATCAATTTTCTTTTAAAAATGCTTAGTTAATTCGATTCTTAAGTATAATCAGGTATCTAAATACTAAATACTAACTTTTTCGAGGACTTAAAATTTTAAAATTTTTTATTTTTTTCTCCCCCCAACTTAATCGACATTATCCTCAATGGAGAAAAAATAAAGAATGTATATAAAGAAAATGGAAGAAATACACCTAACTCAGTAATTTTTTTGGTCCAGCATATGCCTTTGAAAATTTGAGCTCTCCCTCCAACTTATTCAAATTATCCTAAAAAAAAAATAAACTAAAAAGATAAATTAGATAAAAACTAAATATTGGTTGCCTTCCAACAAAGTAAAGATGGTGTAGAAGTTCGGCTCTTCTTCTCGGCATCCATTGCTTCAAAGCAGTCTTTAACCCATATCCTAGCTTTGCCTTGTATCAAAGCTTCACTTTGATCGAAGATGTTGATTTCTGAAGGCCTGGGATCTTTTTTATAGAACTAGGAGGGCTGAATATTTTTTTCTAAAGACAATGTGGGACTAATAGCCTTTATAATAGTCAAAATATAAAAAAATTTAAATAAAATTTGAATCAAAATAGCTCTGATACAACTCTGATAAGTCTGGTGAAATCTAGCCATCCAATAGGAATCCAACGATCCAAAAATCATCAAAATCGGATGCATATCAGCCCAGATCGGGTCGGATTAAATTCTAACCGTCCGATTGCACGTTGATGGATGAAATCTGACCGCAAATCATGCTTCGGGAGTTCTGATCATCATCAAGAG
Organism: Cocos nucifera; assembly: GCA_006176705.1. Classification (NCBI taxonomy): domain Eukaryota; kingdom Viridiplantae; phylum Streptophyta; class Magnoliopsida; order Arecales; family Arecaceae; genus Cocos; species Cocos nucifera. Next base: position 1,439,336 of record QRFJ01000004.1, on the reverse strand, counting down.
TATTCTGGACTGTTGGATCTTCATCACTTGATTTTCTGGCTGTCGGATCGCATCAGATCACTGATAGAATTTGAATCAAACCCAAAAATAACCACCACCGTCCGATCTTGACCGCAATCAACCGCAGCCGTCCGATCGCGCAATTACTGTTCCCATGGACCGCATGGACCGACCGCACCACACACTGTAGCCAATCAGTGCCTCTGTTGCTAAGTGAAAAGACCAAATTGCCCTATGAGCCGCGATAAATTTCTATGGACCCTTTAAGGGTCTAAGTCCGCCACGTGGCAATCTCTGATTCGTCGGTTTCTACTGAGCTGGCGGTCCACGCCTGGATCGTGGACTGACTGATGGCTTAAATGGTTGAGTCGACTTTGATGGCTTGACTTAGCTTAGTGGCTCGGCTTACGGAGCCGGCTGAGCCATTTTCTTTTTTTTATTTAATTTTTATTTATTTTATATCTTTAAAAATTTATATCTTTTTTATTTTAGCTTTGTTTTATTTAAAATTTATTTTGTTGTGATCAAAAAAATAAGCTCTTTCTATTGATAATAAAATTTTATTTTTAAATTTTTATTATTTTTTAATTAATTTTTTAATTAATAAAAATATGAATTTCTCAAAAATTATATATAAATTAATCATTAATTATTAAAAATTAATATGAATTAATTAATAAATTAATACTTTTATTGATGAATTTATGATGCTTATCACATATACTCCTAATAAGAGCTAACTAAAGCCTTTTAAATCCATAATAACAATAATAGTGGAAGACATCCACCGAATTAACCCCACTTTCAAACTACAATGATCCTCCCAGAGAGACCTAGGACTCCATAGCATAAAACCCCTAACTTGCCGAGAACCAATGCTAGATGCAAGCTAGGCTAGGCCTAAAAGTCTTGTCTCCATCAACACACACAAATCAGGATTGTGTTGCTGCATCAATCTCCTATAAATTGAATGAAAAGATGGTTTCTCTACCCCTCACATTCTAAAAGACAATCTACATGGCTTCAATCAATGGGAAGATGATGAAACCCCGGATGAACCAACCGGAGCACCCTCCACCACTCAACTTCCTCTTCAAATCCTCCTCCGAAGTCCTTTGATCCCCCACCACTTGCAAGGCAGATTTGAGCCAGCCCACTACCTCTTCATGGGCCAAAAGCTCCCCCATTGTCGAACAACCTTCATTTTCTGCACTATTACCCTCACCCCCCTATCACCTCCAACACTGTCGATAAGGGCACTGCAGCCGTCCGATGTGACAACACCCCCCATCTCCCTCTCCCGACCAAGTCCACTCCCCCACCTCCTCCATCGTACACCCTGCATCGACCACCCCCATCAGCGAGGCTTACTCGATCGGTGACGTAAGGTGGTAGGACCTCGACCTCGGGCTCCCAGTAGCGTCTCCTCCGATCAGAGCAAGATGGGGGCAGTAGAGACCCACCCCTCTCCAACCGACGAGGGTTTACCCTCCCCCCATGACGGCACAGGCGTCGGAGCAACATCTTCACTAGTGGAACTAGCTCCTGACGCTTTCAGCTAACCATGGAAGCCCACCTCCTAGGGCCTCACCGAGCTCCGACCTACTTTTAGGGTAGCAGCCTTTTAGGTTGACCAAGCCCTGGCTTCTAGCTTGCTTCAAAGAAGTCCCAACCGCATCCACCATGTAAAGGTCCACTGGGTTTGGTCCACCTCCCAGCCCACCTCCATATAATCTTGACTCGAGACTAACTCGGATAGCACCTGGAATATGGATTTCAACTCTGATGCCTTGACTCGGCCTGCCATTGACTCAATCTTGCATTTTATCGAAGATTGCTGCTGAGCAAATTTGGTTAGCTTCTACCAATCATCAGAGTTCGGTAGTAATCCAGACGAGCTTTCCCTAAATCTTAGTGAGCTCGATTTTGACAAAGAGGAGCTGGGAGCTGATGAGTCTGAGTTGGAGTCACTTGCCACTATCAATTTCATCGAACCTCTAGGTTGCTAGGTTTGTCATATTCAGGATGTCGCCACCCACAGCCCTAGCCTCGATCGAGAAGCAAAAGCAGGTTCCTCACCTCCCATCATTCCCTCCTCCATGACCATGGGGGAGACATAAACATTCTTCATCTGTAGAGGTCTACCCCCACATCCTTCTCCTCTAGCGATGCATGGCATTCATCATCAACATATCCCAGTTGACCACATTGATCACACACCATCGGCACATTCTCATAAACAAAAGACTACTAGGAGATGCCCCTATGGCCTTGGATTGAAACCCCCAGTTTCAAGGGTTTTAACGCATCAAGTTCAACTCAAATCCTCATGAATTCAATCTTCTAGTACTAGTCAGTGAAATCATCTAGGGCCACTAGTCTCCTTGCCTTTGACATGATTCCCATCAATATCTACGGCCACTAAAATTCCATCAGCAACCCTGATAGTCAGATCCACAACATGGTTCTCCATACCATATTGATTTTGGGGACAAAGTCGAAAACCCATGGTTCCATCATTAAGAGCTAGCCGGCGACGAACCACAAGCCACCCTACAAGATTCCTTCACACTCCTCCAATGATCGTATTTAGATGAGATGGTGGTCCTTAGCCAAAGCAAAGGCCTCTGGACTATGGTGCAACTTCCCATGTTCCTTGCACTCTTTCGCTATCCAATCTAATGGCACTTACAACCAAGGCTTCGGACGAGGATGAAAACATCTTCCCATAGCATTTGAGACTCTGCCATCACCTCGAGTAGCTTCATGAAATATCTTTGCAATTGCTCCATCTCCTTTAGCATGATCTTGTGCACCATCCACCGAGGCTGCCTTGGTGGCCCTTAAGCCACATGAACCCAAGTCCTCTCACCCCTTCTCGATTTTGATGAGGATCGGCCACTATTGTTCAGTCCTTTCTCCTGATCAACCATCAACCGCCCAACCACCCCTAGCAAACATTCGATGAAATGCCCAAAAGATTTCATACTCCTTAATAAAGCCACACAATTGCACTCAGGTGTAGGACTATTCATAATTCGATTTTAGATCAAAAACTGATCCGAATCAAACCAAAAAACCAAACCAAAATCAAACCAAAAATATTTTGGTTTGATTTTTTATTTTTATTTTCAAAAATCTTGATTTTCGATTTAGTTCGGTTAAAAACCAAAAAATCCAAAATTGATGAAATAGCATCATTTATACTTCCCCTTTATTCCTTTAATCGGTTCCATTTCTTTCGACCCTTGCTTGGTTTCTCTTTTGATCCCAGCACCACCGCCTATTTTGATTTTCTCGGCCGCTGCTGCTCCTTGTCCTCTAGCTTCTCTGAGTGATGATAACTAATAAGTCCTAAACTCTTAGCCATATGTCCTCCTTTTATAATTCTTCTGTTTGTAGATTTTTTTATTCTATCTATATTTATTTCTTTATCCACTGGAAAGTCTTAGGCTAGTTTCTTAGATTACAGGTCCTGTAGGGTGTAGGCTATAGTGCTTCTCTTAGATTTTCTCATGATGTGGTTTTCATTCATTGTTGGCTGATGTTTTCTTCTTAAAAATATTTTAGACGTATTTAAGGATGGCCTAATATTGTAATTGATTGTTCCTCAGGACCTCAATAAATAGTTGTTGGATGCTAAGAAATAGAAATCCCATATCATATAATTATTTTTTTATTTAATTATTCTTATATACTTTTTTACTCATAGTGGTTTGATATAATTGTTTAACTTTTTTTTATCACTGATGTAGACAATTGATTGAAGAGTTGTGATGTTTAAGTTTTTCAATTAAATTGATTGTGGATGGAAAGAGCTACAGGCCTACAACCATAGATATATCAATTGAAAACTCTTACAATGTGAGTATATCAATTCAAAATAATAATAATTTGATTATGTATAAAGTCAAATATATGATTGCTCATGTATTATGTTTGCTTAAATTTTTGTTAGATATCCGAGTTTTCGAACAAGCCAATTAAATTTTCCTCTTTCACTAATGTTGATGGATTGGAGGATGAGTGTCTAGTTGATACACAGCCAAGTACACAACCTGATCCTAATACACAGCCCAGTACATAGACTAGTGCTAGTAGTGTTGCTATGGAAGAAAGTAGGAAAACCAAGAGGAAGCTGGTACCAAGGGTAAATTGCTGGAATCACTTTAAAAAAATTAAAAATAATAAAGGAGAGATCAGAGCGAAGTGTAATTACTGTCTAGTAGAGTATACAGCTAATCCGATTATAAATGGCATAATTAATTTGAAGAGACATATATCCAAGTATCCAAAAAATTTTGACAACAAGAAAGACAAGCTCAAAACAGTATAGACAGAATTGAATCTTCAATCTACTGAGAAGGATAGAGAAGATAGTGTGGATTATTGGAGATTTGATCAAGATGCAACCAGATAAGCTTTGTGTGCAATGATTATTATAGATAAGCTCCCATTTAGATTTATGGAGAAGTCAGAGTTCAAGCAATTTATGTCAGTTGTATGTCCTAAATTTCATATTCCTTCAAGAATCACTATGGCATGGGGCTGCTACAATCTTTATGTGGATGAGCAAAAAAGATTGAAGAATTATTTTAGAATCTTTTGCTAAAGAGTTTGTATCACTATTGATACTTGGACCTCCATCTAGAGGATCAATTACATGTGTCTCATAGCTCACTATGTTGATAAGGATTGAAAATTGCAAAAAAAATCTTAAACTTTTGTTCAATTTCTAGTCACAAGGGCGAGGATATAGGTAAATCCATTGAAACATGCTTGATGGAGTGGGGTCTAGATTCTAAACTCATGACAGTGACTATTGACAATGTAAGTTCGAATGATGTTGCTTGTGGATACCTCAAAAGAAAACTTAGTCGGAGGAAGAGTTATGTAAATGATGGAAAGTATCTACATATGAGATGCATTGCTCATATTATTAATCTGATGGTATGGGATGGCTTGAAGGAAGTGGGACGGTCTGTTCAGCATGTTCAAGATGCAGTCAGATATGTGAGGCAATCTCCTGCAAGATTGCAAAAATTTAGAAAATATGTTGAGAAAAGAAAGATAGAAAGTAATGCCATGTTATCTCTTGATGTGAGCATTAGATGGAACTTCACATATCTAATGTTGAACACTACTCAGAAGTTTGAGAGAGCATTTGAGAGATTTGCTGATGAGGATCCATTCTTTAGGTTAGAAATTAGTTTTAATCCTAGGATGTCAGTTGAAGAGGATTGAAATATTGTGAGACGATTGGTGATTTTCTTAGAGTGCTTTTATTTAGTGACCACCCAAGTTTTAGGCACATCATATGTCATTACCAACAGGTTCTTTTTTGAGGTTAAAGGACTTCAAATCCAATTGAACCAAATGATAAAAGATAGTGATCTTGAGTTCAGATCAATGGCTGAAAGGATGAAGGCTAAGTTTGATAAGTATTGGGGGAATATTAATAAGATGAACAAGTTGATATACATTGCCGTTCTTCTTGATTCTAGATGCATGATGGTCAGTTTGGCATTAGTTCTTCAGAGAATATATGGTGAAGAAAAGGCCAATGACTTGGTGCATCTAGTAAAGGAACACTACTATAAAAAAGGACTATTACAGCGGTTCGTAACCGCTGCCGTAGTCCAAAAAATCGCTGTCATAGGCTATGGCAGTAGTTATTTAACCGCTGCTACTGAAGCCGTCGCTGTAACTCTATGGCAGCAGTTGTTTGAACCGCTGCTATAGATAGCCTATTACAGCTACAGCAATAGATCGATCTATAGCAACGGTTATGTAACCGCTACCATAGGTAATCTATAGCAATAATTTCTTAACCACTGCCATATGTCTAATGCAGCGATTGGCATCGTTTGCATTAGAAACCTATGGCAGCAGTTGGCATGGATATGACAGCGATTATAAAATCACTATCATAGATCTTGAATAATTAAAAAAATTAAAATTTTTATTTTTTATATATTTTATTTGATAAATATAAATATATAACATGAAAAAATATAATAAAAATAAAAATTATTTTAAAATACTAAAATTTTATTATTGAATAAAATTTATTATAATATTTTTTAAAAAAAATAAAATACATCAAAAGTTTTCTAAATCTACATTATCGTTGTCATCACAAGAAGTTGGAGCCAGAGTCGGAGCCAAAACTGGAGCCGGAGCCGAAGCTAGAGTCAGAGCTGGAGCTAGAATATGGGCCAACATATTCTCGAAGCTCGTGACTCCAAAATGCGCACTGAGCATCAACATCATATCTCTCACGATGCCCTCCAGATGAGATATGTGCTTCTCAGTCCGATCTACCCACGTCGTAGCATGATCTACTCGTGCCAACGCCTTCTTAAGCTCCTCCCAGCTAACGACATCGAAAGTTTGTGAGGAGACACTCATCTCGGATCAGTAGCTCATCGGCGTATGTTCGGGCCTACATCGGATCCTCCTAGAGTGCTCAGGTCCTAAAATCTGAGATAGATAGTCATGGGGCCCAGAGGTATCCGGGCCCTCGCTTGTGAGCGCATCTAATTGATCCTATAATTATAAATTAAAATAAAATTTCATAAGAAATGCTATAATACTAATCATATATATTAATATATTTAATACTTACAAAAATAGGTCTGATCGCGACATTCATCGGTCTGTCTGTCTTGTTCGTGTGACTGGATTGAAAGATCTCGCTATGGCTGGGCATCACTCCATCTCTCATCAGCTATAATAAAGAATAAATTTATCAGAAAGATGATAAAAATATGAATTTAATTTATCTAGTAACATTTAGAATTAATTACCTCTCTATGCACACGATTGGCCATAGACTCACGGTCAAGAGTGTGCGTATACTCCTGGACTGCACGATTCTCTCGGTTCTGATGGAAGATAGCCTAATAAGTATTCAAATAAATAATAAATATTTAAAATATTTAAATAAAATTTTAAGCGTATTGAAAAATTCAAAAGTTAGGAATTTTATCTCGAACTTTTGGCTCCTCCAGTGTCTAATCATCCTCTCATATTGACTCGAAGGACAGTCCTATAACCAAGAAACAAGCTCCTCCAGAGTATCTCGTTGGTGCTCGAGCCATCTTCTACGGAACTTGATCTTGTAACCCTGGTATAACTCTCCGATCTTCTTCAGTCGGACATCTCGAGCCCTCTTATGATCGAAAAAGTCGTACCTTCTCTACACAAAGTTATCAAAAATTAGTTATAAAATTATTCTAATCAAATATATATAGTGTAAACATATAAAATGCATAAATATAACTAAGATGCGCATACTTACCCATATCTTTTTTCATACCCGATCTCTAACGGTAGCATCCATCAAACATCAGTCTCTAGGCTTTATGGGAATGATGTCCGACTTTCACACAAGCACTCTAAAAAAGGAATGCATCTTCCGCGTGATCTCTCCTAACGGCCTCCCCTCCACATCATAATAGACTATCATATGATGCTGGTGGTTTCACACGTGTGCCATACGTGGAGTGTGGGATCATAAAATATCCGATTGGATGATGCACCTGCAATATAAATACGTTATGCAAATATATAAGTATACAAATAATATAAAAAAAAATAAAGTTATGCTAATATAATAAAAACGTACACTCAGATGCCTGCGTAGTAGCATGTGTCTCAGATATGGACGATGATATAGGCTTAGCTGCTGGTGGAGTAGATGCCACAGATGGAGTAGATGTCATCGATGGAGTAGATGCCGACGGTGGAGGTCCCTGAACAGTCGATGCCAAGGTGGATGGAATAAGCTCCGACTGCTCCTCGGATGCTGAACTACGCGTAATCCACCAAGGGGTAGGGATGAAAGCTAGATAGCGTTTCGATGCCATCATGACCTGCAACGTTAATGAACATTAATCAATATAACATGCTGAACAATAATATTAGTATAGCATCAATAAATAGTCTCTAATATATACACTAATTAATTGATAGATCTATCATTATGCAATGCAATAAATAAAAGCAACAAGATATAAACATCCAGAAAATGTTATGTAATAAATTTTACAATATGAATTACATTCATAAATAATTAAGAATGAGCAACAGTCATAGATTCGATCTCTTACACGAATCTTCGTGTTAATCCAAAAATCTGAAAGAAGAACAAAGTAGATGATGGTGGCATCTTAGGGCTTAAAGTTGGAACCTTAGAGAAACATATCAAATTCTATTCGCTCAGAAGTCGAACCGACTTTATGTCTGAGACAGCCGACTCTGTGCCTGAGATATCCGACTCGGGTCCTCCTCCAACCAGCTCGATCATGATTTGAGCTAGCTCGATCATGATTCGAGCTAGCTCGACTGCGTATTCGAGCCGGCTCGGCTGTGTGCCATCCCCTTAATCACTTCCTCTCTCGATCTCTCTCACCGACGACGGTGACGAGGTCGAACCCCTCCCTTCCAGCTTTTTCTTCTCTCGATCTTCCTCTTTTTCTCTCTCGACCCCCCTCGCTGATGAGGTCGAACCCCATCCGTCCCTCTTTCACTCTCTCGATCTTCCTCACTGGCAAGGTCGGACCCCATCCCTCCCAGTGATGCCAGCGAGGCTGAACCCTCTCCCTCCCTCTCTCGCTCTCTCGATCTTCCTCGTCGGCGAGGCCAGACCCCCTCCCTCCCAATGATGGCGGTGAAGCTGGATCCCTCCCTTCCTCTCTCCATCTCTTGATCTTCCTCATCAGGGACGGCGGCAAGGTCGGACCCCCTCCCTCCCTCCCACTCTTGGTCTTCCTTACCGACGGCCGACAAACGATGGGCCCTCCCTCTCTCAATCTATCGATCTTTCTCTCAATCTCTCCATTTCTTAGTTTTGGATCCTAGAATCGGATCCGACCTTTCAGGATCCATTAGGATCCAGATCTAGTACTTCAAGTACAGACCCATCGGGTATTTGGGTTCGGATCCGGTACCAGTAATTAAAATTGATCTAGATCTAAATATCGGTTCCAATTTCTAACCCATTGAATATCCAAATCGATTCGACCCAAGGCTCCGCCAAAAAAAAACTATGGCATATGCAGATAATTATAATATTTATAATAAATATTTATAATATTTATTATAAATATTCTATAAATTATTATAAATATATATGATTAATAAATAATACTATAAAATTTTAAAAAATTATACCTACGGCTATAAAGAGCGGGTCGCACCGAAAGCTCCGAGGATCGTCGGCGATGATGCTAAAAGAGGATGATGGCACTAGAGATAATCCTGTGAAATAAAAGCAAGATAGTGAGATAGAGAAAGAGAGAGAAAAGAGAAAAGAGAGAGAGCAGGGCTGGCCAGGGATGGGGGCCAGGGGGAGGGACACAGTGACGAGGAGGCCCGGGTGGCATAGTGATGGGAGAGTCGACGATCGAGAGGGGGAGTGTGGGGGATAGGGGGGCCGGGTTGGGGTGGCGGGGAGGAGCGGTCGGAGATAGGGGGCTGGGGGGTGGCAGGGATAACGGGGAGGGCGACCGGGGATGGGGGAAGGAAGGGCGATCAGGGAGAGGGTGGGGGGTGGCGGGGAGGGGCGGCCGGAGATGGAAGGCTGGGGGGTGGGGGGTGGCAGGGTGGCGAGGAGGGGCGGCCGGGGATGGGAGGAAGGAGGGCGGTCGAAGGCAGGGTGGGGGGTGGCGAGGAGGAGCGACCGGAGATGAGGGGGAAGGAGGGGCGGCCGGGGGGAGGGTGGGGGGTGGGGGTGAGGGGCGGTCGGAGATGGGGGGCTAGGGGGTAGTAGGGTGGTGGGAAGGGGCGGCCGAGGATGGGGGGAAGGAGGGGCGGTCGGGGAGAGGGTGGGGGTGGGGGAGCCGGGTTGGGGTGGTGGGTGGCGGGGGGGCGGCCGGAGATGGGGAGGCTGGAGGGAAAGGGGGAAGGAGGGGCGGCGCCAATCGAGGGGGAAGGAGGGGTGGTGTCGATCGAGGGGGAAGAAGCCTCATCGACGATGGAGATGAGGGGGAGAGACAGAGAGAGAAATCGAGCACGCATGGAAGGAAAGCAGAAAAAATTTAAGAATTTTTAACCTAACCAACGGCAGTGATTATCGAACTGCTGCCATAGATCTATGGCAGTGGTTATCCAAAATCATTGCCATAGATCTACGGCAGTGATTCTATAACCGCTACTGTAGATCTATGGCAATGATTTTTTATAACCCCTGCCATAGGTTGAAAATAATTTTTTTCTTATTTTTTTTTAAAATTATATAATTTTAAAATTTAATGTCCATCTTCATCATTCATTATGTAAATAATTATCATTAGAATATAGTCGCAAAATATTACCTCGATTCGATGGCCTTAGCTTCATCGATTAGAAAAATTTGATTTCGATGATCACGAATGACGATGCGATAATCTGATAGATGGAGACCTTCGATAGATTCAAAAATCTGCAATGATGATCTCGATAATGTTTGTAGCATACTATCAAAGTTTCACTTTAATCGAATATCGTTATCATGATTAATTTAGTATGGAATGATTTTGACCGTTAAATTAGAAACAAGCGATCAAAGGGTTAAACGACATCCAATTATGAGATAATTTTTTAGTTACATGATCTTTATTATAATTTTAAATATTTTATATGGTGATGATAGTAAAATTCAAATTATTTTCGTATAAACCATAACAACCAGTGAAGTTTCAGAATGGTTATCTGGAGATGTATAGTTTTAGATCGTTATTCATCTCATGAGTTGAATTTTATAATCACCACCATAAAAAATGATTAAAGTAGTAGCCAATATCATTTATAAAAAAAAAATTATCTCATAATCAGACACCGTTTGGTCCTTTGATCACTCATTTATCATTTAACGGTTGAAATTAATCTATACTAAATTAATCAAGATAACGATATCTGATTGAAGTGAAACTTTGATAGTATGCTATAAACATCATCGAGATTATCGTTGCAGATTTTTGGATCCATCGAAAATCTTCATCTATCAGATCATCGTATCATCATTCGTGATCATCGAAATCAAATTTTTCTGATCGACGAAGCTAGGACCATCGGATCGAGACGATCTTTTGTGATGATACTCTAATGATAATTATTTAGATAATGAATGGTAAAGATGGTTATTAAATTTTAAAATTATATAATATTTAAAAAAATATATATGATAGTGGTTACAATTAACCGCTGCTACAAATAAGCTTATCGCAGTGGTTCATACTAACCACTGCTATAGATTCGATTTATGGCAGCGGTTTCACTAACCACTACTATAGGTTGATCTATGACGGTGATTTTTTATAACTGCTGCTATAGGTCTGACCTACAACAGCGGATTTCGTTAATCGCTGCTATATATCGGACCTATAGCAGCAGTTACAAAAACCATTATCATAGGTCCGACCTATAGCAGCGGTTAACAAAAATCACTATCGTAGGTTCTATGACAACGGTTTCGAAAACCGCTACCATAGTATGCACTGCTATAGACCATTTTTGTAGTAGTGAAAGCTGCATTCAGTTTATTTGAAGAGTACAAAGAAATGTATGCTCTATGCTCCAGCCATTGGACAATGCAGTGGAAGTGGTAGGAGTGGAGTGGTGGCTTCCAACTCTTTATCTCATGGAGAAAATGAATTTGATCTGGAAAGGATGGTGTCACAGCAATTGAAGCAGCAAAGGATTTTCAATACTGGAGAAAGTGCAATCATTAAGAATGACCTTGAGAGGTATTTAAATGAAGCACTTGAAGATGATAGTGTTCTAAACTTTGATTTGTTATTTTGGTGGAAGATCAATAGTGCGAGATTTACCATACTCTCTCATTTAGCACATGATGTGTTAGCAATGCCAATCTCCACAGTTGCTTCGAAATCCGCATTTAGTAATGGAGGACGTACCCTTGACCAATTCAGGAGTTCTTTAACTTTTAATGTATTTTTCTAGTTAAGTAAATTTGCTTTCTAGTTCTACTTGACTACTTCTACATTTATATAATTGTTTATTATTTCTATCTCTATTTAAAAAATCATATATTTTATATAGACTTTTCTAGTATTCTTAAATTATCTTTTAAATTTTTTATAAAATAAAGATAGTGCAAGCTCTCATATGTGCATAAGATTGGATGCGAACCACCACACGTACAATTAATGTTAAAGAAGATTTGGAAGAACTTGACAAACTTGAAAAAGGTATTAATTTTGCTTCTTTGTAACCAATAATTATAAGATTTCTTCATTAGTTAGTTATTTCTATTAATATTTATTATTTATTTTATTTTCATACTAATTTTGTATCATTTAATTTAAAAACTACAGACTTTGAGAAGGTTGGTATGGAGGATATTGTTATTAATGTTTCCTAGATTAATAGAAGGTAACCTCAATACTTCTTTAATTGTCCATTTTTTCTTTGTTATTCATTATTAGATTTCAAATAGAAATTATCTAGACCTATCATTAATATATATATATATATATATATATATATATATATATATATATATATATATATATATATATATATATATATATATATATATATATATATATATATATATATATATATATATATATATATATATATATATATCTTTTTTAGTTGATCCTTACCGCTTTAAAGATTCAAAACAAGACATCCATTCTTCTAAAGACTGTAGTTGTTTTTTTTCTTTTTTTTTTCTTTCTGGTATGTACAGTTGTTTGAGGGGCACAGGTTGGCTGCATGATGAAGTATTTTGAAATTAGGGAGCTATCATATTTTTGTCGTGGTGTTCTATGTTGGGTCTTATTTGGAAGGATTTGTTGTAATTAATTCATGCATATTACAACTTTTTTTTAAGAAAAAAGTATCATTATTTTCTATTTTTCTCTTTTGGGTATTTTGATTATGAGTTTAATAATTGCTATCTCATGAATGCCTCTCTGTTGAATCTAAATGCTTAGGAGATAATTTATAAGTGGGATCTAGAAATTTAAACTTCAGTTGAATGGCTGTGACTACATTAGCTAGCATTATTAGTATTAAAAATAATATATTATGAGTATAAATAAAAAATATTAATTATATAATAATTATTAATATATTTTTATAGAATTATTAATTTATAAGACTAATAAATATATTTTTTTATAGAATATGTTAGGAATTGTTGGGGATAAATTCCGCTCCTATCGAAGTCCAGTTCGATGCTCAGCCTAATGCAATCGGTAGCCATGGAAGAGCTTCAACGGATGGATCTTAGCCAAATTTTTTCAGCCGACTGAATTCCTCAACGGTTGAGCTTCTTCCAGTGGTCGGGCCTTAGCCGAACTCCTTTAGTCGGTCGGACTCTTTAGCGATCGAGCTCCTTCCGAACTCTTCGACGGTCGAACTCCTTCCGAACTTTTCAATGATCGGACCTTAGCCGAACTCCTTCAGCCGATCGAACTCCTCAGCGATCGAGCTCCTTCTGAATCCCCCTAGCGATCGAGCCTTAGCCACACTCCTCCAGCCAGATGCCTATGAGAGCCAAACTTCCTCCGTACTCCTCCGATTGAACTCCTTCCAAGCTTTCCCTCAGTCAAACTCTTCTAGAAGTTCGAACTTCTCTAGAACTGATACATGCCGAAATTCATCAATCAATACCTACTTTCTCAGAGCCACGGCTATTAAATCTAGACAAACGATCACTATCAGTCCGTTGTAGACGACAGCAATCCGCTATCAGATGGTGATAGCTGTCACCATCAATCTATAGTAGGCGGCGCTGTAGATGGTACCTTCCTCCATGACTGATCCCATCGCAGCCTCGAGCGGCCCACCATCAGGTAGCTGCAGCTGTCACCATCAAACTCTGCCTATAAAAAGGGATCCTCTAGATACGCTTGCTCAAAGCTCTCCTCTCCTTCTCTAAACTCTGCCAAACTTATTTTAGAACACTCCATATCTGTTGGCTAGAAAAGCTGACTTGATTATCAGAGGGTCCTATCGGAGCCACCCCCACCGACTCCGGATGGGACTTTATTTTGTAGGTCACCGACGGTAACCTCATCCTCCTCCACTTCAGCTGGATCCGACGATAATCAGATTCTGCACCAATAGATTTGGCACTAGAAGGAGGGCTCCTCTGTTCTTGAGGCCTCCTTGTTCTTAAAGAAGTGCTCAGCGATGATCTCTCTCCATAGATCTTCCTCCTTCCTCTCCAGAGTTCTTTCCTAAGAGAGAATGCCCCCAAGGAGAGCTTCGACCCGACCATCGACGACCTCCACGGCCCGATCCCGTCTAGATCCATCTGCTCCTGCTTCAGTCCCAGTAACTTAGATTCTGTCTGTACCTACGGTAAATGTGGAGCAGTTCAACCTGCTTGTCCAGCAGGTCCGTGGCCTCATGGAGGTAATGCAGGCCATGCAGCAGCCTCCGACGGTGACTCCACCAAAAAATCCGCCATCAGAATGTCGAAAACCAACCTCAAAGAAAAGTACTCGGGCCGACGTACCCATCGCCCCTAGAAAGGAAAAATAGAGGATCGAGGATCCATGTCTGGATCAGGGTTCTCCTCTTGGGGAGATCTTTTTCATTTATAGTCGGAAGCCTCTCAAGATCTGCAACCAAGATGACGCCCTCGATCATAGACTATGGAAGATGGATCGACGGATTGAAAAGCTCGGCCATGTTGTCTCGGCTCATCATACCGACGTCCGCACCGATCCTTCTTTCTCCTTCTAAATTATGTAAGAGTATGTCCCGCCAAACTTCAAGCTCTCTCAATTTAAAAGCTACGATGAAACTTCTGATCCTGTTGATCATCTAGAGGCCTTCCGGACCATGATGCTATTCCACGGTGCTTCAGACATCATACTGTGTCGAGCCTTCCCATATACCTTAAAGGGAGTAGCTAAACTTGGTACTCAGCATTGAAGTTGGATACGATCTTCTCTTTTGACCAGATGAGCCATCAGTTCGTAGCACACTTCATTAGCAGCCGACGTCCACATCGAAGTTTGAATTCCTTGATGAATGTCAAGCAGAAGCAGGAGAAATCCATCCGGGTTTATGTCATCCGATTTAATGCCGCGGTATTAGAGGTCTGGGACCTAGACCAGTCTGTTGCGATGACCACGCTCAAGGATGGCTTTCAGAAGAACCGTAGGAGATAAGATCTTCCCCAAGACAACCTCAATCGTAGGAGATAAGATCTCCTCCGAGCATTCGGGCCGACCACGGCTGCGGGAGATAAGATCTCCCCCAAGTGCCCGCAACAACCTCGATCGCAAGAGATAAGATCTTCTCCAAGGGTCTGGCCCGACCTCGATTGCAGGAGATAAGATCTCCCCCAAGCACCCACAACAACCTCGATCGTAGGAGATAAGATCTCCCCTGAGTGTCCGGGCCAACCTTGGCTGTAGGAGATAAGATCTCCCCTGAGGCAACCTCGACCATAGGAGATAAGATCTCTCCCGAGAGTCCGTGCCGACCTTGGCTGTAGGAGATAAGATCCCTCCAAGCGACCGCATCAACCTCGGCCAGAGATTAGATCTCTCTCGAGCGCTCGTATTAACCTTAGTTGCAGGAGAGGAGATCTACCCCGAGTCAGCCTCGGCTGTTGAAGACAATATCGCCCCTGAGAAGCTCAACCTCCGACCTCGACCACAGGAGATGAGATCTACTTCAACCTCTACTGAAGATGAGGACCTCGACTGTAGGAGATAAGATCTCCTCCGAGCGTCTGCATCAACCTCAGCTGTAGGAGATAAGATCTCTCCCAAGGCAACCTCGATCGTAGAAGATAAGATCTCCTCCGAGGGTCCGTGTCGACCTCGGCTGCAGGAGATAAGATTTTCCTCAAGCGACCGCATCAATCTCGATCAGAGATTAGATCTCTTCTGAGCGTCCGTATTAACCTCGGCTGCAGGAGAGGAGATCTCCCCCGAGTCAGCCTCGGTTGCTAGAGACAATATCGGCCCCGAGGAGCTCAACCTCCAACTTCGACCATAGGAGACGAGATCTACTTCAATCTCAGTTGGAGATGAGATCTTCCTCGGGCTTCAACTTCAACATCAACTTTGGCTGGAGATGAGATCTCCCCCCGAGCTTCAACCTGAACCAGCACGGAGCCCAGAAGAGGACTTCGATAGTCATCTTTTTTGCACTCCCTTCCTTCGAGTTTCGGACTCGAGAGTGGGGAGACTATTATTGGGGATAAACTCCGCTCCTGCCAAAGTCCAGTTCGATGCTCAGCCTAATGCAATCGGTAGCCATGGAAGAGCTTCAGCAGATGGGTCTTAGCCAAATTTCTTCAGCCGACCGAACTCCTCAACGGTTGAGCTCCTTCCAACGGTCGGGTCTTAGCCTAACTCCTTCAGTCAGTCAAACTCCTCAGCAGTTGAGCTCCTTTCGAACTTCCCAGTGGCTGGGCCTTAACCGAACTCCTTCAATCGATCAAACTCTTCAGTGGTCGAGCTCCTTTCGAACCCCCCAGCGATCGAGCCTTAGCCGAACTCCTCCAATCAGATGCCTAGGAAAGCCGAACTCCCTCTGCACTCTTTCGGCCGAACTCCTTCCGAGCTTCCCCTCGGTCAAACTCCTTCAGGAGTCCGAACTCCTCTAGAATTGATACATGCCGAAGTTCATCAATCAATGCCTGCTTTCTCAGAGCCACGACTATTAAATCTGGACGAACGATTGCTATCAGTCTGCTATAGGCGATAGTGACCTGCTACCATGCGGCGATGGCTATCACCATCAATCTATGACAGGCGGTGCTGCAGACGGCGCCTTCCTCTATGACTGACCCCATCGTAGCCTCGAGCGGCCCACCGTCAGGGAGCAGCAGCTGTCACCATCAAGCTCTGCCTATAAAAAAGAACCCTCCAGATATGCTTGCTCTAAGCTCTAAGCTCTCCTCTCCTTCTCTAAACTCTACTGAACTCATTCCAGAGCACTCCATATCTGTTGACCAGAAGAGCTGACTTGATCGTCGGAGGATCCTGTCGGAGCCACCTCCACCGACTTTGAATGAAATTTTATTTTGCAGATCACCAACGATGACCTCATCCTCCTCCACTCCAACTAGATCCAACGACAACCAGATTCTACACCAAAAGATTTGGCACTAGAAGGAGGGCCCCTCTGTTCTTGAGGTATTCTTGAGGCCTCCTTGTTCTTAAAGAAGTGCTCAGCGATGATCTCTCTTCAGAGATCTCTTTCCTTCCTTTTCAGAGTTCTTTCTCAAGAGAAAATGCCCTCAAGGAGAGCTTCAACCCAACGATCGACGGCCTTCGTGGCCCAATTCCGTTCAGATCCATCTGCTCTTGCTTCAATCCTGGCAACTCAAGTTCCACCTATACCCATAGTAGATATGGAGCGATTTAACCTGCTTGTCCAGCTGGTCCATGGCCTCACGGAGGTAATGCAGGCCATGCAGCAGCCTTCGATGGTGACTCCACCAAGAAACCCATCATCAGGATGTCGAAAATCGACCCCAAGAAAGAGTACTCGAGCTGACGTACCCGTCGCCCCTAGAAAGAGAAAACAGAGGGTCGAGGATCCATGTCCGAATCAGGGTTCTCCTCTTGAGGAGATCTTTCCCATTTATAGTCGAAAGCCCCCCAAGATCTGCAACCAAGACAACACCCTCGATCACAGATTGTAGGAGATGGATCGATGGATTGAAGAGCTGAGCCACGTCGCCCCGGCTCATCATGCTGACGTTCACACCGATCCTCCTTTCTTTCTTCGAATTATGCAAGAGTTCGTTCCACCGAACTTCGAGTTTCCTCAATTCGAAAGCTACGATGAAACTTCTGATCCAGTTGATCATCTAGAGGCCTTTCGGATCATGATGCTACTCCATAGTGCTTCAGATGCCATACTGTGCCGAGCCTTCCCATCTATCTTAAAGGGAGTAGCTAGAAACTAGTATTCAGCGTTGAAGCTAGGTACGATTTTCTCTTTTGACCAGATGAGCCATCAGTTCGTAGCCCACTTCATCAACAGCTGACGTTCATGCCGAAGTTTAGATTCCTTGATGAATGTCAAGCAGAAGTAGGAGAAATCCATCCGGACTTATGTCACCCGGTTTAATGCCATGGCGTTGGAGGTCCGGGACCTAGACTAGTCCATTGCGATGGCCGCGCTCAAAGGTAGCCTTCAGAAGAGTGACTTGCTGCTCTTTCTGGAGAAGAAATATCCCAGAGACTTCGCCGATCTGCTGGCTCGGGCCGAAGGTTATGCCGGGCTGAAGAGGCCTTCAGGGCCAAAGACGATGAAGGAAAGTCGAGTGAAGCTCGGCCGTATTTTCGAACTCCATCTAGGCGCAGGCGAGCCCGAACTCCCCCTCAGGCCTGGGAGTGTGAAAGCCCCGATGGAAGGGCTCGAAGAAGTCCTCCCCCCAGGAACTAGAACCATGAGGAATGATAAGGAGATCGACCGCCTCCCAGCGTCAAAGCCAAGAGAAACTTGCTTCGAATTGAGAAGGCCAACATGAGAGGAGGACTTACCGACTAAGAGAACTTGGAGGAACAACGCCCCCACACCTCTGAAGCATAGAAAATTCGGAGATGTTCTGCCAGTAACTTTCCTTCGGTAAAATTCTTCCATTTCAATAATATTATTTCTGGGTGCAAAAACTATGTGATGACAGAAAAAAAGCAGTCAATAGTTGTTGTGTTAGGAATAGGAGGAGAACCTCGTTCTAACATGAGTAGGTCAAAGACCTTCAATCTCGACTGCAGGAGATAAGATCTCCCCCGAGTGTTCGGGCCAACCTCGACTGCAAGAGATAAGATCTCCTCCGAGCGTCCGCATCAACCTCGGCCGCAAGAGATAAGATCTTCTTCGAGGCAACCTCGATCGTCGGAGATAAGATCTCCCTCGAGGATCCAGGCCATCCTCAGCTGTAGGAGATAAGATCTCCCCCGAGTGCCCGCATCAACCTCGACCGTAGGAGATAAGATCGCCGCCAAACGTCCAGGCCGACCTCGGCTACAGGAGATAAGATCTCTCCAAGCATCTGCATCAACCTCGGCCATAGGAGATAAAGATCTCCCCGAACATCTGGGCCGACCTCGGCTGCAGGAGATAAGATCTCTCCCAAGCGCCCGCAACAACCTCGACCGTAGGAGATAAGATCTCCCCCGAGGGTCTGGACCGACCTCGGTTTGTAGGAGATAACATCTCCCTCGAGCGTCCGCAACAACCTCGACTGTAGGAGATAAGATCTTCTTCGAGCGCCCACAACAACCTCAACCGTAGAAGATAAGATCTCCCTCAAGGCAAACTCGATCGCAGGAGATAAGATCTCCCTCGAGTGTCGGAGCCAACCTAAAACTGCAGGAGATAAGATCTCCTTCGAACGTCCGCATCAACCTCGACTGTAGGAGATAAGATCTCTCCTAAGGCAACCTCAGCCATAGGAGATAAGATCTCCCCCGAAGGTCCGTGCCGACCTCAACTGCGTCAACCTCGGCCAGAGATCAGATCTCTCCCGAGCATCTATATTAACCTTGGCTATAGGAGAGGAGATCTCTCCCGAGTCAGCCTCGGTTGCTGGAGACAATATTGCCTCCGAGGAGCTCAACCTCTGACTTCGACCGTAGGAGACAAGATCTACTTCAATCTCGGTTGGAGATGAGATCTCCCCCGAACTTTAACTTCAACATCAATTTTGGCTGAAGATGAGATCTCCTCTCGAGCTTCAACTTGAACCAACACGGAGCCCAAAAGAGGACTTCAACAGTCGCCTTTTTTGCACTCCCTTCTTTCAAATTTTGAACTCAAGAGTGGGGGGACTATTATTGGGGATAAACCCCGCTCCTATCGAAGTCCAGTTCAATGCTCAGTCTAATGCAATCGGTAGCTATGGAAGAGCTTCAACGGATGGATCTTAGTCGAATTTCTTCAGCCGACCAAACTCCTCAATGGTCGAGCTCCTTCCAGCGGCCGGGCCTTAGCCAAACTCCTTCAACCAGTCGAACTCCTCAGCGGCCGAGCTCCTTTCGAACTCTCCAGCGATCGAGCTCCTTCCGAACTCTCCAGCAGCCGGGCCTTAGTCGAACTCCTTCAGCCAACCAAACTCCTCAGCGATCGAGCTCCTTCTGAATTCCCCCAACGATCGAGCCTTAGCCACACTCCTCCAACCAGACACCTATGAGAGTCGAACTCCCTCCGCACTCCTCCGACCGAACTCCTTCCAAACTTTCTCTCGATCAAACTCCTCCAGAAGTCCAAACTCCTCTAGAATTGATACATGCCGAAGTCCACCAATCAATGCCTGCTTTCTTAGAGCCACGGCTATTAAATCTAGATGAACAATTGCTATCAGTCCGCTACAGATGATGGCAACCCGCTACCAGGCAGCAATGGCTGTCACCATCAATCTGTGGCAGGTGGCGCTGCAGATGATGCCTTTCTCCACGACTGACCCCATTGCAGCCTCGAGCGGCCTGCCATCAGGCAGCCGCAGCTGTCACCATCAAGCTTCGCCTATAAAAAGGAACCCTCTAGATAAAAAGGAACCATCAAGCTTCGCCTATAAAAAGGAACCATCAAGCTTCGCCTTTAAGCTCTCCTCTCCTTCTCTAAACTCTGCCGAACTCATTCCAGAGCACTCCATATCTGTTGGTCAGAAGAGCTGACTTGATTGTCGGAGGATCCTATCGGAGCCACCCCCACCGACTCTGGATGAGACTTTATTTTACAGATCATCGACGGTGACCTTATCCTCCTCCACTCCAACTGGATCCGATGATAACCAGATTCTACACTAATAGATTTAGCGCTAGGAGGATCCCTCAGTTCTTGAGGTGTTCTTGAGGCTCCCTTATTTTTAAAGGAGTGCTCAGCGACGATCACTCTTCAGAGATCTCCCTTCTTCCTCTCCAGAATTCTTTTTCAAGAGAAAATGCCCCTAAGGAGAGCTTCGACCCGACGATTGACGGCCTCCACGGCCCAATCCCATTCAGATCCATCTGCTCCTACTTCAGCCCCGGCAACTCAGATTCCATCTGTACCCATGGTAGATATGGAGTAGTTCAACCTGCTTGTCCAGCAGGTCCGTGGTTTTACGGAAGGCAATGCAGGCCATGCAGCAGCCTCCGACGGTGACTCCACCAGAAAACCCACCATCAGAATGTCGAAAACCAGCCCCAAGGAAGAGTACTCGAATCGGCATACCCATCGTCCTTGGAAAGGGAAAATAGAGAGTCGAGGATCCATATCTGGATTAGGATTCTCCTCTTGGGGAGACCTTTCTCATTTGTAGCCAGAAGCCCCCCAAGATCTGCAACCAAGATGATGCCCTCGATCACAAACTGTGAAAGATGGATCGATGGATTGAAGAGCTTGGCCATGTCGCCCCGGCTCATCATGTCGACGTCCACATCGATCCTCCTTTCTCCCTCCGAATTATGCAAGAGTCCATCCCGCCGAACTTTGAGCTCCCTTAATTCGAAAGCTATGACGAAACTTCTGATCCAATTGATCATCTAGAGGCCTTTCGGACCATGATGCTACTCCATGGTGCTTCAGATATCATACTGTGCCGAGCCTTCCCATCTACCTTAAAGGAAGTAGCTAGAAATTAGTATTCGACATTGAAGCTGGGTACGATCTTCTCTTTTGATCAGATGAGCCATCAGTTCGTGGCCCCCTTCATCAGCAGCCAACGTCCGTGCCGAAGTTGGAATCCTTGATGAATGTCAAGCAGAAGCAGGGGGAATCCATCCGAGCTTATGTCACCTGATTTAATGCCGTGGCGTTGGAGGTCCGGGACCTAGACCAGTTCGTTGCGACGGCTGCGCTCAAGGGTGGCCTTCAGAAGAATGACTTACTGTTCTCCCTGAAGAAGAAGTATCCTAGGGACTTTATCGATCTGTTGGATCGAACCGAAGGTTATGCCCAGACTAAAGAGGCCTTCAGGGCCAAGGACGATGAAGAAAAGTTGAGTGAAGCTTGACCGCGTTCTTGGACTCCTTCTGAACGCAGGCGAGCCTGAACTCCCCCTCGGGCTCGGGAGCATGAAAGCCTCGACGGAAGGGCTCGAAGAAGTCCTCCCCCCAGGAGCTAGAACCACGAGGAACAACAAGGAGATCGGCTGCCTCCCAGCATTAAAGCCAAGAGAAACTTGCACCAAATTGAGAAGGCCAACATGAGATGGAGGACTTACCGACCAAGGAAACTCGGAGGAACAACGCCCCCACACCCCTAAAGCATAGAAAATCCGAGGATGTGCTGCCAGTAACTTTCCTTCGGTAAAGTTTTTCTATTTCAATAATATTATTTCTGGGTGCAAAAACTATGTAATGATAGGAAAGAAGCAGTCAATAGTTGCCATGTTAGGAACAGGAGGAGAACCTCGTCCTAACATGAGTAGGTTAAAGACCTTCAACCTCGGCTGTAGGATATAAGATCTCCCCCGAGTGTCCGGACCAATCTCGACTGCAGGAGATAAGATCTCCTCCGAGCGCCCGCATCAACCTCAGTCGCAAAAGATAAGATCTCCCCCAGGCAACCTCGGCCGTTAGGAGATAAGATCTCCGAGGATCCGAGCCACTGTAGGAGAGATCTCCCTCGAGCGCCCACATCAACCTCGACCATAGAAGATAAAATCTCCTCCGAGCGTCCAAGCCGACCTCGACTACAGAAAATAAGATCTCCCCCGAGCGCTCGCATCAACCTCGACCGTAGGAGATAAAATCTCCTCCGAGGCAACCTCGATCGTAGGAGATAAGATCTCTCCCGAGCGTCTGGGCTGACCTCGACTGCAGGAGATAAGATCTCCCCTGAGCACCCGTAACAATCTCGGCCGCAGGAGATAAGATCTCCCCCGAGGATCTGGGCCGACCTCAGCTGCAGGAGATAAGATCTCCTCCGAGCGTCCGCAATAACCTCGACCACAGGAGATAAGATTTTTTCCTAAGTGTCCGGGCCAACCTCGACTGTAGGAGATAAGATCTCCCCCAAAGTGCCCACATCAACCTTGGCTGCAGGAGATAAGATCTCCCCCGAGGCAACCTCGGCCGCAAGAGATAAGATCTCTCCCGAGCGTTCATGCCGACCTCGACTGTAGGAGATAAGATCTCCCCCGAGTGACTGCGTCAACCTTGGTCAAAGATCAGATCTCTTCTGAGCGTCCGTATTAACCTCGACTGTAGGAGAGGAGATCTCCTCCGAGTCAACCTCGGCTACTGGAGACAATATCGCCCCTGAGGAGCTCAACCTCCGACCTCGACCGCAGGAGACGAGATCTACTTCAACCTCGGCTGGAGATGAGGACCTCAGTTATAGGAGATAAGATCTCCCTCGAGCGCCCGCATCAACCTCGACCGTAGGAGATAAGATCTCTTCCGAGGCAACTTCGGCCGTAGGAGATAAGATCTCCCCCGAGGGTCCGTGCCGACCTCGGCTGTAGAAGATAAGATCTCCTCCGAGCGACCGCATCAACCTCGGCCAGAGATCAGAACTCTTCCGAGCGCCCATATTAACCTCGGCTGTAGGAGAGGAGATCTTCCCTGAGTCAGCCTCGGTTGTTGGAGACAATATCGCCCCCGAGGAGCTCAACCTCCAACTTTGATCGCAGGAGACGAGATCTACTTCAATCTCGGCTGGAGATGAGATCTTCCCCAGGCTTCAACTTCAACATCAACTTTGGCTGAAGATGAAATCTCCCCCCGAGCTTTAACCTGAATCAGCCTAGAAGAGGACTTCGGCAGTCGCCTTTTTTGCACTCCCTTCCTTCGAGTTTCAAACTCGAGAGTGAAGGGACTATTGTTGGGGATAAACCCCGCTCCTGCTGAAGTTCAGTTCGATGCTCAGTCTAATGCAATCGATAGCCACGGAAGAGCTTCAGTGGATGGATCTTAGCCGAATTTCTTTAGCTGGTCGAACTCCTCAATGGTCGAGCTCCTTCCAGCGGTCGGGCCTTAGCCAAACTTCTTCAGCCGATCGAACTCCTCAAGGACCGAGCTCCTTCCGAACTTTCCAACGGTCGAGTTCCTTCCGAACTCTCCAGCGGTTGGGCCTTAGTCGAACTCCTTCAGTCGGTCGAACTCCTCAGCGGTCGAGCTCCTTTCGAACCCCTCCAGCGATCGAGCCTTAGCCACACTCCTCTAGCCAGATGCCTGCGAGAGCCAAACTTCCTCCGCACTCCTTCGGTCGAACTCCTTCCGAGCTTTCCCTCGGTCGAACTCCTCCAGGAGTTCGAACTCTTCTAGAATTGATACATGCCGAAGTCCACCAATCAATGCCTGCTTTCTCAGAGCCATGGCTATTAAATCTGGACGAACGATCGCTATCAGTTCGCTGCAGATGACAGCGATCTGCTACCAGACGGCGATGGCTGTCACCATCAATCTGTGGCAGGTGGCGCTGCAGATGGCGCCTTCCTCCATGACTGACCCCGTCGCAACCTCGAGCGGCCCACCGTCAGGCAGCTGTAGCTGTCACCATCAAGCTCTGCCTATAAAAAGAGACCCTTCAGATACGTTTGCTCTAAGCTCTAAGCTCTCTTCTCCTTCTCTAAACTCTGCCGAACTCATTCCAGAGCACTCCATATCTGTTGACAAAAAGAGCTAACTTGATCGTCGGAGGGTCCTGTCGGAGCCACCCCCACCAACTCCAGACGAATTTTATTTTGTAAGTCACCGACAGCGACCTCATCCTCCTTCACTTCAGTCGGATCCGACGACAACCAGATTTTGCACTAATAGGATAATTCTGATATATCAAATAAATTATTCATAATATCTAGAGATATTTAATTATCAAATTACGATCTACTAAATATGATGATTTTAAATCATTAAAGATTAAATTATTTTAAAATTAAAAATAATTTTAAATTATCATAATAATTTTATTTAAATTATTATAGTGGCCTAGGATCACCAAACGTCAGCTATATGGACTTGGTATTGTTGCCACTTTTATTCCTTCATTTTTTTGGTGCTACACTCATGTCCTTTCTACGGGGCAAAAAAAGTGGATATTAAAATGGGGGTAACTATATCATGCCTGACTTTACACGGAGCCTGCGATGGGGGTGAAGCGAGCCCTTGTCAGCCCAAGGGAGCTTTCCACAGCGTTCTTTCTTTCCAGGCCTTTGCGAAAGAAAGGGCGGAGGGAGAGAGAGAGAGAGAGAGAGAGGAATTGGCGGGAATGGCTTCCCTCCACCTCGCTTCCAACGGTCGCCTCCGCGCCTCCGCCATCTCTGCTTGGAAGCCGTCGCATGTGCACATCAGGTCTCGTGTTCTTCACGCAATGCCCCTGCGCTCCAGATTCTCCAGTGACTACCTCTTCATTTACTTCCTTTTTCACTTCGTTCTATCAATTTTTTTTCCCTTGGTTTTTTGGGTTTTGATGGTAGTTTTCTTTGAGTGCAGGGATCTATGCTTTCTCCAGCAATGACATCAAGGTGGGTTCGAATATCGAGGTGGATGGCGCTCCCTGGAGAGTTCTCGGTATGGAGCTTTTGCTCTTTTTGTAGAGATGTAGTTTTATTGCTTAGTTTTTACGAAATGAAGCAGGAGATGCAATGGAAGAAAGGGATTGCCCCACTCGGGGAGTAGGGTGCGGAGAGAGACTGAGAGGCTTGTTTGTTCCATATTGCGGGTTTGCATGCAAGCATATTATTGTAGAGAAGGGAGATGAACTGCAAGATTGGACATATGTGCATCTGATAAAATAAGAATGTTCTGTATGTATTTGGACGTCTTGTAGCTAAAGTATTTGAATAAATGCATGTTAGTATAGACATGCATTTTATCTTCGGCAACATCCTATCAGAAGTCTTAAGATATATCTTTTAGTAGACATTATATGTTATTTGTTATTAAGTGTGGAAAAAAACGATTAGTGTTAAGTTTTTTCCTGTTGTTTACAAGGCATACATTGATACGGAGTCTACTGCATATGAGAAAGAGAATTTCAGGTTATAAAGTAGCTCGATTATAAATGAATATGAGATTCTAATGTTGTCTAGTGGTAAGAAAGGGCAAGATTGGAACTTTGAATCTAAATATAGTAATGGTGAAATGATGGTGATGAAGCATTTGTTTTTATCAAATATTGGTAATTATTATCTCATGGACTGATGACTAGTTGTTTCTGTTGACATACTCACTGGATGAAAGTTAGCTTTTTGAACTTGAAGTTCATTTCTTCTTGTGATGGCTATCGTAGAGTTTCTCCATGTCAAGCCTGGAAAGGGTGCAGCATTTGTGAGGACAAAGGTGCGCAATTATGTAACCGGCAATACAGTTGAGAAAACCTTTCGAGCTGGCAGTACGGTAAATATAAGTTTTATCTAAAAGCTGTTGCATGTCTAGAATTTTATGAATTGGGATTGTTTTGGGGGCACCTGTGTTCATCAATGGTAAGTCAGTTGATAAAGCATCAACAAAGTACTGCTTATTTCAGCATATAATTACCTTTTTGAATAATACCCAAGATTGATCCCTGGAACTCCTCCAAGGGCAAGCCTTTAAGGAAGAGCTGCCAACCAACTGAGCTAAGTGTTGTTGGCTATTTCTGTATATAAAGATTAGTTTGTCAACAATTTAATGATAATTCTGTGGAACAGGGGAGCTTGCCTTACCATTAGCAAAATTGGGTGCATAATATGTGAGGAATTAGCTCTGGCAGATTACAAGAGTGAACACATACAATAATAATAACATCAGCCAACAAGCTTTTTGTCATTTTATTGGGAGATTTTATGAGTCTTGCTCATCTATCTACATGCCACAA
Source organism: Cocos nucifera (assembly GCA_006176705.1). Taxonomy (NCBI): domain Eukaryota; kingdom Viridiplantae; phylum Streptophyta; class Magnoliopsida; order Arecales; family Arecaceae; genus Cocos; species Cocos nucifera. The sequence continues at coordinate 1,412,609 of QRFJ01000004.1, read as the reverse complement.
GCTAACCTTAAACATTTTAAAAATAAAGATATAAATAGCATAATGCTTAATTGCTTATATAGAGAAAGGGGTGTGATGAACCTAGTTGAAGCAGCCTTGGCCTCCATCAGCTTGTACATGATGGGTCTTATATGACACCACTGTTCCTAACCTTATGTAGGTCTCAAAATTTTGAAGTCCAACCCAATATTTGTGTGATGGGCAGCAATAGCTATGTTTATCTGTGTCATTTCCTTGTAATTGTTGTACATAACAAACAGATGATGAGCCTAATGAGTTGAATTATTCATATTCATTTTTATTTATACTTTGGTTGCTATATGTTGCCATGTTTTCCAGCATTTGTAAGTATATAATTGAAATTTTGATGTAAAGTAAACATTATGCTTAGAAGTGTGCATTGGGTAAACATGCATGTGTTGTCTTAACCCAAGGAAAGAAAATTATATCAGGTGAAAGTATTGTGTCCTGCATTACAAGCCACAACCATTTAGAACACCAATTTTACATGAAAGTTTGTTTGCAGTATCAAGTGCTGATGAATAAAATTAGCATATGTTGTTAAGGACTTAAGGTCAAGGTTTCAAAAATACTGGTGGGATGGTGAGGAGTCCCACCATTTTAAGTGTCGGGATGGGAAGAGTCAAGAATGGACCAGGATGAGACATCCACCATCCCAATTGTCGATATGCAAGGCATTCCATTTCATGAAAAAACCTGGCGACCCTGTCCCACAGTATTACCTTGGTTAAAATGGCCTTGCTATGGACCAAATATTAATTCTGATTTAATTTGTTTGGTGTTAAGGTGCAGTAAAGGTCATAGTTTATGTAACTAACTTATAAAATAGTGCCATATTTTGTATTATTAAGAATTTAAAGTCTCAGTTATTGCATGGTTAGTTTGCTCAGTTTAGCAAACAGAGAAAAATTCAGACAGGTAATTTAATGTGGTAAGCCACCATTGATCGTGTTCAACTACATGCATCATTATGTTGCTTAGGTTTTATATACTGTGTGCTCTGTGTTGAAACTGTTATAACTTTAGTTTGCACACTTAACCTTGTAGATATACAATTTTTGTTGACATCAAACTTTCCTAGGCTTCCATGAGAATACTGGAGAACAGCATTGCTTCACTTACTGTTGCCATTTAATACATTGTTACTTGTACTTATTGTGAAGGGTATCTAGGTTGTATCTATCACTGACATGTCAGCAGAGACACATGTGCTATGTGACACAAGGAGCATTAATTCACTGACTACAAGCTGATGATGAAGAATGAACCTTGTTGATTGGATCACATATACTGGTTTCTTATGTTATGTTTAATGGAGTGTTTTGCTCTGCAAGTCTTTTGCTTTAAAGATGGCTTTTCTTCCCCTATCATTTGTTAAGTTCTACAGTCCTTTTACTGAAAAAAAAAAAGCTAGTATGCTTTAGCTCTGGTCTAACAACCTTTTCACATGCTACTGGACTCTTTCAGATACAAGAGGCAAATGTAGTAAAGGAAACCAAACAGTTCACATACAAGGATGGGACCCAGTTCGTGTTCATGGACCTGGTAATTGATGATGTTCTTAACAGTTTATGTTTGCAATCTGCCTATTAAGTCCCTGGAAGTGATTTCTTAGTATTTTAATATGCTAAAATCACGAGAATGCCACTTCTAATGATGTTATTTTGGAAGATTTTTTTCCGTTCCTGAGAGACTTTCCATGATGTTACTGGCCAAATTAGTTTTTTGATTTAATACTTGCAGTTTGACTAAGTTGAATTCACAATCATGAAGAACATCTTTTTGAAACATAAGCCTACTTTGATGTGTTCATTTTTATATATATCACTGTAGGCCCATTTAAAATCAACCTCTTTTCTTTCTAATGGTGCAGTCTTATCGATATACAGTTACCCAGACTTCCTGATTTTAGCTTTCCTTTTGTTATGGGAAGGTTAAGGCGAGAAGGTGAGAGGAATGGGATGGATAGCAAAATGTTAGGCAGGTCGAGAGAGATTTAAGTTTTGGATAGCTAGGACCCTACTGTTTCACAACATCACGAGACTGATCTAACAGTTTCTTGTTGCTTCTCATGCTAGCAAATGGTAAGCGTCGGTCCAGAGGGGCTGCAACGAGGAACATACATCAGATTCACCACTTTTTCATTTTGCCTTTGCTTGAAGCAACAGCAATAATCAAGTTGTGTACATGTTAAATGTGCTTATCTTATGCTTCTCAACATCTTGGGTTGATCACTTGGATATTCAACTGCTGCCAGGATTTTGTAGGGATGAAAACAGCATATATGGAGGACATATTTTGTTGGAATGTATCAAGTTAAAAGGGTGGCCACGTAATTGGCTGCAGGTGGAAAAGGAAGCAGACGCATTAAATCTTAACTGCTGCATTTTATCAGGAACAAAAACAAGATTAAAAAAAGGGAAAACACCTGATGTATCTAAGTCATCTCATCAAAACTGAAACTACTACATATAGGGGATATATGATATATGGAAGCCTCAGAAGGGAGATAAAGAAAGGTTGTTGGTAGCTATATTTCCTGGAGTTGTGATCTAAAATAAGATAGCCATGGTTTTCAAACTTGGGTGATTTATTCAGGTGTTTTAGATTTCTGGATTGCAGGTGTTAGCGTGGCAGCTTCATGCATACAGAAGGAAAAGGTTGTCAAGCCTGATCACATTGAAAAAAAAAGGGGGTTGTCAAACTTCGATTTTTATATTTTTATAGTTACCTAGTGCTGGCAGGTACCCTAAGTTATGTTGGACTTCACTTTGGAGTCAAAAAAGGAACATAGTTCCTTTAAAGATGGAAATGTTGTTTAGACACTTTTTTCTTCATGGTTGCTGTGTATTCATTAATTCTGTGCCAAGTTTCTGTCAAAACTAAAGAATTTGTTGTACATGTCAACCTAACCAGACATAGCTGAAATGGGAATATGATTCCCTTGGAGATGGAAGGGTTGGTTGGACACTGTTTTTGTCGTGGTATCCCTAATTTATCAGAAGTAATAACTTGTTCATGGTGTCCAAAAGCCAGGTTTCAAGTAAAATTGAAGAAAAGCTTCGTGACAGTTAATATCTACGTTTTTGACTGATTAGGACTTAATCTTTCTTTTTTTTTTTATCTGGAAACTATCCTTTTTCTTTACATGGATTTAGCGATTGCTAAAACTTTTAACAAACTATGAAGTGTGAATCCAGGAAAAAACTAACTACAGTTTGATGCAAGGTTTTAAAAACCACCAAAATGGGGTGGTATGAGCAATATGATACCATTCCAGCAGAAAACCAGCACTCGATGCACAGTGTGTTGGTACCCCGTGACATCAGTTTTTTTAAAAAAAGATACACCCTCTAGTACCACTTTTTAAAATCTTCGTTTGGCATGTCTGATGCATGTGGTGTGGAGGACAACATTCCAAGCAGAGCCTCACTGATGTGCTTGGGAGTTTGAGTTTAATATTACTGTTGATATGCAAAAGTAGTTGTGGGGGAGGGATAAAAAAGTGGGGAATTAAGTGATTAATAACTATTTGCTTGTCAGTCTTGCCATTATCAACATGAGCTTTATTCATATATGTGATACATATGCATGTAAAAGCGCATATATACATATACATAAATTCACACATACACATTGTGACATTCATTCAATATTTTATTCAGTATTCTTCTCTAGCATGTTTTAGCAATTATATTGAATTATAACAAGGTAAGACTAACAAAATCAAGGGCACACTTAAATACTTATTAAATATTATAGATTGTTGGTATCAAGGTTTATTGAAGCAGTACTGGAGGTTGTACGCCATCCACTAGTTCAGAATGTTACTGGTATGCACGGTACAGACCTGAGGCATACCAAAACCAGGGAGAGATGGAGAAGGAGAGGGAGGGAATGAGGGAGGGGGGAGAGAGTGGGGAGGCATACCGATGGTTTGTGATCATTGTCATCATCACCATTGGTGGCAGTGGTGACAGAACCTTGACCCTACCAAGTATAGTTGCAAGAGGAGTCACAACTCATGAGAGATGAGGAATGGAAGAGGGGAAAGAGGGGAGAGAAGGATTGGGAGAGAGGGAGAGGCGAGGAAGATCAAGAGAGAGGAGACAGCCAAGAGGAGTCACGACTCACAACTCATTTGTAAAGCAGCAAATCATCTTGTTCACTCCGAAATAGACCGAAACAGCTTGAACTGGGTGGAATCAAACAGTTCAGCCCAGTTCAAGCCGGTTCTCACCTGGAACTGAATCAGGTAGCCAAACCATCTGTGTCCCTGCTTGGTCTGGTTCGGAACAGTTCAATAGTCCTTGGTCAATATAGTACTTATAGCATTTTTTTTCTAATCACTCTTCATCATGCTTTACAGCTATGTTGACAAGGTAATAGTTTGAATGCAAACCAAATGTATGCAAGGCAATAGTTAGATTGATCAAACTTCTCTTTTCTGTTTTTTTTTATAATTGTCCCATCATCTTAATGTAGTGGTTTGGTGATGACGTCATGGTAAGAATGAGAATGATGAAGTTACACCAATACACCCATAAAACAATAATTCTTTCTTGTAATATATATATATATGTATGTATGTATATATGTATATGTATGTATATATATATGTATGTATGTATGTATGTACATATATGTATGTATGTATATGTACATATGTATGTATATGTAGGGGTAGACTTGGGTAAGGTCGACCAGATTTAGGCTCAAATCTAGTTAGATCAAAACTCTATAATGGGGGTACTATATCGATAGTCTAATCCATTAGATGTGATCTACTACCTCAAAATTACTTGCACATAAAAAATCATATGATTTGGAAACCCCTATCCTATGCATCAAGTGATCAAAAAATACATCTAATTCAATTTTATTTAGACTGTCTAATTTTTGACTACTTGATTCATAGGCTAGGGGTCTCCAAATCATATGGATTTTTGTGTGCAAGTAGTTTTGAGATAGTAGATCATATTTAATGGCTTGGATCATTGATATAGGATTCCTATTATAGAGTTTTGACCTGATCGGATCTGAGTCCATATATATATGTGTGTGTGTGTGTGTATGCATATATATGTATGTATGTATATGTATGTATGTATGTATAGATAGATAGTAGATGATATCAAAAAAGTGACATGATTAGGGAGGCTGTGAATGTCAACTCACTATGGATCAAGCTGGATTGTAATCAAACCTTTCATGCAGATGAAGAATGTTGATGTGACTCGAATTCAACCCAAATCCAACATATTTCAAGCAAGTCCATGGGTGAGAGCTATTAAGACCTTTTTGGCTAAGCTTTTGGAGTGTCAAAAAAAAGTACCTTTTGGCCCTCCAAAAGCATTTTTGGATGATACAGTGATGTTTGGTAAAAAAAATCAGAAAGCTATTTTGACTTTGTTAGAAAGCTAAAAAGATCTACTGGGAAAAAGTTCCATTTTGAAGTTTTTCTCAAAAGTGCTTTCTGGCTAATATCGGAAAGCTATTTTAATTTAAATGAAATTTTTTTAATGACCAAATTACCCACTAACAAATCTCATAATTATATGTTATATCATATCATATTATATAATTATACTATAAATATAATATAATATAATAATAAATTAATATTATAATATATTATAAATATATAATATAATCTATTATAGTATTATTATATTATAAAAAAATGATTTGATAGAGCAATAACTAATAATATAATAATATTGTTATATTATAATCATATAATATAATATGTTATATTATAATTTATTATTAGATTATAATCCATTATATTATATAACATTATATATTACACCATAATTATAATATAATATAATATAATAATATTATAATTATAATATAATAATATAATAATAGATTTATATTATATTTATAACTTAAATATTATTATATTTTAAAATATTATTTTATTATTATTATCATATAATGTAATACAATATTATAATATATATAATATTATACTATATAAATATATAGCATAATATATTATAGTATTATTATATTATAAAAATACAATTTGATATAACAGTAACTAATAATATAATAATATTGTTATGTTATAATAATATAATATAATATGCTATATTATAATTTATTATTAGATTAGATTATAATCCATTATATTATATAACATTATATATTACATCATTATTACAATAATATTATATTATAGTTACAATATTATATTATAATCATAATTATAATCCATTATATTATATTATATATAATATTGTATTACATTACATGATAATAATAATAAAATAATATTTAAAAATATAATAATATTTAATTTATAATCATAATATAATCTATTATAATATTATTATATTATAATAATATAATATGATTATATTATAATAGTGTAATATAATATATTATATTATAATCTATTATTAGATTGGATTATAACCAATATATTATATAACATTATAAATTATATTATAATTATAATAATATTAAGTTATATTGCAATATTATATTACATTATATGATAATAGTATTATATAATATAATAACATTTTAATATATAATATTATATTATATTATTCTTTATTGTATAATATTATGCAATATTTTTTATTGTCACTTTATTATATCAAAAGTATTTTTTTATTTTAGTTGCCAAACATATGCTAAAGTTTCAAAGTATTTTATAAATGTAGTGACCAAACAGTAAATAGTTTTTTTGTAAAAATTCTACTTTCAAAAGCTCTACTTCTCAAAAACTCTACTTCCAAAAGCTCTACTGCCAACAGCAATCCCAAACAAGGCCTAAATCTGCTTTGATAGGGATCTTTTTATGCTTATGGAGGCCCAGAAATATAAGATGAGCATAGCCGAAACTGAAGACATTGCTGATTGATATAAATTTTAACTAACTGGGAACAAAATTAAAAATAAGTAGAACACAGGAAGGCAAGTTGTTGTACCAATAAATTATAAGATGAATGGAAGTAGTTTGCGATGACCCATAGGGTTACAGGGTAGGTATGACCTGCCAAGACAGCGGCCTTGGCTCCAGTTTGAATGGCCGCTGATCCGAATACATGGGGAGACAAAGGAAGACCTGGGTGGAGCTAACTGGAATTGTTTCAAGGTGAATTTTTGTTGAGTGTTTAATTCATACAGTTGATTTTAAGTTGATGGGATAATTTGTCTCTTTATCATTGGCTTTTGGCCCTCTACAGTTATGCCTTGGGATCTTGTGGGATGTCTGCTTCTGGATTGTTCTGATTCTAACTTGCTAATTTCCCCTTGATGCCCATGATTGATTACTTTTAATGCAAGAAGTCCATGATATTACAAACTGTGCAGCTTCTATTTCAGTTTTAGATGTCACGTGGGCATGTACTTCCAACATTGGTATGAAGCAATGCTTTTAACATAATTGCTTCAGTGCATCATAATGGAAATTTTGGAAAAACTTTGTAATGCTCTCAATTTAGAACAGAAAATAATTGGGTTGATATTCATATTTTTACAGGTGACTTTTGAAGAATGTCGTTTAAGTGAGAAAGAAGTTGGTGACAAAAAGAAATGGTTGAAAGAGGGCATGGATTGTAATTTGCTCTTTTGGAATGGCCGGGTATTTTCTATTTTGTGACTAATACTTTTCCAGCCCTTGCATCATCTGTGTGAAGGATAGGTCTTATGTGTGAAGGATAGGTCTTATGTGTGAGTTCAGTGATGTTTTGTTCGTATAACTGATATTTCGTCTGTGTGATTTGGGTGAAGCTTTGTTGCTTTGATTGAAAAATCATTTGTTCAACATTTTCTTGTCATGCGGAAACTAGATACATTTAGGTGCCTGCTTGTGTGTGGAGAATTATGTGATGCATGATTTGTTGTGCTGATGCATTATATCAACAAAGATATGGTCTAAGCAGTAGTGTTATTTGCTAGGTTATTGATTTCGAGCTTCCCATCACAGTTAAGCTAACTGTTGTTGATGTGGATCCTGGTGTGCGAGGTGACACTGCACAAGGTAATGACAATAAATCTTTAGCATGGTATTGACCAAGCTATGTTGTCTTGGTACCGAGCCTCGTACTGGTGCCACTTTATCATGATGTTGTACGCTCAATATGGGGCTAGTTTGACATACCGAGTATCAATACGTCCCCATACTGTGTATAGTATCAAACCAGTGTAGTACGGTATGCGCTGTATCATTTGGTTTGGTACAATGTAGCATAGCCTGGTATTGACTGCATAAGCTTCCATATACTCCGCAACATCTAATCTCAATTTTACCATTTGTGAAAATAACTTGCCAAATTCATTGCAGGGGGGTCAAAGCCAGCAAAACTTGACACAGGTGCTGTTGTGAATGTACCATTGTTTGTGAGTGCTGGTGAAGAGATACTAGTGGATACTAGAACTGGCCAATATATGAGCCGGGCATAGATGACGTAGCAATTCTCTCTTTTTCGGCTGAGGTTTCGCTTTGCTGTTTTTTGATTGATACATAATCATGTAATTGAAGGATTTCTTCGGGGGGTTTACAATTTTGTTGCTTAAAAAATTATCAGAACAATTCCATCAAAAAAATCACCAGAATAAGTTGTATGTTGTATTTTGCATCTTATGCATATGACTTCCTTTTCGGCTTTCCTACAAACAAACAAGCCTACTCTGTTGTCTCTCTTGGATTGATGATCTCATAATGATAAATGGTGAGACCGTGAGAAGCATGGAAAGAGGCCCACCAGGCGCTTGTCATCATTTGTGAAAGATGTTTGACACCCAATGATCAACTCAAAAGGATGGAACTCGATCTTAAATGATGAAATCATGGTTAGCAGAGTTGTTGAGCAAGAAGGAACCGTTTTAACGTGCAAGTGATATCAGACCATGTTTAAAGCTTGAGAGCATATGAATAGCATAAATATTGTGACCTGCTGAATTGCAGGTATCAGCTTGAGATCAAGCTCTTTTGGGATTTCTGGCTACATCTTTGCTGCATGACTCTGCCATAACTTGTAAAATTGCTTAGCTCCGAAACCATGGCTCCGTGTTTTCTCGTTGAATTCTTGCCTTCCTCCCAACTCAGGTTAATCCAATGTATTGTGACTTGTTTTTGGTATTTAGTATCTTATACGTGATCACCATTGCTAACTCTTCCCCACGTGCACGGGAAATGCAAATTTTCAGCAGAAGTATTCCTAACCTTCTCAATTGCATATGTATTTTTGATATACATAACTCTTCCCCCATGTGCATCACACAACAAAATATTCACAAACTATACTCTTAGTCGTTTGAATTACATATGTATGTGTGTGTGTGTATAAACTAATATAGGCGTGCACGCACACATATATAGAGGAGAGGAGGGTAGGGGGCACACATATATAGAGGAGAGGAGGGTAGGGGGTGTGGGGTGGATAGAGGTAGTTTTGATGTAGAATGTTTTGGTGAAGAGTTCTTATGTATGTTTGTATGTATGTATTATGTGCATATGAACTAAAATGGGCATGCGCATAGAGAGAGGAGGGGTGGAGGGAGTTTGGATATTGAAGATTTTGGTGAAGAGTTCTGTTATCAAGTTGAATGCCATCAGCATATTTAAAATCCATGAAGTACATCTGGACTTACTTATCATGCTTGGAAAAACTGTTACTATGAACAAGAATAAACTTTTACGTTCCCAAGTCTAGGCCGGGCAACCCCAAGTATCCTTTGGTTTAGCTCGCTTCTTCCTGTGAATCCTCCCACCTCCAAAGACCGGTCTCAGCCACCACCGCAGAGCTTGGGACACCCTCCAGGGCCTCCGCGGCGGTTCGGCGCTCCGAGTCTGCTGCTGCTGGACCGGCGGCTGAGGCGGTCTGACGAACCGGGCCGGGCTCGGCGCGGAGTAGCTCCTCCTAAGAATGGTCCGGTTCAGCTGGATCTCGATGGTGAGCCGCTCGTACTCGTCTAACAGCGTAGAGTGGCGACCCCCAAAGCAGACGTGAAGGTTTGCACTTCTCCCTTCCTCCATGGCAGCATAAGAAGAGGAAGAGGTCATTGTTTGCTAATTTTAGATTTATTCTTCGGAAGGGATGTTGCTTGAAATGGAGTGAGCATCTAATGCTTTAGATGCTCTTTAATGTCGTAGTTAATATTAGTTTTTGAATCTTTGACGTGCTTCGGAGGTCAAGCATCTGAGGTTTCATGTAGGCTGTAGCGGACCGGTTTGGTAGGGCTGAACCCTAGGTTGGGCACGAACCATATTCGAGGGTCGACGTTGGCAGTGAGTCCCAGCAGGCAGGTCTAATTGACTCGTACATGCCCGAGACGGGGTCCAAGAAAACTAGTTAGGTTGGACAAGTAAAACAACCCTTTTGTGTAAATCCTGCAGCACTAGTGAAACAAGAAAGATTGCGCGCGAGGAGTTCAAAGATTTTGTTCTACATATCATTCCATTTTTATTTGATATTCTTATTTTCTACTTTATAGTGATCAACATAATTCAAAAAGAGCTCTATGACTTCCTCAACGTACACCTTAAAGGAGATTTTTATTGTTATTTATTTTATGTGCTCATATGATAGCATAAGTTTCCTCTCGTTGCTTACTGCAAATTTATATGACTTGCATAGAATAACTATAATTAGCTCACTAGAAGATATAGGTACCAATTCTTAAAATTAGCCAGCAAATCTACCAATTAACCTATTCCCGCACTTTTACATCATACAATATCAGTTAGCCAAATATTCACTGTATCTACCATCTAGCTGCGCCTACCCTTGACCATAATTTTGTTCATATCAGATGTAGCTCTTTGAATTAATCTAAGAATAGAATTTACATGAGATTTAAAAACATTGGTGTTGGATATACATCATTATGGAATTAAATATGTATGAAGCCATGGTGATGGACTGATGAAACCCTAACTCTAATATTCATGTCTGAAGTTTGAGTGTACGCAAACGAAATATTTTCCTTTTTTTTTTTAGATACATACAAGCAATCATGCTACTCTAGTGTGAATACAATCCAAAGAGTTAGAAAATAAAAGATCCTGCAAGATTCGCAAGTAAGCCTTGCCTTGTCACCGGATTCAATCTCCGATGTGCTTGATAATATATGATGCAACTCAATTTACCGTATTATTCGGCTTCTAGAAAACATGCCGAATAGACATCATGATGGAATCATGTAGGAAACTCCAAATATTGCAGAGGAGCGATGAGCCTTCAGTTGCTTTGTCTCATCTTGGATCAATTGATAATGGTGGCAGAATCTTTCTCTATGAAAATCTTTTCCATTCGCAACTTCTGCCTATCGTAGATGATACCCATCCAGCCAACTCGAAGCTCAGTTCTCGAAATGAAAGGCTCAAATAGACATAAGATATCTACCGCTAGCAACCTGACATATGGACCATTGATGACATAGCTAATACCACCTCTGCCATCCCTAGCACTACCATTAAAATTTATCTTAACAAATCCCAAAGAAGGAGGCTATCAAGAAATTAAAAGAATCCTCCAGGTTGCTATAATAGCAGCATGGGAGTCCCAGGAATTCAGGATGTCAAGAGATAGGCCGGCAACTTTGAAATGGTTATACTCCACAATCAAGTAAATGGCTCTCTCTAGCATCCATTATGCAGGCATAATCTTGGCTTCAAAGACCAAGCTGCTCCTAAAAAACTAGATCTAATAGGCGATATACGCCATCCTATCTCCCCAAATATAGGTCGACACCTCACTACCTCAGTCATGCTCTGATGGATCGCATCCAGGAAGAGGCTTAGCTAAGGACCGCTGCTCACCCCCCAAGCCTGACCACCCATCATCCTCTACATCATCCTCGCCTTTGGACAACATAGGAGGGTATGCTCCATTGACTCATCCTCCAACCCGTAAATTAGACAACAAAGTAAAAGCTCATGCCCCTGCCCTTGAGAACGCATGCATCGAAAGCCAATCCCAAACAACCTTCCAAAGAAAGAGCCTCATTTTGGGATGAGCAACCACTCTCCAAATTCAAGCAACTTCGATTCTCCTCTCCAGCATGGGCCTACACATCTTGAAGAGGATCCTTGTAAGAGCCTTTGGGCAACACGATCGGCGCCACACCCTCAAGTCCTAGCTTCGATGGATGGAAATCGAAATGGTGAGAATCCAATCAGTGAGCTAATCACCAAGAAGATGGGTGACATCCTGTGCTCCCTAATTTCTACCATTAGCGATGAATAAGTCACATACCCGCATATAGTCGTCCACCTCCATGCTGACATAGGTTGGCCAACAAGAGAGGGGTAAGCTAAAAATTCAAGTATCTTAGCTCACATCAATCGATATCCTCTTTTCAATCAACCATCTAACATGGGCCAACACTGTTGGGACGTGGGCACAGATCTTCTTTCAAATGAAGGAGTGACTATGATTAGTTTGGATATGAAACTCCTGACTCTACATCCCATACCAAGCTCTTATCACCCTGCTCTATAAGTAATTAGGCTGAAGAAGAAATCTAGCTACATGTTTGGCAATCATAGCCTTCCTCTTGACCAATAGGAACTGAATCCCAAGGCCCCTATCCCTTATAGGCAAGCAGACCACCTCCTAGGAACAGGTAGAGCACATGACCATCATGCCTTGAGCCCCATAAGAAGTCCCAGAATAGCTACTCTAATCTGGTGAGATAAGAGCTTGGTACAATCATGTTCACCAAGAAGTAGATCGAAATGAAACTCGGGACCGATCTCATGAGGGTAGTCCTGTCCATCATGAAAAGGTTGTTGGCTTTTTAGCTCTCGAGATAATCCTGGATCCATTGCTCCATGGTCCTACAGTCGGCCCTCCAAAGTCTCCACTTTGTGATAGAAACTCCTGGATAGGTCAGGGCTCTGGTCTGCTTCGGGGTCCCTAGCTTGCTTGTCCCTAATTGTTTGCTTTATCTGAATCTTCGTTTTGGGGTTGAAGATGATCATGGACTTTTGCAAGTTCATTAGCTGGCCAAAAGCCCTATAGTAGGCCTAATCAATGGTCGTAAAGCACTTCATGTTTCGAATCAAGGCATGGCCAATAAGCAGACAGTCATCTATAAAATGAATATGCGAAAGCGGCTAAGCTCCAAGGGTGGGACAGTAGGGCTCCAGCTCCGACCTCTAAACTGTAGCTATCAAAGTACGGGATAAAGCATCGGTATACAAAATGAATAGGTAGAGAGAAATAGGGCAACCTTGGCGAAGCTCGATTGTCGAGTGAAAGGATTACATCGAGGTACTATGATTAAGTTGGCAAAGCTCGGGATCTCCACACAATCCATTACCCATCTAATCCATCTATCCTGGATACCGAGCTCCTATAGCATCCAACATAGAAAATGCTAGTTTATCCGATTATAAATCCACTCTATGTCCAGCTTGATTGCCATTAGGCTTCAACGAATGGAGGCTTGTCGTAAATCATGTATGAACTCCTGAATAAGTAAGACATTGTTGATGATAAGCAGTAACTGACAAAAGCATCCTACTCTAGATTGATCGAATGAGGTACAAGTGGCTTAGCCATCCGACCAAGATCCTAGTACATACTTTGTAGAAAGTGGTGCAAAGACTAATCGATTTGAAGTGCCTCAGAGCAGATGCATTAGGTCTATTTAGGATGAGGGTGATCAGCATCTTCTTCCATTCTTCTGAAAGATCTTTAGACTTAAAAACCATCTGCATCACCTCCATTGCCTCTCCCCTAACAATAGGCCAATACCAATGAAAAAAATAGAGGAGGGAACCCATATGGCCCTAGAGCCATGTCCTCCGTTAAAGACTAGAAGGCCTTTCATACCTTCGGAGTAGATATTGGGCAAGTCAAGGCCTCATTCTCTTGATTGGAGATGTGGCTCATGGGCTGGAACCCTTGGAAGGGGGCATCCCCATCCAAAAGTACGGTCCATTATGATCTAAAGAACTAGAGAATTTGCCCCTTGATCTCATCACCATCATCCACCACTCTACCATTACTCTTCCTTAGCTGTCTGATGTGATTAGTAAACCTTTGAATCATAATAGACAAGCAAAAGAATTTGGTATTTCAATCATCCTCCTCGATCTACTATATCCTTGATTTTTACTTCCATAATATCTCCTATTGTCTCAACAAAGAGTGGTGCACCGAGAGCTTATGATGAAGCTCCCTCAAGTTAGGCTCTTAGAGGCCCCTCTCCTAGTCCTCTCTCATCTATAACTCTATAATATCTACCTCTAAGCTCTTGATCTATCTGAAGATATCACCAATCTCAAGATGGTTCCATCCAAAAAGCCTATGCCAAGCCAACTCCAGCCGTCGGGGCATCCGATACCTCGCATCCCCATGGACTGGCATCCTCTATATCTCACCAATCAAATTCCATGATCTTAGATAGAAAGTTTAGAACTTCTCAAACCTGAATGGAGCCTTGGGCATGCACAAACTATCAGTAGTGATAGATGAAAATCGGATAGTGATTTGATGCGATCCTTAAAAGGTGCTGAACTTGGTGCCCTAGAAAGCATTGGAACAAGTCAGCAGTGGCTAGTATTGGGGATCTTCCTTGGATGTGGAGACCTGGAGAATAGTAGCAAAACACCTTGGAACCTTGGGCGTAGAAGCTTGGGCGGCTATACAAGAGAGGGCGATAAGATTAGGTGAGGCGCTAGGGTTTCTAACTCCTCTTTGGTAAGGAGTATGGGGCGGCACTTCTTAGTTGGCTTGTGGCATGAAAAAAAGAGGAGAGAGAGAAGAGTTGTTATGGAGAAAAGTTTTTTTATTGATTCTATTAAATCAGTATATAGTAGGATATTTATACAAGGCTCACATGACTCCTAGTCAAACTAGGAATCCTTCTCTAATTCAATTGGAAGCCTAATAACCATAGCTCAAAAACTTTTATGGCTAAGTTTACTTATGAAAGTACTCATCCAAGCCCATGTACACCCATAACTCAACATGCTCTTATCCCCTTGGATCCAAATCTAGCCCAAATATAGATTAGCCCACTCAAGACCCAAATTCCTAGACCTTAAGATCATGAAGGGCCGAACCTCTATCCTAAAACCAAACCAATCCTAGTCTTAGGACCCAAACTGGTCCTAGACTCATGGAGTCAACACCATGGCTCCTCACTCAGCCTTGCAAGACTTGGGAGCACCACACTTGATGTATAATCTTCATCTTGGTGCCCTAAAGCCTTGACAAACTTCGTGAAATTCATCTGCTTGCTGTCAAAGTGCACTCTGACAGCATCCTGTGCAAACCCCATCGTCAATGCCAAATCCTTCAACCTTGGAGCTCCTTTGGAGGCCTCTAAGACATCAACCTCCCCTTAGGTCGAAGATCCTTTCTTGCATTTGGGCATCCACTTACATCCTGTAGGCTTCCTTCTACTGGACAGTTGCACCAATCATTGCTTTAGGTTCTCCTAGAATGACTGTTGCTCTTCTGGCATGTCCTGAACACACCTATCTTCTCTGGCTAGCCTCAGCCTCCTCATAGGTTTTAAGGTTCTCTTTCGCTGCAACCAATACATATGACCCCGTCTCTTTAGAGCCATTTCTTTCTAGCTGCCGCACATTCTACATCGACTTGTGTAGTGCAATACCCACCGCTGGTGTTGGAATTTTTCTTCTTTTCTTGCATCCCTTAGTCTTGAACTTATGCCAAACCTTCCTCCACATATGGAACCACTTTTGTATGATGCTCCATCTGAATATCAAATCCTTTTGGTGCACCTGCAAAAAATAAAACTGAAAACGAGATCAGCTACCTAATGCTATCCTGTTGGGCCGCCTATTGCTCCTCCACCGCGACTGCTACTGTTTTGGATCCTTCACACACCACGGACCCTTCTGAAACTACCAAGAGAAAATTCTTCTCCTTTAAATTAGCAACGATACTCAGAGAATCAGTCCTTTTCTTTTCTTTCTTGCACTTCTTTCTAAGCAAGCAATCCCGCTTAAAGTGCCTTACTTTATTACATTTAAAGCATCTTGCCTCCTTGCTATTTTTTTTAGACTTATTCCGCCCCCTGTGCTCGCTCCTATCCTTTCCTCTCCTGGGCCTCTCCCCTACAACATGACCCTCTTGAAAAACATCCTTCTTTGTCATTCGTTCTCTCTACTTATTGGACCTGAGAACTGAAACTATCTCCTCGTTATATAGTGTCTCCTTTCCATATAGCAAAGTCATCACTAAAGGATTAAAACTACCTGGTAGTAAGCATAGCAAGAGCAAGCTCTTGTCCTCCTCTTCTATCTTCACCTCAAGGTTTAACAAATCCAGGTTCATTGGGTCGAACTGTTAAATATACACCACAATGTCACTGCCTTCATGCATCCGAAGATTATATAATTGCTTTTTCAGCATCAACTTATTTTACATGTTCTTCTCCATATATATGGTGTGCAACCTTGACCATAACCCCTTGAATGACCTTTTTTCTAACACACCATACAAAACTGAGTTTGCCAAATAGCTCCTAATTATCAAACATGCTCTCTTTTCTGAGGAACTCCACTGTCTATCCATCATATCCTCCGGCCTTTCCTCCAAAGTTGAATCCAACCCGAGTTGGACTAACAAATCCTCCATTCTAACCTTCTACATTAAGAAGCTTTTTTTTCCATCAAACTTCTCAAAATCAACCTTCAACCCATTGCTCTTGGTCGGTACCTAACTCAATCACAGCAATCAAGGAGTTTTAGTCCCAGTGGCATGGGAAAGAGATGGAAGAGAGAAGAGTTGTTAGGAAGAAAAACTTTTTGATTGATTTTATTAAACCAGTACATAGTAGAGTATTTATACAAGTCTCACATGACTCCTAGTCAAACTAGAAATCTTTTCCTAATTCAATAAGGAAGCCTAAGAATCCTAGCTCAAAAACTCTCATGGCTAAGCCCACTTATGAAAGCACTCATCCAAGCCCATTTACAACCATGACTCGACATGCTCTCACCCTCTTAGATCCAAATCTAGCCAAAACATGGATTATCCCACTCAAGATCCAAATCCCTAGATCTTAAGATCGTGGAGGGCCGAACCTCTATCCTAGGACCAAATCGATCTTAACCCTAGGATCCAAATTGATCCAAGACTCATGGAGCCAACACCATGGCTTCTCATTTGATCGTCCAAGACTTGGGAGTACCACACTTGAGCCTACAGCTAGGGCTCGATCAATCCTCTCCCAAATCCTAGCCACCTCTTGTCAATGTTATATCAAATAAATTTGGGCTTAGAGTAACTAAGATCAATCAAGCCCACATCACTGATGAACTCTCTAAATTTTTTAGAATCAATATTATCTGCATACTGCCTACCACCCATCTTCTTGTAGGATCTTATAATGCAATTGAAGTTTTCGACAATAAATGAAGACAAGCCCTGCAATACCATCTTGAAAATCTCAGACCAAAGCATCCTCTGCTCCTATACTCGATGTGCATATACACTCTAAACAGAAGCCAAGAGCCTCTGGTCTGCTTTGAGATGACTAAAGCCACTTGCTACTTTTATCTATGGAAAGCATCCATCTTGATCGAGTTGCATCTCCACATCATCAAGAACCCCCACAACAAACCCCTAGACTCCACTATGTAAGTGCTCCATGCCAACGGAATCCACCATTGGGCACACATAAGACTCGCTACTGAAAGTTAGGTCTTGAGTAAGACACAAATGTTAGGGCAATACTGCTAGATAATTTTATTGAACATCATCCAGAATGTAGGCTTTCCCATCCCTGAGTGTTCCAAATTAGTAGCCTCATTATGACGACTGATGGAAAAGTCGATCTGCATCAGTACCCCCTCAGCTTGAATGTCTATCTCAATCCCAGCTACCACCAAGTCTATTACCGATGGACTCTCTCTTACCTCCTGGATGGCTTGCCTCGACTAGACTACTGCATCCATGTGGTCTATCTTGACCTTCCACTGAAGCATCCATACACACATCGAGTCCCTTCCTCGAAGAGGCACAGGATCACACTCCATCAAGGACTTCGGCCCCTGCTTAGAATGCCCTTCCTTCACTAGGGCACCAGTATCAATCGCATGCTCCTCTATTTGAAATGGTGCCTTTTCCTCCTCTCCCAAGGTCCTAGCTAAGAAGATGGAGACCCTAGGGCCTTCATCACTAGTTGCTAACTCTGCCTGAGTCTTTGGGAGGGCTAGGGCCTTGCTTTTGGTCCTATTCTTCTTCACTGAACCTCTCTTGGATCCACCTCGCCCTTTTTCCCATCTGTTGGGCCTCACAGGCGCCCGACCCACTTCAAAATCAAGAGGCCGAGCATGCTTGGATGGGGCTAAACCTACACCTGAAGTCTCCTTTGACTCACTTCAAGGCCTAGAAGATTTGTCCACCACATCACCTCCGAAAGGGCTGTCACCCGCATATTAGCCCAGCGCCAATAGGTCGAATCTATTAGCGAGCCAGAATGCATCCAGGCTCAAGCTCAAATCACTTCAAGCACCAATCTTGGTGCCCCTGTTACCTGATCCTGGCATTGATCCGAGCCTAGATTGAAGAGGCGATCGCTATCATGCGATGTTGGCCGACTTAATCTAGTTATCAGATCTAGCCAGTGGGTCAACCTAGTTCGAGCCCACCTGAGTTGGCCCTTTTTGAGTCGACTCATCCTAGGCTCAGACTCAAGTGGGCTGAGTCAACTCGGCCTTCTTCCTCCCCAAACCAGTTAATGCCTTTGACTCGAGCAACCATCATCGAATGGCCACCAACCATAGCCCTAGGTGTGGCCCTCCATCCACTACTCCCATCTCCTCCCCTCTAGCTCGAACGATGTTCCCCAAACATAGGCCAATCACCGAGCATCCTCCTCTCCCTTCGGTGGGTCATGCCTCCTCTGGAGGATGGAAGCATCCACATTAGAGACAAACTCCATTATGGTTCTCATAAACAAATCTCTGCCAGAAGGGACCCCCCAGACCCTTGATCAACACCCTCGATCTCAGCAACCAGGAGAGGTTGAGCTTCATGCACGTTTGGACAAATCCGAGCCTCCTTTGCTCTGCCATGTATTCATCCACCGATGAAAGCTCCTCGACCAGATGGAGGACTCCTCGGATCGTTGCCTCTCCCCAAAACTCCATTGAGAGTAGGGGTGGCAATTGGGTTAGGTCGGATATAAACGGGTCAGGATACAGATCGAGTCAAAAAAAATTTTGAACCCAGACCCGATCTATTTATTAAATATGTTAGGTTTTAAAATCCGAACCCGACCTATTTAATAAATAGGCTACTTGACCTGACTTATTTTAAAAAATAGAACCTAACCCATTTTAAAAAATAAAGAAAAAAATAAAAACCTACTCTGTCTGACCGTCTCTCTACCCTCGTCGCATCTTCACCCTCAATGTGCTCTTGCCGCCTCTAGCTTTGCCTAACCAGAGCTCTCAATCACCTCTGGCTCTGTCCGACTAGAGCCCTCGACCACCTCCAACTCTGACTCCACCCTTGACCACCTTTGTCCTCGTTTGTCCTAAACTCCATCGTGATCGTCTCTATCAAGCTCTTGGCTACCACCACATGGACGTAGTGGAACACAATGGTGTGGTCCATTGGGTCACAGCCACATGAAAGCAAGATCCATAGCTCCTGCCCCACCTCAATCTTGTTGGAGTTTGGTATCTTGTTCGCCATCTTTGTAAGGATTGGTATGGTGTTTCCAAGTCTTGGAAGGCCATGGGTGGAGTCAAGATGTTGACTTCAGGATACTAGGACAGGTGTGATTATAGGGTTAGGATAGAAGTTTTTCTAGAGTAGAGGTGGTGTTTAGTTCTTCATGAACTTGAGATTCAGGTATGAGGATCTTGAAGAGTTTGATTGGTGCTCCTGAGACTTGGAGACATAAGATGGAGCAAAGAATCAGAGTCAGAAAGAAGAATCAGTCAAAAAAGGGGCTGGCACATAGTTAGAGACATCTCGATTTTAGGTGAAGATATTTCGATTCCTATCGAGATGTCTTAGGGATGGATCGAGATGTCTCGGTCTTAAAGTTCAAATAGACAAAAAGTGGCATTCAGCACAGTCCCAGGTAGAGAGGTCTCGATTTTAAGATGAGATATCTCGGATGCAGGCGAGATGTCTCGATCTCAGTTAGAGATGTCTTGATTTTTGTAGGTAGAAATACACAGGAGGTCTGTTTGGGACTAGGATCTAAGTTGATCCTAGGGATCTTAAGACCTAGTTTGAAAAGTCTTAAGGGGGCTAACTCATGTATGGGTTGGATTTAGATCCAAGGGATGAGAGCATGGGAGACATGGGTGTACATAGGCTCGGTGAGTACTTTCATATATTGGATTAACCGAAAAGTTTTTGGTTGGGTCTAACGGCTATGTATAAATACATGGATTGTATTAGGATTTCTTAAAAGAAAGTAGAATATAGATTTTTTCTCCCTCAATCTCTCTTCACTCTAGTATTGCCACCTCAGAATTCTTGAATAAGCCCTAGAAAGAGAGGGTGCCTTCCTCAAGCTCTAAGAGGGAGGTACCCCATGATAGATTCAGATGGTGGATCGGTGGTATGCTGTTCTTAGAGAACGTCAAAGGTCTCTTCAAGTCATGCAAAAGATCAAAGATTTTTGCAATATGGTATCAGAGCGGTAACATGAATCTTAATAATTGGTATTAGAGCTTGATGGTACGTGAAAGTATAGAAGTCATACAAAGTAAAATCAGAAATTTATATAAGTATTTCATAGTATGTCTCAGATCTATCTTTGTTATCACTGTGGTTTGGCCAACCAAGAGCAATGAATTGAAGGTCGAGGCTAAGAGGATTAATGGAAAGAAATTTTTTTTGAAGAGAGTTTTGGATGTATGATTTGCTAGTCAATCTTGGTGGAAAGACGGAGGCGTATAATGGTTAGGTGACAAGGTTCTCTAGGAAGATGAGCAGTATGAGGCTATTTAATAGATCAAGAGAGATTTTTTAAGGGATAATGGTCGAAGGAAGACTGAAGAAGCGACTATACATCATTCAGTTGCAGGAAGATGGAAAAGTAGTCGAAAATGTATTCAATGGTTTGATCAGAGCATGGATTTGCAAAGTTTTAGGGGTGATGGAGATGGATGATTCATGGAGGTCTAGCATGTTAGGGCTGATGACTGTAGAGCGGTGCAAAAATAAGGCAGAAAGCGCTGGAGTACTACAGTAGCACTTCTCTAGAGGAACAAGGATTGAGAGAATCTCGATAGTATAGCAGTCAAGGAAGGTATCTCGATAGAGAGTGTCAGAAGCATCTCAAGGAGATTGAAAGTAGGTCTCAGGAAGAGTAGGGGGTTTTAGAAAGCGCCAGGAGCATCAAGTAGTTGGGAGTGTCTTGGATCAAGTTTCTTATGCAGGGACAGTAGGAAAAGTCATAGTTCAGGTGGAGGATGGGTTGTACGCAGCAAGAAAGGATCCGAATACCTATGGAAGATAATTTTTAGCCTCAGGATGAGATAGATAGGTCTGAGTGCAGGATAGGATTTGAGCTGTAGTTTCTCCGAGCATAATTAAAGCGATAGTTGGTGCAAGGGCAGAAAAGAAGAAGTGTTAAGGTAAAATTTTTTAGGATTCAATCACTAGGTTTAAAGAGTTGGATGAGCTCTTAGATTTTAGAGGTACCTGTGGATTGCGAAAGTATTCGAGATGGCTTCAAAAAGATCCGTGGAGTGTGAAGGGCTTGAAGGGGTAGTGACGGTATATGAGGTGCAGAGGTAGGCCCAGCACTGTAGCATTGGGTGGTTGGCCTTGGATGACTCGACGATAGAGTCAAGATCTTCTGCGATATCAGATAGACTTTGAGTTTAGATGGAGCTCCAGAGAGGTGGCTTTACAGATAGAGAAAAAATTTGGTATGAATTCAAAGCAAAGAAAGGCAGGAAGATCGATATCCTAGCACTAGCATCGGTGATGCATAATTTCAGATGGAGTGGCATATGTAGGTAGACAAGCATAGTTCTGAGGAGATCATGTCAGGTGGTATGGCAAGTACTGGTATAAGAATACTATAGGTTCTCTAGAAAAGTCTAAAAAAGGTGATGTAGCTGCTAAGCAGAAGGAATCTTATAATTTTAGGATGATGCAGAGAAGCAAACCAAAGTCTTTAGCGGTGGGGCGGTCATCCCAAAAGCCTTAAAGGATGCATAGCAGCTGAAGAAGATTGGCGGAAGCGATGTTTGCACAAAGAGACTGTCAGGATGCACAGTGATAGTAGGATTGTGCAGAAGGGCATTGCCAAGATTTGCCAAGACTTGGGAGCACCAAGATAAAAATCATAAAGATTGGTATGGCGCTCCCAAGCCTTGAGAGGCCATGGGTGGAGTCAAGATGTTGACTTCATGATACTAAAAAAAGTATAGTCCTAGAGCTAGGATAAGAGTTGTCCTAAGATGGAGACATTGTCTAACTCTCCACGGACTTGAGGTTGAAGTGTGAGGATCTTAAGGGCTTGGTTGCTTTGGAGACTTAGGGACACAATGTGGAGAAAATAACTAGAGTCAAGAAGAAGAATCAACTAAGAAAAGGGTTGACACACGGTTAGAGATGTCTCGATCTTAGGTGGAGATGTTTCGGTTCTTATCGAGATGTCTCAGGGATGGACCGAGATGTCTCAGTCTCAGAGTTTAAACAGACAGAAAGTGGCATTCGGCACAGTCCCAGATAGAGAGAACTCAGTTTGAAGATGAGACATCTTGGATGCAGACGAGATGTCTCGATCTCAGTTAGAGATATCTCAATTTTCACAGGCAAAAATACGTAGGAGATTTATTTGGGACTAGGGTCTGAGTTGATCCTAAGGATCTTAAAATCTGGTTTGAGAGGCCTTAAGAGGGCTAACTCATGTATGGATTGGATTTAGATCTAGAGGATGAGAGCATGGAAGACATGGGTGTACATGAGCTCAGTGAGTGCTTTCATGTATTGAATAGCTAGAAAAATTTTTGGTCGGACTTAATGACTATGTATAAATATATAGGTTGTATTAGAATTTCTTAAAAAAGAGTGGAATATAGATCTTTTTTTTCTTAATCTCTCTTCTCTCTTCTCTCTAGTGTTGCCGCCTCAGGATTTTTGAAGAAAACTAGAGAGGAGGATACCTTCCTTAAGCCCTAGGAGGGAGGCACCCCATCACAGATTTAGGTGGTGGATTGATGGTTTGCTATTTTTAGAGAACATCAAAGATCTCTCTAAATCCACGCTAAAGATTAGGTATCTCCATAATTGGTATTAGAGCGATACCATGGATCCTAATAATTGGTATTAGAGCGATATCATGGATCCTAACAATTGATATCAGAGTCTGATGGTGCATGGAAGCGAAGGAGAAGTCATACAAGATAAAATTAGAAATCTACACAAGTATTCTATGGTATGTCTTAAATCTATCTTTATTATTACTGTGGTTTGGCCAACTAGGAATAGTGGATTGAAAGTGGAGACTGAGAGAATTAATGGAAAATTTTTTTTTTTTGGGGTAGAAGGTTTATGTGCATGATTTATTGGTCAATCTTAGTAAAAAGGCTGAGGTGTATGATGATTAGGTGACAAAATTCTCTAAGAAGATGGGTAGTATGGGACTATTTAATAGATTAAGAGAGATTTTTCAAGAAATAAAGGTCGAAGAAAGGCTAAAGAAGTGGCTATACATCTTTCGATTATAGGAAGGCGGGAAAGTAGTCGGGGTTGTATTTAGTGGTTCAATCAGAGCACGAATTTATAAAATCTTGGGGGTGATGGAGATGAAAGATCCATATAGGTCCAATAATTTAGGGCTAAATGGCTGTAGAGCGGCATAGAGATGAGATAGGAAGTACTAGAGTACTGTAGTAGTACTTCTTTAGAGGCATAGGGACTAAGAGAGATTCGGTGGTGTAGCAGTCGAGGGAGGTATCTCAGTAGAGAGTGTCAGAAGCATCTTAAAGAGAATGAGAGCAGGTCTCAAAAAGAGCCAGGGGGTCTCAGGGAGTGTCAGGAGCATTAAGCAGTCGGGTGTATTCTGGATCAGATTTCTTCTGGAGGAGCACTAGGGAGAGTCACAGTTCAGATGGAGAATGGATTGTGTACAGCAAGAGAGGATTCGAATACCTATGAAAATCAGTGTTCAGCCTTGGAATGAGATAGATGGATCAGAGTCTAGGATATGTTTGAGCTGTAGTTCCTTCGGACATAACTGAAGTGATGATTGGTATAGGGGTAGAAGAGAAAAAGTGCTAGGATGAAATTTTCTAGGATTTAATCATCAAGTTTAAAGAGTTAGATGAGCTCTTGAATTTTAGAGGTGCCTGTGGGTTAAAAAAGTATCCAAGATGATTTTGAAAAGGTCTACAAAGTGCGGAGAGTTTGTAGGGACAGCGATGGTGTACGAGGTGCAAAGGCAAGTCCAGCACTGCAACATTGGATGGTTGGCCTCGGATGACTCGATGATAGAGTCAAGATTTTCTACAACATCAGATGGACTTCGGATTTAGATGGAGCTTCGGAGAGATGGCTTCATAGGTAGAGAGAAAATTTGGTATAAGTTCAGACCGAAAAGGTATAGAAGGATCGATATCCTAGCACTAGCGCTGGTGATATATAGTTCCAGATGGAGCAGCATATGCAAATAGATAAGAGTAGTTCTGAGAAGATTGTGTCAGGTGGTGTAGCGAGTGCCGGTACAGAAATGCTGCAGGTTCTCCAAGAAAGTTCAAGAAAAGTAATGCAGCTGCTAAGCAGAAAGAATCCTACAATTTTAGGATGGTGCAGAGAAATAAGCGAAGATCTTCAACGATGGAGGCGGTCATTCCAAAAGCCTTAAAGGATGCACAGCAGCTGAAGAGGATTGACGGAGGTGATATTTGTACAAAGGGGCTGTCAGGGTGTGCAGCGACAACGAGATTGTGGAGGAGGGCATTGCCAGGGTTTGCCAAGGCTTGGACACTAAATTGGAGATTATGAGGATTGATGTGGTGCTCCCAAGCCTTGGGAGGCTATGGATGGAGTTAGGATATTGACTCTAGGATACTAGGACAGGTATGGTCTTAGGATTAGGACAAGAGTTGTCCTAGAATGGAGGTGGTGTCTAGCTCTCCATAGACTTGAGATTCAGATGTGAGAACCTTGAGGCGTTTTATTGGTGCTCCGAAAACTTGGGGATACAAGATGGAGCAAAGAACCAAATTCAGAAAGAAAAATCAGCCAAGAAAGGGACTGGTACAAGGTTAGAGATGTCTCGGTTTCTACGGATCCCTCTCTATCTCAGAGTTCAAACAGGTAGAAAGTGGCATTCGGCACAGTCCTAGGTAAAGAGGTCTTGATTTGAAGATGAGACATCTCGATCTCAGTTAGAGACGTCTCGATTTTTGCAGGCAAAAATGCACAGGAGGTCTATTTGAGGCTAGGATTTGGATTGATCCTAGGGATCTTAAGGTTTGATTTTAGAGGTCTTAAAGGGGCTAACTCATGTATGGGTTGGGTTTAGATCCAGGAGCTGAGAGCATGAGAGACATGGGTGTACATGGGCCTGGTGAGTACTTTCATATATTGGATTAGCCAGAAAAATTTTTGGTTGGGTCTAATGGCTATGTATAAATACATAGGTTCTATTAGGATTTCTTAAAAAGGAGTAAAATATAGATCTTTTCTTCCTCAATCTCTATTTTCTCTTCTCTCTAGTGTTGTCGCCTTAGGATTCTTGAAGAAGCGCTAGAGAGGGGGGCACCTCTCTCAAGCCATAGGAGGGAGGCATCCCATCATAGATCCAGATGGTGGATCGGTGGTATGCTGTCCTTAGAGAATGTTAAAGGTCTCTTTAGGTCCATGCTAAAGATCATGGATTTTCGCAATATGGTATCAGAGCAGTATCATAGATCCTAACAGTCTTGATATCCTTATAGATGACAAATCTATTGAAGATGTTGCAGGTTATGGCATCGAGGCCATCGCCGACCTTGACCTTGTAGATGGGATGGTTGCAGGCAGATATGCCAGTGCTGTTGGAGCTGGAGCAGGGAAAGCAAATGCGAATGGTGGCATGCATGACAATAGAATGGGTGGAGATGTCAATGCTATTGTCATCGAGAAGCGAATGGAGGGAGCGGATTCGGAAGAGGGACTTGATGGTGACATAGGTGGTGGTATTGGGGAGCACCTCTAGTCGATGTCTCACCACCTTCTTCACCTCCGGTAAGCCCCTATGGTCAAACTCGGCCTTGGCATTATCTCCAGAACAACGACGATGCAAAGAAGAAGGAAAGGAAGAGGAAGAAAAAACCCTAGCCACAATGGGGACATGGGGTATTGGTGAAATACAAGGGTTAGCATGGCACAATCGGGAATTGGTGAAATACAATGGGTAGCGTGGTGTGTCATCCACCATAAGATTTGACACGGTCCAATTACACCTCATGCAATACAGAGCGAAGGTGAGGTATTGCGATGGGCGGGACTGTGGGATCATAGGAACTAGGAAAAAAACAAGTCAAATGGGAGGAGACTATTAGCCCATTACTCAATCTATTTAAACGGTCAAGTTAATAATATACTAGCTAATCTGGTCCAATCTAAAAATGATACAGATTAAACAGGTTAAGCAGGTTAGATGCCTAAAATCTGAATCCAATCCAAATAATAAACATGTTAAATGGGTCAACCTATTTATGACCCAAACTTGTTTAGTCTAAATCCAAACTTATTTATGATGGATCGAATACAGGTCAGGTCATATTTTGCCATCTCTAATTGAGAGCCATGATAATCGAACTCAAATTAGGGCGCTTAGATGGCTCTATCCGATAGAAAAAAATTGAGCCGCCATGGCTCCATCATTAGAGCCTAACCGATGACTACCCATGGCTGGCGGAGTACCAAGTCCCTCTCCCTAGCCTTCTTGAATTTGAAGAGGAAAAAAAAACCTTCTCCAAACCATTTAAAGAAAAAGAAAAAAAATAATGAAAATTTATTGTCCATTATCCGATTCGAGTTCGAGGACCCAGACCCAATGCAGATCGGCTTATTATTTCGCTGGCCAAAATATTTGTATCTGCTCGTCGATTAGATTGTCCCACTCTGGTAGGCCCATGATGAAAGTATAATTAGGGACGTAAATGAGGCGGGTATAGGGTAGGTTTATACTCTCCCACCCCCACCCCGCATTCCCACTACCCCGCCTCATCACTCATAATGGGGTGATTTTATTCTCCATCACCCACCCCACCACAAAATCTATAAGTCCATCCCCCATCCTACCCCATCCTATCCTACGCCATCCCACTTTATTTGTTAACACATTCAATTATTCAAATTTGAATATAAACATAAATTTTTATAAGTTTAACATCAAATTATCTTCGATAGAAGTTCAATAGTAAATTGTATCCAATATAAGTTCTAATATAGAATTGTACCAAATTGTACAATACAAATATAAAAGCATACAAATTAATCCTAATCAAAACTATCTTATATAAACATAGATATTTTAATATATATATATATATAAAGAGTCGGACTAGAATATATTCGATCGGATTTTGATCCAAATTCGGTCAAGTTAAAATTCTATAATGAAGATTCTACATCAATATCCAAATCGTTGGATAAGATCTACTATCTTAAAACTACTTGTACATAAAAAATTATATAATTTGAAGACCGTTAACCTATGTATCAAGTAGTCAAAAATTGAATAGTCTAAATAAAATTAAATTAAATATATTTTTAGATCACTTGATGCATAGGCTAGGGATCTTTATCATATGATTTTTGTTGTGCAAATAATTTTAAGATAGTAGATCATATTCAATAATTTAAATTATTAATAAAAATTTATTATATAATTTTAATTTAATCAAATTTAAATATAAATTTGGTTAAATATATTTTAATTTAACTATATATATAAGATTTAGGATAAACCCACGCCCGTCCCGCGAGTTATTATATTTTTTATTCATTCCATCTTACGGTCCATCTAGTTCTTTCATTTATCCGTTTCGTATACGAGTTGAACGGATTGGATTTGTAGGTTAGTGGACCAGTTGCCGTCCCTATGTACGATAAAAACCCAAACCACCGCCCGGCGGTCGGCGTCTTCCAAGCCCTTCCAATACCCCCCTGCTTCGGTCTCTTCGAACACGGGACAGGTCCTCCAGGCCCTTCTTTCCTTCCAATCCGGCCCCGCTTCGGTCTCTTCGAACACGGGACAGGTCCTCGGCTTCGGCTCCTCCAAATCCATCCTCAAATCCAAGCAGAAAACAGGAATCAAAACCCGAACCATCGCTGCAGCCAATCCAAGATCTCTTCTTTATAAGAAAATCCTAGCTCTTCCCCTCGATTCGCCCGCCAAAGAACGGAACTTTCCAGTTTAATCGATCTCAACGCCTTAGATCTTCTTCCTTCGATTTCTTCCGCCCTTTTTGTCTTCTCCGATCGAGGGTGGAATTCTTAACACTGATCTCTGCTTCAAGGTTACAGTAATGAGGGTTTTGGCTCGTCTTTGTTCCGATCTCCGAACTGGAGTCATCTGCGATCTCTCTCCTTCGAAGGGTAAGATCTTTGTGTATTAAAGTAGGTTTTCTACGCTAGGAATGGAGAAGATTGGAGTTCTGGCGGGGATCCTCTTGGTTTTGGTCGTGGCACGAGTGCCCGATGCTTCGTCTCGTGTTCTAATGGCTGATGGAACGGGAGGCAAGAAGCCCAACTCCGGAAAGGTAAGAACTTGGCTTCTTCTTCCCCACTGTTCTTGACTTGGGGCTTTAGGAGTGGTTTCATACGCTGCAAATCTTGGGCTTTGGGAGTGTATCCAGGTGTCTCCGTCTCCAACTCCGAATCCTTCACCAACAACCAATGTTTCTGAGTCACGCCAATCCCGTTCACCTGCTGCGAATTCCACTACAGGGGGCCCTAAAACTTCATCTCCTTTGGGTAATTCTGCCCATTTACCGATACCCAGTGGACCGGAGAATAACAAGAATGGTGAAAATTCTAAAGGAAGCGAACGTCGTACCAACTCGGGAAGCCCTACGGGAGGTCCGGCGGATTCATGTCCTGCATCATCGGAAACATGCTATATTGCTGAATTGATTGCTTGTCTTCGACATCCTAAAAATGGTAAGGCAGCTGTTTCTTTGTTCTTGGCCTGTTTAAAATGATAGTATATAGATGTTTGTTCAAACATTTTTGCTGGATATCTAATTATGCTATCTATATAGTGTCCCATTAACAGCTTCAGTTTCATATTTTGGCGTGCTAAGAATTCTTAGTAACTGTGGTTTCCGGATGCGGTTGGATTTTGGATGGAACCCTACCTCATCTACTTTTGATTTAGTATTGCTGTTTATTGCTAGAGAAATTATATTTTTGATGTGAAACATTCTGCAAATTTATGGCTATCCATGTTCCCTAGATACCTGCTTCCATCTCCAGGAATCCATGTTGGATATGAATCTGAATTGGATATTTGTTAGAAACTTGGATACTTATCAATTTTTTTGGCTTCATCTTTTAAAAGTCGGTGGTGTGTTTGACACTTCCAACAATGATTTCTACAAGCTGTAGTGATGTTAGAGGGGAACTTTTGTTCTTTTTAGAGATTGGTCAAGAGTATAGGTACTAAAATAATTTAGCAACATGTCATTTTTCTTGGTTCTTAGGCTTTAGGAAGTTTCAATAGGAAACATATACTGAAAGACCTTACAGTTAATTTCTTTTAATATTTTCTTGTATAATATATTCTTAAAGATATAATCTAGTTACTTTTTTTATGTGCTTACCTATATCTCTCCATTTCCCACCTCTTGCACTGGTCACATGTCTGAACTCTGACTCTCGTGTCCATGTTTTTCTCTGTGCACCATTGGAAGTAAGATAGCCATATTCCTTTTTGGCCACATTATATGTGTAAATTTGGTGTTTAGGATTTTCAGAAGATTAGTCTTCCCCCCCTAAAATGAACTTTTCATGTGCAATTTTTGGTTCCATTTAACACTGATTTAATGAATTTTCATTCTAAGGAAACCCTTAGATCTAGCAGCAGAGGCATTGCTAGTGTGGTGAAATCATAGATCCCGTAGTTGTTTCAATTTGTTAAATGTCAAGTGAAGGGGCCTTTGAATATAGCATTCTCAGTATTGAAATGAATTTTGATTTTAGTCAAGTTTGGAATTCCTTGCTGAGTTGATTAGCCTGTTTAAAATTCAATAGTGGTCCATAGGCTAGTAAAATTTTGAAAGATTTCTATTTTGTTGCATCTATGGTTTAATATGGTCATTAGGATTTTTTTCACGAGAAAAGAATGGCCAAAGTAGTCCATTTAAGTTATAGATTAAACTAGCAGGTCCTTTGAGATTATTCATATGTATGGCCTTCTTTATATTTCCCATCCTTTTAACCACATACTTGTACAGAAATTCCCTGTTTTTTTTCCAGGTCAGTGCAAGTTTTTCCTCCTCCATTGGAAATCTATTTTTAGATTTAAGCCTGCTTTTGATAAGAACTATTTTTTAGTGTTTGTTTGACAGCAGGATAGAATTATGTCAGAGCAGTTTTAAAGGATAAATATATTGCTTATTGAACAATGCATTACCATATATCCAGTAAGAGCAGCAATAGATATATGCAACATATTAAAAAGAGGAACAAGGATCTCCACTGTATGCTTATTTGCAATTTACCAAAGATTGATGTTCTAAATAGGACATTTACCCTATGACTCTGTTGATGTTACACCTAGGGATCTTGTCATGATGGTTCATGGAAAATCATGAAAACTAATTTCATGAAGTTCTGAAAAGAAAAGAAATTTGATGGTCTGACATATTTCTAAAGATTCAAAATGTTGGAACAAAGTTTCTTCATGTCAGAAAACAAAAATACTATTAAGGTATAAATCTTTTGCATTGTGAATATCCACCGCTCATGGACACTGGCACTAAATTATTTTCCTTGGATTGTTTGGTTGGGGCTGTGTTTCCATTTGACTCTTTGGGGTGCTTTCCTTCATCCAATTATGTCTGGAGTCTATGGAATGTCGAGGGTTTGCTTCATGTTCCGTAAACATGATGAAGATCTTCATCGATGACTTTCTAGGTTTTATGGCAAACCCCTCTCTAGCCTGAATCTGTCTGGCCTATGAATTCAACTTATATTCTTTCAAGGTGGTTGTCATGTTGACTGATGAGGAGATTGTAAACATATGTGTTGGGGATAAATCCCGCTCCCGCCGAAGTCTAGCTCGATGCTCAGCCTAATGCAACCAGTAGCCGCAGAAGAGCTTCAACAGACGGGCTTCAGCCGAACCCCTAGCGTTCAAGCTCCTTCGAATCCGTTCAGCCGGTCGAACTGCTTAGCGGTCGAGCTCCTTGGACTCCAAGCGGCCGGACTTTAACGAAATCCTCCGACGCCCGAACTCCTCAGCAGTCGCCCTTCGGCCGAACTCCCCAAGCGGCCGTCCCTTCAGTCGGTCGAGCTCCTCCGAACTTCTCTACGGTCGAACTCCTTTCGAGCTTTTCCTTCAGTCGGACTCTTCTACAAGTCCGAACTCCTCCGAACTATCGCCATCAGTCTGCAACAGGCAACAAGATCGGACGATATGGTCGCCACTACTCTCTCCGTAACCAGCCCCATGCGACCCACGACTTGCCAGTATGGCTGTCACCAACCGTCTGACGACGCCTTCCTCTCCGTACCGAACTCTATGCGACCCACGACTTGCTAGTATGGCTGTCACCAACCGTCTGACGATGCCTTCCTTTCCGTACTGAACTCCATGCGGCGGTATGGCCGTTGCCATCAACTAAGCTCCGCCTATAAAGGACCCTCCAGATACGCTAATCTCTAATCTCTCTGATCTCTAAGCTCTTCCTTTTTTCTCTAAGCTCTGGAACTCATTCCCGAGAAAGGTTTGGCGGTATGGCCATCGCCAAGGAATTTCCGCAGAAGGTTTCACAAGGAGGTCGGAACGAAGTTCGGCGGAAGCGAAGCCGAACTCTCCCTCGAAGCTCATCATCGGAATGAAGTTCAGCGGAAGCAAAGCCGAACTCCCACTCGAAGCTCATCGCTCAGGCCGAACTCCCTCCATCTCGAGTATGTCATCAACGGAACCCCTATACAGAATTCACAGGGGGCGGAGTGAAGTTCGGCAGCTCAAGCAAAGCCGAGCTCCCCCTCGAGCTCATCGTCAAGGAAGTTCGGGCAAAGAAGCAAAAAGTTCCCCCACAGAAGGTTTTGCGAGGAGGCGGAATGAAGTTCGGCCGCGTCCAAGGAGGCTGAATGAAATTCGGCCACGGCCACGACCTCGAAGCTCATCATCGAGGAAGCCCCAACAAAAGGGCATGAAGTCCTCCCATGGAAGCTTTCGCAGGAAAGCGCAATGAAGTTCGGCAGCTCAAGGAAAGCCAAGCTCCCCCTCGAGCTCGTTGTCAAGGAAGTGCAGACGAAAGAAGCAGGAAGTTTGGCGCAAGTGAGGGCGGAACGAAGTTCTCCCGCCGAATGAAGTTCGGCGCAAGTGAGGCCGAACTCCCCCTCCAACCTCATCGTCGGAATAAAGTTCGATGCAAGCGAGGACTCCCTCTCGAGTATGACTCCAAGGAAGCCCCGACGAAGTGGCATGAAGTTCTCCCGCAGGTTTTCCAAAGGAACGGAATGAAGTTCGGCCGCGCTCACGGACTCCCTCCGAAAGCAGGCGGGCCCGAACTCCTTGAACTTGCCACCGAGGAAGCCCCGACGGAGGGGCGTGAAGAAGCCCTCCTCTCGGAAGGTTCCGCAACTATGCCCCCCTCAACGCTCCTCGAATTCAGATTCTCACCGAAGTGAAGAACCAGCTGCCAAGATCAGAAGGGTTACAGTCTCTCCCAAACAAGCGCGATCGAAATAAGTACTGCCTCTACCATCGCGACTACGGTCACGACACAAAGGAATGCATCCAGCACCAAGACGAAATTGAGGAGCTCGTCAGAAAAGGGCGGCTGGGTAAATCCCTTCGGCACCAGCTTGAAGCAGGAAAAGATCGGCCAAAGGCGCTACCATAGCCAGAGACGGCAAGGAGCTCAGCGCTGTCATAGCCAGAGACCGCAAGAAGGTCGGCCACCTTACGGCGTCATCCACATTGCCCCTTGGAGGAGCTTGGTGCATCAGCGATTCGTCATCTCCCAACGATAAGAGCTTGCACCAAATTGAGGAGGCCAGCATGAGGAGGTCGTCCACTCCGGGACTTATTGCCGAAGAAATGCGGGGGAACAACGCTACCACGATCCTGAAACACAGAATTTGGGGATGTGCTGCCAGTAACTTTCTTTCCACAAAATTCTTTCCTTTTAATAATATCATTTTTGGATGCGAAAATCATGCGATGATAGGAAAGAAGCAGTCAATAATTGCCGTGTTAGGAACAGGAGGAGAACCTCGTCTTAATGCGAGCAACAATCTCGACTGCAGGAGATAAGATCTTTTCCGAGGAAAGCTCGGCTGCAGGAGATAAGATCTCCCCCGAGCGTCCACTTCGACCTCGGTTGCAGGAGATAAGATCTTCCCCGAGGAAAGCTCGACCGTAGGAGATAAGATCTCCCCGAGGAAAGCTCGGCTGCAGGAGATAATCTCACTTTTCGGCTGCGGAGATAAGATCTCCGAGGAAAGCTCGGCATGCAGGGAGATAGATCTCCCCGAGGCTCGGATTCGACTTGGCCACAGGAGATAGATCTCCCCCGAGGAAGCTCGAGCAACCTTGGCAGGGCCCCGAGGAAAGCTCGGCTGCAGGAGATAAGATTGCCCGGTCGGGCTGCAGGAGATAAGATCTCCCGAGGAAGGCTCGAGCAACCTCGGCTGCAGGAGATAAGATCTCCCCTGAGGAAAGTCGGCCGCAGGAGATAAGATCTTCCCGAGTGCCCAGTTCCACCTCGACGGCAAGAGAGATAAGATCTCCCCCGAGAAAGCTCGACTGCAGGAGATAAGATCTCCCCGAAGAAAAGCTCGAGGCAACCTCGGCTGTAGGAGATAAGATTCCTTCAAAGGCGACCTCGGCTGCAGGAGATAAGATCTCCCCGAGGAAAGCTCGAGGCAACCTCGGCTGCAAGATATAGATCTCTCCCGAGAGAAGCTCGCCACAGGAGATAAGATCTCCCCGAGGGCCCGTTCCAACTCGGCCGCAGGAGATAAGGATCTCCCCGAGCGCCCAGTTGACCTCGGCTGCAGGAGATAAGATCTCCTCCGAGGACTCGGCCGCAAAGGAGTGCCGGTTCCTCGGCCGTAGGAGATAAGATCTCCCCGAGGGAAGGCTCGAGGAAAGCTCGGCCACAGGAGATAAGATCTCCCCCGAGTGCCGCCTCACTCGGCTGCAGGAATAAGACTCCTCCAGACAACCTTGGCTAGAGATAAGATCTCTTCCGAGCGACCGTTGACAACCTCGGTTAGGAACAGGAGGAGAACCTCGTCCTAACGCGAGCAACAACCTCGGCTAGAGATAAGATCTCTTCCGAGCGACCGTGGACAACCTCGGCTAGAGATAAGATCTCTCCCGAGCGACCGTTGACAACCTCAGTTAGGAACAGGAGGAGAACCTCGTTCTAATCAAGCAAAGTCGAAGTTAGGAACAGGAGAAGAACCTCGTCCTAACGTGAGCGCCCGCATCAACCTCGGCCAAAAGAGATAGGGTCTCTCCCGAGCGACCGTGTCAACCTCGACTGGAGAGCTTCAACTCCGACCTCGGCCAGAGATAAGATCGGAGACAACCTCGCCTTGAGATCAGATCTCTCCTAAGCGCCCGCATCGACCTCGGCTGTAGGAGATAATGTCGCCCCCGAGGAGCGCAACCTCCGGCTTCGATCACAGCGGACGAAGCCCTCCTCAACCTCGGTTGGAGATGGGATCTTTTCCGGGCTTCAATTTTGATATCAACTTTAGCTGGAGGTGAGATCTCCCCCGAGCTTCGACCTAGACCAGCACGGAGCTCAGAGGAAGACTTCGGCAGTCGCCTTTTCTGCACTCTCTTCCTTTAATTTTGAACTTGGGAGTGGGGGGGCTAGTGTTGGGGATAAATCCCGCTCCCACCGAAGTCTAGCTCGATGCTCAGCCTAATGCAACCAGTAGCCGCAGAAGAGCTTCAGTAGACGGGCTTCAACTGAACCCCTAGCGTCCAAGCTCCTTCGAATCCATTCAGCCGGCTGAACTGCTTAGCGGCCGAGCTCCTTGGACTCCAAGCGGCCAGGCTTTAACGAAATCCCCCGGCGTCCGAACTTCTCAGCGGTCGCCCTTCGGCCGAACTCCCCAAACGGCCGTCCCTTCAGCCGGTCGAGCTCCTCCGAACTTCTCTACAGCCGAACTCCTCCCGAGCTTTCCCTTCAGTTGGACTCTTCTACAAGTCCGAACTCCTCCGAACTGTCGCCATCAGTCTGCAACAGGCAATAAGACCGGACGATATGGCCGCTACTACTCTCTTCGTAACCAGTCCCATGCGGCCCACGACTTGCCAGTATGGCTGTCATCAACTGCCTGACGACGCCTTCCTCTCCGTACCGAACTCCATGCGGCCCACGACTTGCCAGTATGGCTGTCACCAACCGCCTGACGACGTCTTCCTCTCCGTACCGAACTCCATGCGGCGGTATGGCCGTCGTCATCAACTAAGCTTCGCCTATAAAGGATCCTCCAGATACGCTAATCTCTAATCTCTCTGATCTCTAAGCTCTCCCCTTCTTCTCCAAGCTCCGGAACTCATTCCGAGCACTTCATTCCTGTTGGCCTGAGCTGACTTGATTGTCGGAGGGTCTTGTCGGAGCCACCCCCACCGGCTCCGGACGGGACTTTGTTTTGCAGGTTCCCGGCGGCGACCTCATCGGCCTCACCCCGGCGGCGACCTCATCGGCCTCAACTCCAGCGGACTCCGGCGACGATCAGTTTCTGCATCAACAATATGTTTTTTCCATGGAGCCTTAGCAACCTGAGGTTTGTTAGCCAATCCCGTTAATGTGAAAAGGCTTGGACTATGATATTGACAAAGTTATGGTGGATAGGGTCCTTGAAAGTCCTGATTTAAGTAGTGAAGACTCAGAAGAGTTACCTAAAATCCGCTTACTCTCTTTACTGAGTGTGTTAGGCTCCTTCAAATCCTTTATTTTTTTCTCAAATTTGGAATTTTATTTTCATGCTTAAGTAATTTAAAAACAACAATAGAAAGCTATTTTTGTTACCAAGTTCAAATCTGATCGCAAGGTTGGAATGCTTGCCTGTTCTTCTGATAAGCTTAAACGTCAAGGATTGCTAACATTCTGCATAAAAGAACATCGGAGTAGTCCACTTATCAATTTTTCGTTGGTTGGATTCTAGTGATCCATTAATAATTTCTTCCCTTCTTTTGGCTTTCATACCTTTCTGGCATCAATTTTTGGTCAGATGTTTGAGTTCTGATATTTAGTAAGTAGTCCATACTTAAGCAGTAAAAGTTTGTGAATGTTCTAAAGCAACATGTATGTTTGGGTTTAGTTAGCTTCTCAGATGTTCACTTCATAGCTGACGGCATTAGAGAGACTGTTAATTTGAGTATAATAGTACAAGAATAACTGTAACAAACAAGCCCTTTTTCCAATTGCATGGTTATAGTTAGAGGTAATGCTTGTTACCTATCCCAGTTGATGGCTTCATGTTTAGCTTCTTATTTAGAAGTTCTATTCAGGTCTTTGGTCGTCATTTTTCCTAATTCTTTGAAAATGATCATGAGACCTTTATTTTCCAAAGTTTTTCATTGCAATTCTATGTTAGCGTATAATCCTGTCCACATACCATCCTTAGCACAATATTCACAAATAGTGTATGTCACAACATCTCCTTTGATGCAGCAAATGACATGTAATTTCAGGGTGATGGGCCAAAGCACTTTTGTGGTTGATGGTACATAAGGGATTATGAAGGAGAATAGTAAAGAATTGTGGTTTTGGAATTCTTAAAAACACTATCAAGTCCACCTGAATAGCAACTGATTGAAACAGTTTTGTCGGGGATGCATAGACTGATGCAAAGATTTAAAACCTTTAGAAATATTAATTGTATCTAGGTTTTAAACCTGAAATTATCAAAGTTGAGTTATCTTACATGAAATCCAACCTAAAAGTCTACTTTAGTATGGCTCAAATTTGTAACACAATCCCATGCTCAAAGTTTAAAACACTATTGGCAATTGACAAATCAAGGTTCACCGAACTATTACCTAGGGCTGTATCGGACCCAGTCAATGATCAATTCTGTATGGTACTAGTATATACCGTATTGACTCGAGCTGTATCAGAACTAGGGGAAAGGAGGGGGAGAGGGGGGAAGGCGGAGAGGGAGGAAGAGGGAGAGGGTAGAAAATAGAGAGAGGATGAAGCTGCCAGGGTTGTTGTCATCTTTGGGGGGAGGGAAGGCAAAGCTGCTAAGGGAGGCTCAAAATCATAATCCTAGCTGAACGCGAGAGGGAGGGAGTGATCGGGAGGTGGAGAAGAAAAAGGGAAAAAAGAAAAGGAAGAAGAAAAAGAAAGAAAGGAAGGAAAGAAGGAAATAGAAAGAAGAAAAGGGGAAAAATAAATAAAGGAAGGGATAAGGAAAAGAAAGAAAAAGGGAAAGAAAGAAAGGAAGGTAGAAGAAAAAGAAAGAGAGGAAGGAAGGAAAGGAAGAAAATAAAGAGAGAAAGAAGGAAAGAAGGAAAGAAAGAAAAGAAAAAAGGAGCATGATTGGGACTGTTATCGGGATAGGGTGGAATGGCGGGGCATCCACTTCCATGGAGAAATTGGAACACCGTCGTCCCACAAATTTAAAACCTTACTTGAGATTGTCTCCAGGAGTAGGATGATAGATCCTTATTATACTTATTAAACCTTGTGCCAGCTATTTGGTGGAGTGTCGTAGATTATTAAAACTATATCTATGGTAAAAGCCTCATAGAAAAAAGGGGAGATAAGAATTACCTTTATTGAGGAAAGAATTTGTCATGATATAACTCATCATAAGTTCTAACTCAAGGAGATGAAAGGGAGTGGAGCTCATAAGGCCGGTATCAGATGTAAAAATGACTTTATTCAACTAAAAATCTCTTTAGATGGGCATGCAAATTTTCAAACTTTATGTCCGTGCCTAATAAATGCCTAGATGGATTTTGGTTGATGGAAAATTCTTTTTTGCTAATTAGCACTATGTGAGCATTTGACTACAATGCAAAATTGTTATCGTTTGCTAATGGAGTTGGCTGCAAGATGACCAGCCCAAGGTATGCCATACCATACTAAATGAGATATAACATACCGTACCAGTTTATTTCCTATACAAGGTATAGGGGGTGTACCGATACTTGGTATGCCGAGCTGGCCCTCGTACTAGGTGTACCAACATAGCGACAAGGCGGCATTGGTACATGGCTAGGTACTGAGATGGTGTACCTTGGACAAGCCAAGAATTATGGTTGAGAGTTGGGGAAGCAAATAGGTTGAGGATGAAGAGGGAAGTAGTGGCAGCCATAATTTATCGAAGATAAGAAAACTCTTTGGCTTTAGTAAGTAGATGATTAGTTGACGCATAGTCCTTGACTAATCAAAAGATAACTTTATTCCTATGGTATGAGTCAAGGTAACTTAAACACAGCAAAACTTATTGGAGGCCCCTAGGAGAGGGATGCAGTTGGAGGCAGAAGTGGTGATGGAATGCTAAACCAAAATTAACTGGATGGAGGTGTTATGGAAGGTCATGAGAGGGTTTTATTCCGTGATTTATTTATTTTTGGATTAAAAAAGAATTGGGAAAAAGGAGAGAAGACCCCAATTGGATTCCAAGCAATAGGGAATCAGTCATTCTTTTTATGTAGTGAATCTTGATTGTAGAAGATGAAGTATAATTTAGGAGGAAAATCTTGAAGTAAAGCATTAATGGTCATGGCATTGGAGTGTCACATGCTATGCCAGATTATGTTCCTAACTTCCAATCAGGCCGCTGTACAGTTTGCAAGGAAATGAAAAACTAAATTTTGAAGAACAGTTTAGGAGTATTATATGCAATGCCAAACAGTGTTTTTAAATTCCAATTGGTTTAGTTTAGACTGCTGGTAGGTTTTTGAGGGATTCCATTACGGTTGTTCATTTTTGCTTCCTTCCTTTGTCTTTTTCACCTGAGTGCTCCTTACTAACTTGTTAGGATGATCTTTTTATTCTCCTTTTACTTTATATTGTTTCTCAGCACATTCTTTGGGTGAGCATTTGGTAAGACAGTAAACTATATATTCTTACCTACTGGACAAAATTTGTTGTGATGTCATTCATTTCAATTTCAAGTTGAATATGCCTCTTTATCTCCCATTTCTGTCTATAATTTCATATAATTTCATAAGGTCTCATCCCTTTTGTCATATCTTCTCTTTTGATGCAGATTCCAAGAAATTATTACTTTTAGTCCAGAATACAGGGGAGAATAATATGACTGTGAAAATTAAAGTAACACCTTCTATCAAAATTAATGATAAGGAGATACCAATAGCCAATGGGAATACCACAGAGGTTTGTGCCTTCTTCTTAGCATTTTCTTTTTAACAATAGAAATTGAAAGTTTAGGATGATTTTTGTGTCCTGGTCCCTGAATTCCTAAGGTGAGCAGTGATCCATCACATCCGCAGATTATGTCTTTGGAAGGCAAACTTGCTTAGAACTTCTGGATAACAATGAAGTTAACATGCCACCAAGCAAGAGCTTTGCTTTTTCTTTTTGTACATTTATTTGTTATTTCAGAAATTTATTTCATATATCAGAATGCTATATAATCTATTCAAACTAAGAAAGAAGTCCTTGCCAAGTAGATTATTAAGTCCTTGACAAGTACATTATTTAAGGCAAAGCTCTGGTTATTTCTGCTTTTTCTTGTTGCCATGTTCTTCTGATCATGGGTCTTCTTTCTACAGCTGCTTTTCTTGGTCTGTCGGAGTGGCTTTCTTATGGTTAATATGGTTTCCTGTCATTTTTAA
The DNA here is from genome assembly GCA_006176705.1 of Cocos nucifera. Taxonomy (NCBI): domain Eukaryota; kingdom Viridiplantae; phylum Streptophyta; class Magnoliopsida; order Arecales; family Arecaceae; genus Cocos; species Cocos nucifera. Next base: position 1,372,640 of record QRFJ01000004.1, on the reverse strand, counting down.
TTTTATAGATCATAACAAGATTTACAAAACCTAAGATGTCCTTTATCGCTGATATTAAAGTATAATAATAATAATAATAAAAAGCTTCACAACAAGCACCTATCTTTGAAGTATGATTAATGATGGTAGGAACTGTAAGAGCATTCTTTGAATTTTCTTTTTCTTTCGATTGTGATTAAATATTGGATGCTAAAGAGCACTTCCAATCCCTTATCAGCAGGCAGCTGACGGGTAAGAGTATTTAGAAATTCTCAGATAAGTTGTCTATTGCTTGGTTAGGGCATCACATGACCATGGGTAAAAATTCAAGATGAATATTCCAGATGATTTCCATGCCACTTGCTGCTTAATTTTTCTTTTGCATAAATGCATGCAACATTCACAAGTTTTTGAATGCAAAATCACTGTAAATTAGAAGACTGCATATTAAATGTCAAGGACTCGTTTGCTTCGTGAGAAGAACTTTTCTTACCAGCAAGTTACTTCCTGGAAATATGATACATGAGAATATAGTTTTGGTATGCTTGGTTGATCATGGAAAATTAGCTTATTTCAGAATGGTCTATATTTGGTTGAGCATATGCTTTCTTGGGAAAACTATATAAAATATCTATCATATACTTAATAGATATAAAACTATACATTTTTGCTCTCAAACTCTATATAAATATTAATATAATATAATATAATATAACATTAGATTATAATAATTTATTATATTAATCCAACATTAATATATATGTATTGATATAATATTAATATTTCAATAAAACAAATTGATTAATATAGATATTAATATAATATTAATAAAAATATCATGTTAGTATAAATATTTAAAAAATTTTAATGTATTATAGATATTATAATATTTATATTAATATAAATATTATGTTATATAAATATAAATATTAGTATACTATTAATATAATATTATATTAATATTTATAAGGATAACATTAGAAGGGTATCTTTGGAAAGGAAAAAGGGCCACCAATTTCCATCCCATGGGAAGTCTCAAAATCCATCTCATCTATGGATTTACACTTTTCATGAAATGCGGAAAGTGTCTTCTTATGAAAAGAGCTTTTTACATTCTCTCTCTTCTTAAAACGCCAACCAAACAAGAGGACTCTCCTTCACTTCCCAGGAATTGCCACTTCTCCCTCCACTTCCCGCGAACCAAACGAGTCCTAAGTGACTATCTTATTAGTGGATGAATTTCAATTTTGTTGCTGTGAAGCCGCATTCAATATTTTTCTATTGTAACAAACTAATTATCAAAGCAAATATGCCTTTAACATGATCTGATTGAGTTTATTTATTAATGGATGCATGGTATAAACTAGGAAATGCCAAGAAGAGTGGAGTTAAGGTTGTTATATATATGGTTACCATGTTGACAGAATGGCATGTTTATGGTCTGTATTATGCACAGAAAAACAATCACAGATTATAAAAGAGAATGGAAAGGAGATGTTATGGCCTAATTGCACATATTGGCAAATTGTCTTGCCATCTATTCCTTGCATTTTTGCACTTTCTTGCTTCTTGCTCAGCATGACATTAAAACCTAAAATCATTCTCTCGAACTCTTTGTTATAGCTTTGGAGATTCACCATAAAAAAAACTTGCCATTTTGTCACTGTATCAGAGTAGTTTATCCTGCTGTGCGGTGATCATATTTTCTTCCATTATATCTGAATTAGTCATCATTCTATGCGGTGGCAGCTATGTTTTCAAATTTGTCTAGATTCAGACTATTGTCAGATATGACCACACGGTTGCTATTGGCCAAATAATATCACTGAGTCCAACAAGGCAAAGGCAGCAGTTTGATATCTACCAAGGACCTCAAATAAGAGTTCTTACTAGATGTTAGTTTTTGATTTTATTGTTTCCGTTTGTTGCTGATTGATGAATAGTTTTGGAAAGTGTTTTGGAACCACCATCCATCCAGTGGCCTTTACAAGAGGTTGGGATTATTTTTGGGTGTGACAAGGATTCTCTCATCCTTCTTTAAGTCAGTTTTGGATCATTGGTGTGATCTTTGTCAAGTCCACCTGCTCCCATATATTTACCCTCAAAACAATGATTATATTTACTTGATCAAACTTCAAGTGGACTCATGTGCATTTTATCCTTCTCCAAAAGCCTCAACTAGGTTTTTGATGCCCCTCTAAATCTATATGTTTGTTACTTCACCTGTCTGTAATGGGTTTGATGGATCATGGATACTATTTTGGATTCATTTCAAGGTTTTGGATATTTTCTAAAGCTTTTCCATCTGTGTTCCTATAATTTCTTGCAACTTGCTGATACTTATATTTTTGTTACCTTGTTTGCATGTAGCAAATATATTCAGTCTTTGTGCCTTTCAATGGGTCATTCCTAGTGTTTACTTTTCTAATTCAGTCTTTTGGCTTTCGATGGGCCATTCCTAGTGTTTATTTTTCTTAGTCTCTCAAATTTTTCAACAAGTTTGATTACTATTAACGTTTCTTTTGCTTGACCTCTTGACTATGATCTTTTAACTGCCTATGTTCACCATGATGTTGGAGCTAGCTGCCTTTTTGCTGTAACCAGTTCAAGTGATCTTAGGTTTGCTATTGCTTAAAATAAATCTTGAAGATTTAGGTACACAGGCTTGATTGTATTTCATACTCAGCTTTTGGGATATTATGTCCTCTTCCTTTTTGTTATTTGATTCATATTGGCTTTATCTTAATTCTTATGACATCAAACATGTTATGTTATTTTCTTATTATTAGTTGCTTGTTGAGATATGGAGATGTAATTGTGAAGATGTTTTGTGCAACCATGGGATACATAACATTAATTGTCAGGTTAATGCAAGTTAATTTGACATTTCTGCCAATCTGGCTATGATATGTATTGTATGGCTCACCTTAGGACATTTAGGTCATGAAGTGTAGGCTTTTAATGGATCAAATTTGGATTGAATCAAGGGTTATCCAAGTTCAATTGATTAAGATCTTTATAAAGATTAAAAAATGATGAAAAACGGAAATCTACCTAATCGGATAGCTCATGAAGCCTAGGTCTGTAACATATGAGATATAGATTAGATCAGTGGTTATCAGAGTCCCATCGATTCTAGGGAGGATGTGGAAGAAAATCTGCTTGATCTAACTTGGCAATCTGATAGACTGGTTGATCTGTATCTCAAGTATAAAATCACTTAGAATTAGATGCATGATCTCACGGTTCAATCAGAGTCGCAACACCATTTGGCTGAAGGTTAGGGTTTGGCTGTGGCTGGGAGGACAAAAAGTATGGTGTTAAGCAATGTGCTGAATCCTTTGATGCTACCAACCTCGCTAGTGCTGGTTCATGAGTCCATGGTTCAACCATCTCAAATCTCCTCAAGGATCTTCTTCTTCATATACCATGGTTCATCGACTCCTCCCATGCCTTAGTTCCACCTCCAATTTGTCATGATTCCTTTCTTCTCTAGCCTTGAGCCCATGTCACTGTCACTATCTGTTTCATCCACTGCCATTGATTCATCACACCACACTGCCTTGGACTCAAGTCCCTATTGCCAGTGGCCTCCAACTAAAGCACCTGTCTTTCTGTACCTTTGCTGCCTTTGATGTCAAGTACGCCCATGGTAATGCTATTGTTCAGTCTGTCAATTATTGTCATTTGCACGCTAGTCCCTGTGATATATAACCCATTGTGCATATGTCCCTTGGTTTAAGTTAACAATTAGAATGAGCGTTCCTGTCCATCTTTTTAGAAACTCTCTCTCTCCCTTCCTAGAATTTGCAAACTTATAGCCAACTGATTGTGGATGTTTTAACTTTTATCAAGTAATTTTGCATCTCTTCCATATCTTATGATGATGTTGGTTGATTCTTGGTAGTGATTTAAAGAGTAATCATGCTGCTCTCTACATGTGATGGAGGATTAGAGTGGGAATGACAGAAGATGAAGAAATGAGAGGGATGTAGGACACACCTAAGGGAATGCCTATATAATCACCTAATATGGTACCAATGCAAACAAGCAGGCAATGAGGCTAATTCTGAAAATTAAACTAAAGAAAATATGCTAAAACCTAGATTGTTGAATGAATCTAATATGCGATGTAAACAATGTTACTAAAACAAAAATAATGATGTCGGGGGATGCTACTAATCTTCTAAACTACTCTTAGAAATGATGCAAGGTTTGAGCACAAAGTTAACAATCAATTGAAACAAGCTCACAAGATTTCAAGATGGTTACCATGCTTGGAACATTCAACATCCTTTAAGGTTCCTTTGGCTTTGATATAAATCTGCACAACTATTCTATAGGCTTAACAGCCTCATGCAGAAATCAGATCGATCAGCCTTGTTGCTATGTCCCTCAAGCTGCATGAGCATTAACAAGTGTAGTAGGATGAAGATGGATAGCAGGTTTAGGGTTTAAATCTTAGCAGAGCAATTATTTTTTTCTTTATAGCCAGATAAAAAGGTTTTCTTAATGGCTTTTGGGGTTAGTTTCAAGGAGAAATAAACAATAATGGTAACAAACAGATTGACTTATGCAGATACCATGGATTTGAGAAGCAATTTTGGGTCAATGAAGGTTTAGAAATGTTTCGAACAGGTGCTTTTCAGGATACAGGGACTAGGTCTTAGATGGATTAGACACTAGAGACTATGGAGGGCTGTGAGGTCCAATAAAAGCACAAGAAAAAGATTTGCTTTGATAGCAGATTTCTTCTAGCCTGCAGATAGGCCCTAACTGGCAAATGGATGCTTGCACTAATGGTCTGTTTTGCAGTTTAAGAGAGAAGAAGGCTGTGAGTGTTATTAAGGACATAAAGAAGACATTGGGATGCAAAACAGGATAGGGTTTTGGCTATTTCCAATCAACTAAAGGAAACATAAATGAGGTTGAATGCGAAAAAGAGGGTAGAGAGGTGGAAAACAGTACCATACTCGCCACAACTGAGATTGCACATCTTGACGATGTGAAATATAGGAAGAAGTGGAAAAAAGAAAAGAAGTTTTCATTTAACCATGCATAACATCCATTAGTCTTTGATCCAAAGACTATTAGTCCTCACCCGTCAACCTGGATGACTGTATGTTGATCAAGGTCAACTCAAAGTTACATGGACCATATTGGAGTCTTCATTCATTGGGGGTGAATTTCTCCAAGTCAGGAGAGTTGATGGGGGATCAATAAGCCTCCAAGACCTACCAAAAGCATGGACAAAGAACTACTAGTCTCTTGATAGAAGATGAATAGTTTTTAGATGGTGTTATGCACTGTGAAATAAAGACTCTTTTCGTCCTTCTGCTCTTTCCTGTCATGTACTCGAGGTACCAGACTTTATGCAGACTGAGTTCAATATCCTTTATTTCACCTCTATTTCTCCTATGTCTCTTTTCGTTGAGCCCTAACATTATGGTAACCCTAACTTATTTTTTGCATCCCCAAGCCTTGTTTACATTCTTACCAGCACTCTACAGCCATTCTTTTCCTTTTTCCTAGAAAACATATCATTAGTGCAAACGTCCAACCACTGTCAAGGCCTATCTACAAGCCTAGACAGTTTGGCTGTCGCAGAAGATCCTTTTCTTGCACTTCTTCTGGCACTCATGGACCTCCATATTCTTCAATGTTTAATCCCTGCAAGCCCCAATCTTACTGTCCCAAACAGCACCAGTTAGAAACCTTTCCAGACCTTCATCAACCCCCAAATTGCTTCTCAGGTCAATAGTAACTGCAGAAATCACTCTGTCATTACCATTCTTATTTATTTCTCTTTGAATCTAACCTGAAAGCCATTAATAAAACACTTTTATCCAACCATAAATATAACTGATTGCTTTGCTATGATTTAACCCTAAACCTGATGTAGATCTTCATCCTACTGCTCAAGGGACTTAGTGACAGGATTGATCGCTATGTTTTCTGGGTAAGCATGTTGGATCTGGGGGGTTGATGTGCAGAATCATATCCAAGCCAAAGGAACCTTAGAGCAATTATATGGTTCCCAGCATGGTAATCGTCTTGAAATCTTGTGAACTTAGTGATGCTTCATGGTGGATATTGTGATCTGCAATTGATTTGATCCTAGCTAATTTTCATCTTTGTGCTTGAAATTTTCGTCATTCCTTGGAGTAATTTAGAAGAGTATCAGCATTCTGCTTCATCATTATTTTTTGTTTTAGCAAAATTGTTTGCATCATGCTTATCAACATGTAGAATTTGTCAAGTAAATCGGCATTTATTAAATGATATCCATGTAAATAAGTTTGTATTTAATAGGCTGTCTGTCTTTTAGTGGTCTGCTTGCTCCCTAATTGTTCTCACCTTCAAATGGTAGAAGCTGCCAAAAATGGAGTCTCAGAAGGTTGGTATTTGAAAGATACTGATTGATTTGGGCTTGGATTGGGCAAATTGTGGCATATTGACACCTAGTTGGTGCAGGGCCAGTACAATCAAAAATTTCTGTTACTTGTTTGTCTTTCTGGACACGGGAGTGCAACACTACTCTATGGCATTGGATGGTTCTATCCTTGTTCTCTTATATCTTTTCCAAAGCCATAGATGGGTTCCTTTGCTAAGGAACACAATTAGATCTCTTTTGCACTATTGGGTATTTCTTAGTTAAATAACTAAGCTTAAGCTTTACTTGTATTATCTTATATCTTATATCTCTATCAAGTGTCAACTTATCACCACCTTCAAAGGAATCCCCGCTATGTTGTTATGCTCAGGACTTGTGGTTTTTGAGGAGCCTTAGCCATTTCGGTTCATGCTTTCTTTATATCATTCCCTCCTCTCCTACCTTTCTGTGTCATCTGTTGAGCTTGTTTCCTCTTGACGCTTTTTAATGTAGTCCTTTGACATTGTCTCCTGATATGTTTCTTGGATCTAACCTTATAGCCATAAGGCATTACATAAACCATCCTGGTCATCCTCTTTTTCCATCCTTACCACCTGACCGTTCCATGCAGAGTCTACATGACACCCTGACTGTCTGTGTTGTCAAGATTTGGATTGAGTTGTAAATCATGAAAGAGGTTATGTGGGATGCTGTCATGAACTGGATTGTAAATCATAAGATTTTACTGATGTAAATCATTTTTACAAAACATAAAGGAAAATGAAAATTGAAAAAAAATGAACCAGTAGAACAAAAAGCCATAGACACAAGAAGTGTGGGCCCTGTCATTGTCAGCCTATATATAGCATGTTCAATGAAGCAAACATCATGTCTAGTGATTCAAGATGTTATACCGCCTACTAATTCAGTTATCCTTTGAGGTAGAATGTGTTAGGGAGAACAAGTGAGTAATTTTAAATTCTATATAGTCAAATAAATTATAGAAATAGTCTTTCACATCATTCGATATTAGAATTAACACGATCAAGTTTGATCTTTTGATCCAAGGGACTATACAATCGTTAATACAAATCACGATGGAGAGATGAGATCCAGCTCATTCATTGTCATTTCAATCAAGATCACAAGATTTAGAATGTGTATCAACAACAATGATTGCAATCAATACCTGCCATGACCCAAACTGTCTAGATCAATGCATACCAAACCAAATCATATAGAACCAAGTCAGTTCAGTAGTTTGGTTCGGGAATCAGTGTGACCAAACCACTTTGAACCGAGCATAATTGCTTGGTTTCACTTGGTTTTGAGCAGTTCAACTTAGTTTGAGGGTTGAACCAGCCCGGTCATCTGTAAACCACCCAGTGCGATTCTCGTTCAATTGTGCTCTCCTTGCACAAGCCTCTCATTCGCGATTCTTTACGAGGTTGAGACTCTCATTGGTAGGGTTTTCAGCTTTTTGCCACTGTCGCTACCAACACTGATTACAGGAACCCCTCTTTCTCCCTTCCCTCTCTCTCTCTCTCTCCCCCCCCTCCTCTCCTTCCCTCTCTCTCTTCCCCTTCCCCTGGTTCTGGTATGCATCGCGTCGGTGTGCTATGTGCTAGTATCAGACTGAACCAGTAGATGGCTGGTACAGACCCCTTTATTGTTTTGATGAAACTTGGTTCCAACCACTTTTTTTGTTTTCAAATTTGAATTTGTCGATCACTCTTTTTGGTAGCTTAACATATATGACCAGTAATTTTTAGTTTGTGTACTTGCAAGAATTTATTTTTCTTTTACATGGATAGAAAAGTATGCCCCTAGATTGGTTATTGCCTATGTTGCTTGTTTCAGATTCCACTAAATGCTACAGAAGGCTTAGAAATAGTTCTAAATGCTGCAAATGGGAATTGTACTTTACACCCCAAGGCTTCTTCTGACTGGGATCCTTTCCAGTTTCCTGCTTATGCGACCCATCTGACACCCATTTATGGTGCCTACTTTTTGTTTGTTACCCTGGTTATTTCTGGAGGTACATGGGCTTGTTGCAAGTTTCGCAGGGGAAGGAGAGCTGATACTAGAATACCATATCAGCAGCTTGAGATGGGAACGCAAACACAGTCAGCAGTTGTTGACTCAAACACGGCAGATGGTTGGGATGAGGGCTGGGATGAGGATTGGGATGAGGAAGAAGCAGCGCCACAGCCATCAGAAAAACATACCACAGGAAGTGTTTCAGCGAATGGTCTCACTTCAAGATCTCCCAGAAAAGATGGGTGGGACATGGATTGGGATGATTAGTCTCTCAACAAACCAGAAAGAGAGTTGTTGTTTAGGGAGAGGGAAAGGATCATAAGCTGTTCCTAAAAGAAAGTTACCAATACCGTGGCTTACCTGGGCAAACTTGCAGATGATAGTGCCAAGAAAAGATGGTCATGTTTAGGATATTCAGTCCATCTGTAGAAGAAGAAAACAGGAGTATTTTTTGGAAGAAATTTTGTACGATAGCTTTTTTTTTTTTCCCTTCTTTATGTGTCTAATTGGTGTTTGGACGAGGTTTTTTAGTTGAATTGGCAACCCTTTGAGGGGCTGTATCTATTTAGATTTCCACGGAGGCTTCTGAGTTAAGAGGACCTTCCATGCAGACATCAGATGGGATCTGCCTGGCTGCCACCTGCCCATCCTTGATGAGTTTTAATCCATCCTCGACAGTTTTAATACTACCAATGTTCCACTCATCTGCCAAGTCCATAAGCTATTATAGGTTTCCTACTGTCAAGAGTACACAGTGAAGCACCAATACAGAACTAGTCACCATTGTTCATGATCTATACTTTTTGAATGAAAGAAGCAGAACGATGTGGATTTCGGGGATGTTGCTATTTGTAATCTATATTCGGACCACCTGATGTCTGTTTGAAGTGTTAGAATTATGTATTGTGACAATGATATTGTCATTGTACTTTTCTTGTTTGCTTGAAAATGCCTCAGATTTAATTTAAGAAGGAAATTGGATAACAAAAGATGGTCGATTGATGTCTGAACCAACCTTATGTCTAGAGTGAGCTACTGAATGCTTTTCAGTCTTGGTTATTGGGCTTAAGATGCCTCTTTTGTGTGTGCATGTGTGTCTGTGTAAGGGATGCCTCTGGTTTGAATAGATTTTTACTACAGGTCATGGATGATTCTGTCTTTGTAACCTATGTATGTAAAGGTCCGCACAGCATGCTTATGTTGCTTCTAGGGTTTTCTCTGATCTTTGCAAGATTTTACAAATAAAACAGAGTGAAAGAACATTTTTGTTGGTGGTATGAATGCTGTTATCTTGTTCTTATTTGAGAAAGGTTTTCATTGTCATGGGTAAGTTTAGATATCTTGCAGTTCCCTTTTTGAGTATGATCCTAGAATTTTCTGACCCAAAATATGAACAGTTGTTATTTCAATTTTCTATTTCTGTATCCTCCCTGCGAGATTCTGATATAGGATTACCTGTCATATGTTGGTGGTTTTATTTATAATCGTATGAAATTTTATGATTCATGATTTGCAATCTTTTTTTTTTTTTGTTTTAAAAAAAAATATTTCCTTATTTTTCATCATCCATCATCTGATTGAAACCTTAGAGCAGGATTTTTTGTCAGGCTGCCTGATGTTCCTCCTGATTTTCTCATAGCATGTGATACCTGATTATTGAAAATTATCTTTCCAAAGTAACTTTGAGGGATAAGTCTTTAGAGCAAGAGGCTGAGGAAATTAACGACACTTTGTAGTAGCTTCACTTCTTGTAGGTCCAGCATCACCGGATCGACACCGCAAACCCTCAGGGATTCAGAGGTGCCATCCGAGTTGGACTTAATAAAACCACCCAACGCTGTGCAGTTCCTCAGCCGGATAAATTGTGCGACCATGGTTTGGCAAATTCGATCTGTTAGAGCTTTGATGCAAATTTATATGATGTCTAGGCTGTGAAATATGAATAGTTGGATTTCCGAAGGATGCCATGGAGGTGTTTTGATCATGGTAAACTTTCTCCCACATCAGTGGTTGAACGGTCCTTTGGTTGCCGTCTCCAGACCGTATGGTGGTCAAAAAGAGAGGAGTACGTCCGGAAATTTATAGTTCACAAAAAGGCCTGTGCGCCAAACAAAGTACTTGCTTCATCACAGTTGCAGCGCAGATGGTAGATAACCTACAAATTTCACTAGCAACCAATAGTTACTGTTGGTGCAGAAATCCATCGCCGTCGGAGGTCGCCGCAATCGAGGCCGCTGGGCGCCGCCGGGGACCTGCAAAACGAAGTCCCGTCCGGAACCGGTGGGGTGGTGGCTCCGGTAGGATCCTCCGACGGTCAAGTTAGTTTTCGACCAATAGTAATGGAGTGCTCGGAATGAGTTCCGGAGCTTAGAGATGCGGAGGAGAGCTTAGAGAGTCGAGAGTTCAGAGAGCTTAGCCTTAGTATGTCGGGAGGGGTCCTTTTATAGCGGAGCTTAGTTGATGGTGACGGCTGTGCCGTCTGGCAGAGAGTCGTCGAGCAGCATGGAGTTTGGTACGGAGAGGAAGGCGTCGTCTGGTAGATCGTGGGAGCCATACCGGCGAGTCGTGGGCCGCATGGAGTCCGGTACGGAGAGGAAGGCGTCGTCCGGTAGATCGTGGGAGCCATACCGGCGAGCCGTGGGCCGCATGGAGTCCGGTACGGAGAGGAAGGCGTCGTCCGGTAGGTCGTGGGAGCCATACCGGCGAGCCGTGGGCCGCATGGAATCCGGTACGGAGAGGAAGGCGTCGTCCGGTAGATCGTGGGAGCCATACCGGCGAGCCGTGGGCCGCATGGAGTCCGGTACGGAGAGGAAGGCGTCCGTCCGGTTTTGCTGCAGGCGACAGTTCGTCCAATGGAGTTCGGACTTGTAACAGAGTTCGGCCGAGGGGGAAGCTGGGGGAGTTCGTCTGGCTGAAGGGTCGGCCGTCTGTAGAGTTCGGCCGCTGAGAGGCCCGAAGAAGCTCGGCTGGCCAGTTGAAGGACTTCGGTTGCTAGTTGGTTCGGCCAGGGCTCGCTGAGGAGTTCGGTCCGAAGGAGGGTTCGGCTTCGCACGGGCGGGCGGTCGCCGAAGTCGGTCCGAAGGAGTTCGGCTGCGGGCTCGGGGAAGGGCCGTAGGAAGTCCGGCTGCATGGGCTCGCCTGGGGTCGGTCCGAAGGAGTTCGGCCGTGGGAAGTCCGAAGGAGTTCGGCTGTACGGGCTTGCCTGGGGTCGGTCCGAAGGAGTTCGGCCGTGGGAAGTCCGAAGGAGCTCGGCTGCATGGGCTCGCCTGGGGTCGGTCCGAAGGAGTTCGACCGTGGGGCCCGAAGGAGTTCGGGCTCGTAGGAGAGTTCGGCTGAAGGGAAAACCCGGGAGAGGAGCTCGGATGGCCGAACGGGCGTCTGGGAGGAGTCCACCTCCCGAAGAAGTCCAGCCGCTTGGAGTCCAAGGAGCTCGGCCGTCAGGAAGTTCGGCTGGCGGTGGAAGTTCGTCCTCTAGGCAGTTCGGCCCGGACCTTGGCGCAGGGGAGTTCGGCCTCTAGGCAGTTCGGCCCGGACCTTGGCGCAGGGGAGTTCGGCCTCTAGGCAGTTCGGCCGTGGTAGGGGCTCGGCCTGGCGCCTGGCGCTAAAGCTCTTCAGCGGTTACTGGTTACATTGGGCTGAGCGTCGGGCCGGGCTTCGGGCTTCGGCCCCCCCACTCCCCACAACAATACCCAAGGTGCAGAAATCCGTCGCCGCCGGAGGTCGCCGCAATCGAGGCCGCTGGGCGCCGCCGGGGACCTGCAAAACGAAGTCCCGTCCGGAACCGGTGGGGTGGTGGCTCCGGCAGGACCCTCCGACGGTCAAGTTAGTTTCCGGCCAACAGTAATGGAGTGCTCGGAATGAGTTCCGGAGCTTAGAGATGTGGAGGAGAGCTTAGAGAGTCGAGAGTTCAGAGAGCTTAGCCTTAGTATGTCGGGAGGGGTCCTTTTATAGCGGAGCTTAGTTGATGGTGACGGCTGTGCCGTCTGGCAGAGAGTCGTCGGGCAGCATGGAGCTTGGTACGGAGAGGAAGGCGTCGTCCGGTAGATCGTGGGAGCCGTACTGGCGAGCCGTGGGCCGCATGGAGTCCGGTACGGAGAGAAGGCGTCGTCCGGTAGATCGTGGGAGCCATACCGGCGAGGTGGGCCGCATGGAGTCCGGTACGGAGAGGAAGGCGTCGTCCGGTAGGTCGTGGGAGCCATACCGGCGAGCAGTCGGGCCGCATGGAGTCCGGTACGGAGAGGAAGGCGTCGTCCGGTAGGTCGTGGGAGCCATACCGGCGAGCAGTCGGCCGCATGGAGTCCGGTACGGAAAGGAAGGCGCCGTCCGGTCTTGCTGCAGGCGACGGTTCATCCAACGGAGTTCGGACTTGTAACAGAGTTCGGCCGAAGGGGAAGCTGGGGGAGTTCGTCTGGCTGAAGGGTCGGCCATCTGTAGAGTTCGGCCGCTGAGAGGCCCGAAGAAGCTCGGCTGGCCAATTGAAGGACTTCGGTTGCTAGTTGGTTCGGCCAGGGCTCGCTGAGGAGTTCGGTCGCCTAGGGTCGGTCCGAAGGAGTTCGGCTGCACGGGCTCGCCTGGAGTCGGTCCGAAGGAGTTCGGCCGTGGGAAGTCCGAAGGAGTTCGGCCGTGGGGTCCGAAGGAGTTCGGCTGCATGGGCTCGCCTGGGAGTCGGTCCGAAGGAGTTCGGCCGTGGAGAGTTCGGCTGAAGGGAAAACCCGGGAGGAGCTTCGGATGGCCGAACGGGCGTCTGGGAGGAGTCCGTCTCCTGAAGAAGTCCAGCCGCTTGGAGTCCAAGGAGCTCGGCCGTCAGGAAGTTCGGCTGGCGGTGGGAGTTCGCCCTCTAAGCAGTTCGGCCCGAGACCTTGGTGCAGGGGAGTTCGGCCTCTAAGGCAGTTCGGCCGTGTTAGGGGCTCGGCCTGGCGCCTGGCGCTGAAGCTCTTCAGCGGCTACTGGTTACATTGGGCTGAGCGTCGGGCCGGGCTTCGGCAGGAGCGGGATTTATCCCCAACAGTAGCCCCCCCACTCCCGAGTTCAAAAATTGAAGGAAGGGAGTACCAAAACAGGCGACTGCCGAAGTCTTCTTCCAGGCTCCGCATTTGTTGCAGCTGAAGCTCGGGGGAGGTTTCATCCCCAGTCGATGTTTGGAGTTGAAGTGGGACTCATTTCCAGCCAAAATTGGTGAAGTCGACGTTGAGGCCGGAGTCAATGTCGCCCCCCGTGGTCAGGGTCGGAGTTGACATCGCCTTCATCAACCGAAGTCGATTCGGGGGAGACCTCCTCTTTCGCAGTCAAGGTTATGATCGCTTGGGGGAGATCCCGTCTCCCAGCTGATGCTGACACCGAAGTTGAAGCTGAGGTCCGAAGGAGACCTCGTCTTCTGTAGGAAGCTTGCCGTAGACTCTGTGGCTAGGCCTTGAACTCTCACGTTAGGACGAGGTTCTCCTCTTGTTCCTAACGGGCTGTGGGGGCACATCCGGACCGTCGTCCGAGCTTCTCCCCCCATCCCGTCCTTCGTGGAACGGGGTCTTCGACTTTGCTCACGCTAGGACGAGGTTCTCCTCCTGTTCCTAGCCGGCTGTGGGGGCACATGAGGACCGTCGTCCTCGCTTCTCCCCCCATCCCGTCCTTTGTGGACGGGGCCTTCGACTTTGCTCACGCTAGGACGAGGTTCTCCTCCTGTTCCTAGCCGGCTGTGGGGGCACATGAGGACCGTCGTCCTCGCTTCTCCCCCCATCCCGTCCTTTGTGGACGGGGCCTTCGACTTTGCTCACGCTAGGACGAGGTTCTCCTCCTGTTCCTAGCCGGCTGTGGGGGCACATGAGGACCGTCGTCCTCGCTTCTCCCCCCATCCCGTCCTTTGTGGACGGGGCCTTCGACTTTGCTCACGCTAGGACGAGGTTCTCCTCCTGTTCCTAGCCGGCTGTGGGGGCACATGAGGACCGTCGTCCTCGCTTCTCCCCCCATCCCGTCCTTTGTGGACGGGGCCTTCGACTTTGCTCACGCTAGGACGAGGTTCTCCTCCTGTTCCTAGCCGGCTGTGGGGGCATTTCCGCTCGCTTTTTTCCCAGTGACCCTGAAACGATAGTGTCGAGCAACAAGGTTTTATTGAGGGAAACTACTGGTAGTACATTCTCAGGTTTTCTGAGTTCCAAGGTCGGGGAAGCGCTAGTCCTCCGAGCTCCTTTAGGCGATAGGTTCCAGGTCGGATGACCTCTACCACTTCGTACGGACCTTCCCAATTTGGGACGAGCTTCCCTTGACTTCTGGGGCTGGGAGAGACGGCTGCTCGTCGGAGCACTAAGTCCCCAACTCTGAACGCCTTGCTTTTGACTCTGGAATTGTAATACCGAGCCACCTTCCGCTTGGTAGGCGGCCATTCCGGATGCGGGCTGCCTCCCTCCTTTTCTTCCAGCAAGGTCGAGGTTGGTTCTGAGGTCCTGGGAGTTGAGTTGCTCGTTGAAGCCCACGATTCGAGCAGACGGGAGTTTGAGCTCGATCGGGATGACTGCCTCGGTGCCGAAGGCCAAGGCGAAGGGTGTCTCGCCGGTCGGTACCCTCTGCGTTGTTCGGTATGCCCAGAGGAACGTGGTAGAGTTCGTCTACCCAGGCCCCTTTTGCCCTGTCGAGCCTCGTCTTTGAGGCCTTGCAGCAGGGTCCGATTGGTCACTTCGGCTTCCCCATTGGCTTGCGGATGAGCCACCGATGTGAAGTGGTGGGAGACGTTTAGTCCTTCGCAGAACTCGGCAAACCGGGCTCCAGCGAACTGTCGCCCATTATCGGTTATGAGGGCTCGGGGCAGACCGAACCGGCAGATCAGCGTCTTCCAGACGAAGTCCTGCACCTTGGCCTCGGTGATCTTCGCTAGTGGTTCCGCCTCGACCCACTTGGTAAAGTAGTCGAATCGCGACCAGGAGGAACTTCCGTTGTCCGGACGCCGTTGGGAAGGGGCCGAGGATGTCCATCCCCCACTGCGCGAAGGGCCAGGGTGCAGTGAGCGGAGTGAGTTCGGATGCCGGCTGCCTTTGCACGCTGGCGTTCTTCTGGCAGCGGTCACACCTCTTCACGTATTCCGTGGAATCACGAAGTAGGGTTGGCCAGTAGTACCCTTGCCGAAGTAGTCTTTGCGATAGGGATCTGGCTCCCGCGTGACTTCCGCAGAGTCCTTCGTGGACATCCTGTAGCGCGATGCAGGCCTCAGAGGGTCGGAGGCACCTCAGCAACGGGAGGGAGTACGACCTTTTATATAACCTGCCCTCGTACAAGACGTAGCGGGAGGCTTGACTCCTGAGCTTCCGAGCTTCTCTCCGGTCGTGGGGGAGAACCCCTTCTTCGAGGTAGGCGATCAGCGGATCGATCCAGCTGGGCTCGAAGTCCGTCCGCAGGACGGCCTGAGGTTCTTCGGTGGTCGGGCACTTCAGAGTTTCCAGAAACACCTTCTTTTGGTAGTTCGGCCGGGGCAGAGGTGGCCAACTTGGAGAGGAAGGTCGGCCCTTGTATTCCCGGTCCTTGGGATGTGCCGAATGTCGAAGCTGTCGAAGGCTGGTATTAAGTTCTTCACCTTCCCGAGGTACATCACCATGCTTTCCTCCCGCGCCTCGTAGCTGCCGCCGACCTGACCGACCACCAACTGGGAGTCGCTATAGACTTGAAGCCGACCCACCTTCAATTCCCTGGCTATCTGCAGCCCGGCTATCAGCGCTTCATACTCGGCCCCATTGTTGGTTGTGGGAAACTCGAAGCGCAATGCGTACTCGGTGACGATCCCCTCGGGGCTAACCAGGACCAGCCCTGCGCCGGCCCCGCTAGAGTTGGATGAGCCATCCACATGCAGAACCCAGGCGCCTTCAAGAAGGTCGGCCCTTTCTTCAGGGAAGCTCGACCGCCACAGCTCGGCTTCGTTGGGGCCTTGGTCTCCCTCCGATGATAATCTCGCTTGATTCAAGCTTCGGCTTCAACTGGTGCGGTGCATTCCAGCACGAAGTCCGCCAGTATCTGAGCCTTGATCGATGGCCTGGGCCGGTAATTGATGTCGAACTCCGTGAGCTCGATCGCCCATTTGGCGATTCTTCCTGAAGCGTCTGCTCGGTGGAGGACGGCTCTTATTGGTTGGTCCGTGAGGACCGTTATGGTATGCTCCTGAAAGTAAGGTCGGAGCCTCCTGGCTGCGATCAGAAGACAGTAAATTAGTTTTTCTAACTTGGAGTACCTGGTCTCCGCGTCCCTCAAGGCTCGGCTCACGTAGTAGACTGGTTGTTGCGCCTTCGCATCTTCCCTGACCAGGACAGCCGCCAGGGCCATTGGAGAGACAGCTAGGTATAGGAGCAGCCCTTCTCCAGGTTCGGGCTTTGCCAGCAGTGGAGGGCGCGCCGAGGTAGTTTTTAAGCTCCTTCGAATGCCTGTTTGCACTCCGCTGTCCAGCAAAAATCTTTCGGTCGCCTGAGGACCTGGAAGAAAGGCAGGCACCGCTCGGCCGACCTCGAGACAAAGCGGTTCAAGGGACGCCACCTTCCCAGCCAGGCGCTGAACTTCCTTAATTGTTTTCGGGGCAGTCATCTCCTGGAATGGCTCGGATTTTCTCGGGATTTGCCTCGATTCCGCGTCTCGACACCATGAATCCTAAAAATTTTCCGGAGGTCACGCCGAAGGCGCATTTGGTCGGGTTCAACTTCATCTTGTGCCTCCTAAGCGCACCGAAAGTTTCTTCAAGGTCGGCGAGGTGGTCTGTCGAGGCTCGGCTTTTGACCAGCATGTCGTCCACGTACACCTCCATGTTGCGGCCGATCTGCCCCTTGAAGACCTTGTTGACCAAGCGCTGGTAGGTGGCTCCTGCATTCTTGAGTCCGAAAGGCATGACCCTGTAACAATAGAGACCTCGGTCAGTAATAAAGGTGGTCTTTTCTTCATCCTCGGGCGCCATGCGTATCTGGTTATAACCAGAAAATGCGTCCATAAAAGTGAGGAGCTCGTGGCCCGAGGTTGCGTCCACCAGCTGATCGATCCTCGGCAGGGGGTAGCTGTCCTTTGGGCAGGCTTTGTTCAGCTTCTTGAAGTCGACGCACATCCTCCATTTGTTGTTTGCTTTTTTGACGAGGACCACGTTCGAGACCCAGGTCGGATAGTTGACCTCCCGGATGAGTCCAGCTTCAAGGAGCTTATCCACTTCTTCGGCTACCGCCTTCTGTCTTTCTGGGGCTTGGCGGCGTAATTTTTCTCTGACGGGTCGGTGCCTTGGGTCGATGGCCAGCCGATGTTCTATGACATCGGCGTCGATCCCTGGTACATCCGCTGGGGCCCAGGCGAAGACGTCCGCATTCCTTCTGAGGAAAGCGACGAGCTGTCCCTTGACCTCGGCCGCTAAGGTTGGAGCCGATCCGCACCTCATGCCCCGGGTCTCCATCGCGTAAGGACACAGGGACGAGGTCTTCCGCAGGTTCGCCCCGTTCTTCAGTGAGGTCGTCGCGGACGTCCAGTCCATCAACAAGGCAAGGGTCGGGCCGGTCTCCCTCGCGCAGGGCGATTGAGTAGCAGTACTTTGCCAGGGCTTGGTCTCCTCTGACTTCGCCGACTCCATGGCTCGTCGGGAATTTCATCTTTAAGTAGTAGGTTGACACTACCGCCCGTAGCGCGTTAAGGCCTGGTCGCCCAAGGATTGCATTATAGGCGGACGGGGTCCTCACGACCAAAAAAGTCGATCCGCGCCTTGGCCGAATTTTGGGGATTGGCCCGCCGTCACCGCCAAAGTCACCATGCCTTCGACCGGAACGGCGTGTCCGGCAAATCCCACCAGGGGGGAATTTACAGGTCCTAAGCGGGTGTCAGGTAGGGACATTTTTAAGAAGGCATCGTAAAACAATATGTCCGCCGAACTTCCATTATCCACCAAAACGCGGCGTACATCATAATCAGCGACGTTTAAAGAGATTACAACCGCGTCGTTATGCGGAAATCTGGATCCCCTGGGCGTCTGCCTCGGTGAAGGTCACGGGCTCCGAGGTCCTCTGCCTCTTTGCCGATCCCTCGGATTCGTCGGTCTTTCCCTGCTGCGGTCCTCCCGAGATGGTGTTAATGACGCCAAGAGACGGCCGGTCCTCCTGCCGATCTTCCCCAATTCGGCGGCAACATTCTCGGCCGATCTTCCTGCTCTTTAGGATCGTCTTCGCAGGAATCGGCCAAGCCTGCCCCGCCGGACCAGCTCCTCGATTTCGTCCTGGAGCTGGATGCACTCCTCGGTATCGTGACCGTGGTCACGGTGGTAAAGGCAGAACTTGTTGGGGTTGCGTTTTCTGGGATGGGAACGCATCCTCTCCGGCTCCGGAAGTCGTCCCTTGATCTCCAGCAGCACTTGAGCCTTCGGGGCGTTGAGGGGGGCGTAGCTGTGAAAACGCCGTCGGAGGGGAGAACCTTGGCGCGGGGAGGGACCTCGTCGCGAGGGAGAACCTCGGCGCCGGGGGGAACTTCGGCGTCGGGTGGGACTTCGGTGCCGAGGAGGAACTTCGGCGCGCCCTTCCGTCGGTGGCTTCCCGCCCCCGAGCCTGAGGTGGAGTCCGGGCACGCCCGCGACCAGGGGGAGTTCGGGAACGCGGCCAGGCTTCGGTGCGCTTTCTTTCCTCGGCAGGCCTTCCCGCTCTGCCTACTCGTCGCTTGTCGCGAGCTTCACCATCCTTGGCCTCGAAAGCCTCTTCTGCCCGGGCATAGCTTTCGGCCCGAGCTAGCATGTCAGCGAAGTCCCTGGGATATTTCTTCTCCAGGGAAAACAGCAGGTCGTTCTTCTGAAGGCCGCCCTTGAGGGCGGCCATAGCAACTGATTGGTCCAGGTTCCGGACTTCCAGCGCGGCAGCGTTGAACCGGGTGACGTAAGCCCGGATGGGTTCCCCCTCTTTTTGCCTGATGGCCAACAAGGAATCCGAGCCTCTGCGCGGCCGTTTGCTGCTGACGAAGTGGGCCGCGAATTGTTGACTCATTTGGTCAAACGACAGGATGGTGCCCGGCTTAAGCGCCGAGTACCAATTCCTAGCCGCTCCCTTGAGGGTAGAAGGGAAAGCCCGACACAAAATGGCATCAGGCGCGCCATGGAGTAACATCGTCGTCCTGAAGGCCTCCAAATGGTCGACCGGGTCAGTGGTCCCATCGTAGCTTTCGAAAATGCGGGAGCTTGAAGTTCGGTGGTACCTGTTCCTGCATAATTTTCTGTGAGAAGGGAGGATCAGTGCAAATATCGTTACCGCGGGAGGAAGGAGTATGACGAAGTTCTTCTATGCGCCGTCCCATCTCCATGAGCCTTTGGTCCAGGAAATCTTCGCGATCCTTAATCCCCAAGGTCTTCTCGCGGAAGGGGTGCGTGAAGCTTCTCCCTGGGTTGAGCCGCGGTCCGAGCAGGGGCTCTTTGCCGGCTGCCCTTCTCTCCCGAGGGCCGGAGGTTGGGTAGCCCACATCGGTCGCTCCTGGACTGGATTCCCGGGCTCCGGGGAACCCCGCGCCGGTCGAGTGGGCGCTGGACCTCGCGAATGCGTGGCTTGCACTGCCTGCACCGCCTCCGTAAGATCGCGGACCTGCTGGGCAAGCAGGTCGAACCGCTCCGCATCTACCGCGAGTACGGAGCGGGCCCGCGTCGCCGGGGCCGGAGTGGGAGCGGACGGACCCGAACGGGATCGGGCCGCGGAGGCTGCCGACCTCCGGGTCGAGGTTCTTCTGGGAGGCATTTTTCTTTTCAGAAAAGGAATACTGAAGAGGGAGGAGAGAGATCCGGAGCAGGGGAGGGAAATCGTCGCCGAGCACTCCTTTAAGAACAAGGGAACCTCGAAGGTTCAGTCCCTTGTTCCCACAGACGGCGCCAATCTGTTGGTGCAGAAATCCGTCGCCGCCGGAGGTCGCCGCAATCGAGGCCGCTGGGCGCCGCCGGGGACCTGCAAAACGAAGTCCCGTCCGGAACCGGTGGGGTGGTGGCTCCGGCAGGACCCTCCGACGGTCAAGTTAGCTTTCCGGCCAACAGTAATGGAGTGCTCGGAATGAGTTCCGGAGCTTAGAGATGTGGAGGAGAGCTTAGAGAGTCGAGAGTTCAGAGAGCTTAGCCTTAGTATGTCGGGAGGGGTCCTTTTATAGCGGAGCTTAGTTGATGGTGACGGCTGTGCCGTCTGGCAGAGAGTCGTCGGGCAGCATGGAGCTTGGTACGGAGAGGAAGGCATCGTCCGGTAGATCGTGGGAGCCGTACTGGCGAGCGTGGGCCGCATGGAGTCCGGTACGGAGAGGAAGGCGTCGTCCGGTAGATCGTGGGAGCCATACCGGCGAGCCGTGGGCCGCATGGAGTCCGGTACGGAGAGGAAGGCGTCGTCCGGTAGGTCGTGGGAGCCATACCGGCGAGTAGTCGGCCGCATGGAGTCCGGTACGGAAAGGAAGGCGTCGTCCGGTAGGTCGTGGGAGCCATACCGGCGAGTAGTCGGCCGCATGGAGTCCGGTACGGAAAGGAAGGCGCCGTCCGGTCTTGCTGCAGGCGACGGTTCATCCAACGGAGTTCGGACTTGTAACAGAGTTCGGCCGAAGGGGAAGCTGGGGGAGTTCGTCTGACTGAAGGGTCGGCCATCTGTAGAGTTCGGCCGCTGAGAGGCCCGAAGAAGCTCGGCTGGCCAATTGAAGGACTTCGGTTGCTAGTTGGTTCGGCCAGGGCTCGCTGAGGAGTTCGGTCGCCTAGGGTCGGTCCGAAGGAGTTCGGCTGCGCGGGCTCGCCTGGAGTCGGTCCGAAGGAGTTCGGCCGTGGGAAGTCCGAAGGAGTTCGGCCGTGCCGGGGCTCGCCTGGGATCGGTCCGAAGGAGTTCGGGCTCGTAGGAGAGTTCGGCTGAAGGGAAAACCCGGGAGGAGCTCGGATGGCCGAACAAGCGTCTGGGAGGAGTCCGTCTCCTGAAGAAGTCCAGCCGCTTGGAGTCCAAGGGGCTCGGCCGTCAGGAAGTTCGGCTGGCGGTGGGAGTTCGCCCTCTAAGCAGTTCGGCCGAGACCTTGGTGCAGGGGAGTTCGGCCTCTAAGCAGTTCGGCCGTCTTAGGGGCTCGGCCTGGCGCCTGGCGCTGAAGCTCTTCAGCAGCTACTGGTTACATTGGGCTAAGCGTTGGGCCGGGCTTCGGCAGGAGCGGGATTTATCCCCAACATCATCCATTTGCTGCTTTAGCAGAGGATTTGTATATCACAGGCATGAAGATTTAAAAATTTAATGTAGTAATGGGGTGATAGCTTGTCTTTTGCATATACATGTGTTTCACTTCATTGATAAAGCAACCCAAAAAAAGAACAAAGTGCATGAAACAATCAATTAATGGAGCTCAACTTAGTCCATTTAGTGTAGGATGGACCCTCCATACAAAAATGATCCCCATCCAATAATGATGCGAGCTGCAGACCTTGTTGGAGTGGCTCGTTTTTTCCATCCTACGGTCTTCCCAACGTCATCATGTGCTCCCAAGCCTCATGTGCGGCGCACATCATAGAGTCCCTTGTCAAAGTAGCACCAAGCTCTTATTCTAGGCCTGCATCCCACCCACCCCTCATGAATGCCCTCACCCTTTTCATTACTTTAAATGATGCCCGTCCCAACTCTTTCTCGGCCTCTGGGCCCTTTGATCATGGCTTATCCCTCATCAGCTGTTCAAGAAGGCTTAGGGCTAGGTTTAGGATAGGAACCATCAACCTAAGCAGATCTTTGAATGAATAATTCTTGAGTTCATTGATAAGCTGGCAAGCTTGCGACTTTACAAGGCCTACGTCCAATGGAATGCTTCGTGACATGCAGGTCATTTCCATTACAAATAGACATGGTTAGACGTATATGCTTTTGAATTACTGTGTCTTTTGGTGAAAAATTCAACATTCATGAGCTTGGAGCAACCAAACCTATATATCAGCCCTCCTTCAGTTAAGGCTTATGAACATTTCCCTGCCCGTATGAACATCTAGGGAGTCAAAAAGTTTTGTTATCAACTCATTTTTCTATGTAGTGCCAGCTCATCAAGCTACGGAAATTCTCGACGGTTGGCAAATGACCTGTGATTAAATCCTCCTTTTACCAGGGTTCAGGGTTTCGGGGATATTTGGGAGAACACTGCCCTAGCTCCCTGTGCACCCTTATATCAAAAGAAGTCATCGTTCTATAAATTATTTAGGGGGTTGGAAGTTTTAGCATTCTCCTGATTGCGGTTAAACAAAAGCAAGATGGCAAAGATACCTTTTCTCTTGCCATGGTGGTTGGACACCATATGGCTGATTATTAAATCCCAGCAACTCATATGTTGCTAATCTATTGTTGTGATTAAAGAAATCGAGAGTGGGTTAGTCGTGCTCAGAAAGGAAATTGTTAGTTTTGGTCAAGGGATATGAGATTCCAAATACCAAGGAACTAGCTATGGATAAACAAATAGAGAGCATATTCACAAAGTATTCCTACATACTTTTTTATAGTTTATATTGATTTATGGACCTCGATCCTTTACGGCTTCCTAAACCAACCACAGGACGATAAATGTTTTAAAATCATTAAATTTACAAATTTAAATGTGCACGATATGAGGGGAAATATTCTCATTTCAGAGGAACAACAAATTGTGTTTGAAAAATCTCAAGATAAAAAAAAAAAAATAGGGCGACCATCAGAGACAACCACACACCTTCCAAACGACTTCTTTTTCTATCGAACTTGGAAATTATAGACGTGATGACTATTTTTTCCTTCTATTACGCCCTTTCAATCTCATAGAAGTTGTTTTAAAATTGACGTCACAGAACCCCGGCCAACCTTCCAAACTTTTTTAAGACACTATTTATTGCATATTGCCACCGAACATGACCAAGGAAATGCTTCTTTTTTGCAGTGGATATCACTTGGACCCCTTTCGTCAGTTTTGATGGGAGGAGTGCTATGATTAAAAACAAAAAAAAAAAGGAAGAAAAGATGACTGCTATTATTACGGATGCATCAATTACACTGCATGATTCTCTCTCTACCATTGCATGAGCCTGTTGTGCACCGAATATTTTTCTCCTATTTGTTTATTGCTTCTTGCTCAC
This sequence comes from Cocos nucifera, assembly GCA_006176705.1. Classification (NCBI taxonomy): domain Eukaryota; kingdom Viridiplantae; phylum Streptophyta; class Magnoliopsida; order Arecales; family Arecaceae; genus Cocos; species Cocos nucifera. The sequence continues at coordinate 1,349,208 of QRFJ01000004.1, read as the reverse complement.
CTTGTTTTTTTCTTTTATTTTTAACTTGCAGGCCACGAGTGCAGAGAATCTCAGCTTAGGTCCCTTCGATCCCTGCCTGCCTCTGACTTTAGAGGAAGTTGTTGGTCTTTTATTTTAAAAAATAGGCTAGAATTGTGCTGGTCCAGAACCCAGGTGCATTTATATATCCAAACATAAGACATGCATTGACCGATGAACTTGAAAAAGAAAGGCCATGTTGCTCAGAACCACATGCAAGCTTAAGCCAATGATAGGATGGTAGGAGTCAGGGTCACTCCAACTCCTATTTTTTATCCACTTTTCTGACAGCCCACCGAAGGCCAACGCTCGGTTAAAGATATATGTGAACGGATCACCTGTTTCTTCTCGGATTTAATTACCATAATAGGGGTGTGGTTGTAGGGGTGAAGATACGGTGAGTCGACAGGATTCATTACCGATGCCATCAATCATTCTGGATGAAAATGTTAATGACTGGCATCTAAGCAATTCCTAAACATCCATAAACTTAAATGAGTTTTTTTAAAAAAATGTAAGAAAGAAGTTATTTAGCTTCCATTTGGCTTCTTTGTCAATTTCCAGTTTCGAGTTTTTATTTCGGAAACACAGCAACCATGATAGAAATGATAACTTGGTTCCGTTTTCAATATTTTTTTAAATCCATTCTCAATATCCAAAAATTATGAAAATTAAAAAATCTAGTTTTCATCTTTTTATAAAAAAAATAAATTAAAATTATCCACAATCTCGCCGCAACTACCACCACTTTTGGTGGTCTCTATCATCATACACCATCGCTCGCTCGTCCTATTATCATTATTGTCACTATCACTACTATCATCAATAAAATATAACTCAAGTGACTATCAAAAAAATTTAAAAAAGAGCAATCCAATGCATAAGATTTCAACGTTGATGGGACAAGTAGAGACGCACAAATTTGTAAGAAAAAAACTATTTGTGTTTCAAACCTGCAACCTTCTCTTTGCACTAAGACACCCTCCAAATAAATTTTTCATCATAATTTTAAAAAGAAATAAAAAGTGACGTTAATTTTTATAAAAATTAAAAATCAAAAGTGAAAGTGACCCAAATACCATCCGAGTTGCTTTGGCACAATTGACTAGATTAGCTTCACATGAAAAGGAAAATAAAGTTCATGCCTTTGCGCAGGGTATGCAGCAAAGACTTCGAAATTTGGGATAAAGGCATCGAGGCAGGCCTCGTTTGCACTTTACAGCTCCATCTGAACACAAATCTTGAAATGCCTGGTGTATCACACCTTGACACCGTAAGAAAGACTGCCTTCCCACCTTGAAGACAAATTCATGAGACGTGACCAAACTTTTGATGATTAAAGTGCTCAGAATGTAGCATCAAATGTACCATACATCATAACATTGTACTTCCATTTGCCAAAAGAACACATCAGCGCCAAGACATACCCACTATTTATGCACTTCATGGGGTGGTGGCCCATCTGATTTGCTTAGGTCACATAGAAATCAGATACTTGGCAGTCTTAAAGCCATTGCACATCAAGCAGTATGCTTGTATGTCATCATAAATGGATTCAATGTAATGTGAAGACTTAGTAGTTTAATATATGCATCCACCACCACCACCCTTCCATGTCCAATCTCGGAACAATGTAATGCTGCTAAATAGAAGCACATAAAATAAGGAATAAGCTGCTTTAAAGGGTCCCACAATGCCAAGTGCCCGGTGAAAGGGAATCCGGTCAACCCAAACACTTGGAGAGAACAAAGGAAAACAGCACCTTCCCTCAAAACTAATAGGAGACCACCTCGTAACGGTTCTCTCTGAATTACCACAGCCCAAGCCCCGGATTCCACTTCACCGTAAAAACCATATAGCTCTCTCTCTCTCTCTCTCTCTCTCTCTCATTTGATGTCTTAGATTTCAAGTAATACAAAGGAAAAGCAAAAGAAGCTTCAAGGAGGAAGCTCAGCTCAACTCCTCTTCTGGGCCATTCAGGGGGCACCTGATCAGCTGCAAGATGTTCGCCACCTCTGCCATATCCGGCCGGTTCGATGGCACCTGCGACGTACAAATCAAGCCCAGCTTCACCACCGGCACAGCCTCCTCCACCGGAAACTTTCCACCAAGCCTCCCATCCACACACTCCTCCACCCTCCCTTCTTCCAATGCCCCCCTCACCACATCACATAACACCACCACATCATCCTCCATGTACTCCACAGGCCGCCGCCCTGTTATGATCTCCAGCACCAACACTCCAAATCCATAAACATCACATTTCTCGGTGATCTTCACCGTCCTGCAGGCGAACTCCGGTGCCATGTATCCAAGTGCACTTTGGACTTTACTGCTAAGTACGTAGCGATCCAGCATTGGCAGTAGGTTTGCCAATCCATAGTCCCCCACCTTAGCATCTCTTGAGCCATCAATCAGAATGTTGCTAGACTTGAGATTGTAGTGAATTATGTTGAGCCGGTGGAGGTGGGCTAAACTTCTCGCAATCCCGAGAATTATATCGAACCTCTCTCGCCAGGAGAGCGAGTTCGATGCGGAGCTTTCATGGAGATGTCTGTAGAGATTCCCACCAGAGACAAACTCATAGATGAGAAGCTGCAGAGATGGAGTCCAATAGTAACCTTCTAGTGTCACAAGATTAGGGTGTCTAACTTTCCCCAGCTTCTTGACCTCCCTCTCGAAATCTTCTTGGGACTTCACCAGGCTTGAGACCGTGAGCTTCTTGATGGCCACAGGTCGGCCACCTCGTAGGATGGTCTTGTATACTGTACCGAATCCACCACGGCCGAGCTCGCAGTCCTTGTTAAGGATGGCATGGGCACCAGCACTGAAGTCAGGATCGTTTCCAGAGAACATGACAAGCTTGCCGGAGTCTGCTTCGGTCCCAGGGGAGTGGCTGTAGTAGCCATCGGAGAGGACCAGGGCTGCAGCAGACTGGGAGGTGGCTGCGGCGCGGACCCGGAGGTTTAGGACGGTGATGGTGAAAACACCAAGCATGATCAAAGCAGCAGCTCCAATGGCAATGAGAGTAGAAATGCTCAGAATGATCTTCTTGTGGCGGAGTTTCCCGGGGGAGAAGGCCGAATTGGAAGAGGGGTTGGGTGAGGAGGAATTGGGGTTGAGGACTATGGGCTTGGGGAGGACAGCAGGACAGGAACGGTTGACCAAAGAACCACAGAGGCCGGGGTTGTCGGAGATGGAGGAGGGAGGGATGGTGTCGAAGAAGTTTCCAGCCGGGAGGTCCCCTGAGAAGAGGTTGTGGGAGATGTTGAAGGAGAGGAGGTGGAGGAGGTTGGAGAGCTGCTTTGGAAGTGTGCCTGTTAGCTTGTTGCGGGAGAGATCTATGGTTTGGAGGTTGGTGAGATTGGCTAAGGTTGAGGGTATTGGGCCTGTGAGATTGTTCTGTGATAATATCCTGCATGAATAAATCAAACAAACAAAAAAGAACAATAAATCAGTTTGATAAATGAACTAAACAAGCTAACAACAGCAACTAAAAGATTTTACCGATTATAAAGGCAAACAAATCCAAAAGTTTAGCATGTTCATGCTTATTTAAGTAAATAAAAGAAGATTCTAATGATAATGGGTAGCAAAACTTTAGCAAACTTCCAATGTAGGACACTTCACACCAAGTTAACTATGAGGTTAGTGAGAGCTTATTTCATGAATGAGAGGCAAATGACTTGTTATACCATGTGGCAGTCGAACCTAATATCCAAAAGAAAACATGTAATAAAGGGCAAAGGCATCAAACTGAAATCCAAATGGATAATACAAAAAGGCTGTGACTAAGACAGCGGTTGTAACAGAACCGTTGTTGCCGCTCCAAAACAAAAAACAGAGAAGTTTTTTGATGGGGGAACTTAAAAAAATCAGAATATGGTGAAGGTACCTATAAAAGGAAGGCCAAAACACTTAAAACAGTGAAAGAGCTTAAGAAAAAAAAAAAAAACACAATCCTAGAATGGCTGATCTAAGAGATGGGAAGAGTCCTCGTATCTATCTCCAAAAACCAATCAAATCTAGATGAGTAAAACCAAAGGCAATAAACAATGGGAGCCATCAAGAGTGGAACAAACAAGGATAGAGAACTTACAAAGATGTGAGGGAAGAGCAGTTTCCAATCTGAGTTGGGATTCCCCCAGTGAGTGAATTCTTATGCAAATTCAGCTCATTCAGAGAGACAGCTTCCCCTATCTCTGGCGGGATGCTTCCGTTGAGCCGATTTCCATTTAGATCAAGGACCTGCAATGACTTCAACTCCCCGACACTCGCCGGGATAGAACCCGACAGCGAGTTCCAGGATAGGTTCAGGAACTGCAAGCCATGAATGTTCCCCATATCAACTGGAATTCCACCAGAGAAACCATTGCTGGATAAATCCAATATCCTCAGGGCCTGATCCGTAGTAATAGGAATTTGTATAGAGCCACTCATTTTATTCCCCGAAATTGAAATACTCTGCAAGCCCAACTCAAAAATCCATGTTGGGAGATCACCGGTCAGGGAGTTTTGGCTGAAATCCACCTCCAAGAGGCTTTTGCAAATGCCTATCGATTCTGGTAAGCTCCCAGTGAAGTTATTCCGGGAAAAATCCAATCTTTTCACTACCTGAAGGTTGCCAATGGAGTCTGGAACCTGGCCGGAAAACCCATTGCTCGACAAATTCAAAGTCTCTAAACTTTTCATTTCTCCGATCCATGTCGGGACTTCACCGGAGAAAGAATTCGAGCCCAAGCTCAAATAACTACACATAGAAAGCTTCTGCAATGTTTCAGGGAGCTTACCAGCGAGCAAATTTTCACTGAGATCGAGCGATTTCAACAGCGAACACCCTCCAATGTCATCCGGCAGCCCGCCGGAAAGCCGGTTACCTCCCAAGTCGATTGCCCTCAGATTGTAGAGCCGACTAATTCCCATTGGTATATCACCAGACAGAGAATTACCGGACAGGTCAAGTGATCTGAGGCCGTACAAAGACCAGAGCCCGCTCGGCAACCGACCAGAGAGCCGGTTTGAGGAGATGTTCAGCTCCGCTAGCGTCGAGCAGGAACCGACGCCTGGTGGAATCTCCCCTGAGAATGCGTTGTTGGCCAGCGAGATGGTTCTTAGGGACCTGCATTGCCGGAAAAAGTCGTCCGGGATCGAGTCGGAGAGATTGTTTTCGCTGAGATCCACAGTCCAGAGGCTTTCGAGCCGGGAGAGATTGGGATTGAGACTGCCGGAGAAGTTGTTCTTCGAGAGGGATAGCTTCTGGAGGGATTGGAGCTGGAGGAGACCACGTCCAATCTTTCCAGAGAGGGAGAAGCCATCAAGGTTGAGCTCGGTGACCCGGTTGGTTCTGGGGCTGCACGTGACGCCGGTCCAACTGCAGGGGTCGTTGTCGTCCTCGTTCCAAGATGTGAGCTTGGAGGCGGGGTCTTGGAGGTCGGCCTTGAAGACGATCAGGCCGAGGACGTCGTCGTTGAGAGCACCCGACATTGCCAAAAGAGGAAAGAAAACGAGAAATAAAACAGAGTAGAGCAGTAGATTTCTCATCTCCTAACAAAATTTCTCCCCCTTTTTCCTTCGAAAAATCCCTCCTTTATCTTGCCTTCTTTGACATGCTAGTTCTCCATAACAAGATCTGAAACAAAGCTCAAAGATTTCGATTTTTCTACTGGGCTCTCAAGAAATCGACACCAACACCTCGACTTTTTAAGGTAGCACGAGAGATTTGAACAAGGGAAGCCAAAAAGGAGAAACTTTTAAGAGAAAAATCAGAAGAACGCGAAGAAAACGCCAGCATTGACTATAAGAAGCAAGTTAGTTGAAAGCGAAACGTAAGAACGAGCTAAAGATCCTAGAAAAGGAAACCAAAGAAAATCCGCTACCCTGGAGCGAAGACAGAAATGCGAAGAAGAACGAGAAAACGAACAGCAGACAAAATGCTTGGGAGCTCGGAAAATAGAGAGTAGGAGGAAAAGAATTAGGCAGTCTTCTTGGCCAGAAAACACCGTCGGACTCCGGCGAGGAGAGGGCGGCAGCGGGGCTGATCAAAGAGAAGCCGCGGAGGAGGGGCGTCGAGTTTCTCCGGAAAGCGGAGGACTTCTCGCCGGAATACGGCCGGCCGCCGGAAACTAGAGAACGACTGTTTTCTTTTCTACCGTTGGGTCGCCTCGCCTGAACACTAACAGCTGGTTTTTACCTCAACGCAGGGAAGGGGTTCGCTCGGTGGCTGTCTTTATTAGGGGCCGGACACTTGGACTTGGTCAACGGAATCATACGTGGATGACACGTGGCTTACTATATTCTGTGGAAATTTTTTTTTTTTTTTTAATTTTTGCTTTGATTTATGAAAAACACTCTCTCCACCGCGTGCGATGCGGCATGACGCATACCTCGTTGATTGAAGCTTGCTGAAGCCGGCACACAGCGTCCAATTTGATGCTTTCAAGTTTGTATAGATCCGCGCGAGAGCCAATCACCGCGCACGGCGCGTGTCTGCCCCACCGCGCGCGGTGTAGAAAATATTTTCGTTGATTTATTCGGACTCATAGTTGCACCCAATGGGTGAGACATGGTATCTAAACTTTGGGGCCCAGCGGTCATTAGTGTCGTTCAAGAGTGATGTTCTCGTGGATTAGTGTAATCAACAAGAAAGCACTTCTTCGAAGTCCCAAGCTTCAAAAGTAGGCAATTGGGTGGGCCATGCTTTTATTTTTGCTTTTTTCTTTTTCCTTTTACTTTTTTAACTTTGCTAAAGTTCGCGGCCTGGGGAAAATATGCTTGAGGCCTTTTTCTTTTTTTTCTTTTGGTCTTAATAATGATAACTCTCTAGGGTTAACATCATGATTTTTTGACGAGATAGAAACGATCATTGTATGTCTAGTGCAACATTTGTTTTTGTTTTTTTTTTTTGGAACAAAATGATGACTAGTGTAACAGAAGTATAGTTGTGATAAAAAAGATAAGGAATAGCCAATGTAAATGGTAACATTTTTAATACAAATATTACTCTGGTATAATAATATTATAATTTAATTAAATTAATATATTTGTATAACTACAATATATCAATAAAAAAATATCATGTAATAAGTTAAAAAAAAGCTCCAATAGTATTTTCTGTCCGCATTATACGTACCATGATAATTATAATGGATAAATGATAAATGGCATACAAATGATAAATATGCAAACATAAAGTACAATAGAAGACATCTAAACTATTTGTAACATTTGTTATTAATACTAAATTATAATGCACATAGTTCAGATAGGATCAACTTAGTCATTGAATCATATTTGATCAAAATCCTGTCAATTTGGGCCCTATCTTTGCTGCTACATATGAAGAGCAATAAAAACCATTAAATGAGAGGTTGTTTCCTGTATACACTCGCTCAATAATCCTGAGGTTATTGGATCTGCTTATAAGGCATCAAGTTCTAGTTTACTTTAACATGCTAGCAAGGCAAACTCTCCATATTGGTCTTCTATCTATTTGAATAATTGAATGTATATTTGGTGTTTGTTCTAAGCTAAGTTAGTGACATTGTTTGTTTTCTCGGAAGGGAAAGTTCAAATTTTTTTTGTTGTGGGGTGGGAGTCTTAAAAAATTGTCCCACAGACGAGAAAGTTAATGCCATCACCAGATTTAAATTTTTTTTTAAAAAAAAAAGTTAAATGTTACTGTTTGTTTTACAGAAGTACTGATAAGAACATGTTTTGAGTAGAGTATTTTTTTTTTTGGACATTACCACTTACATGGCTCTATGGATAAAATACTGAAAAAATAATTAGAAAAATATGGAAAAGAAAAAATAATGCTTACTAGGATCCATATATATATAATTTCATATCGATTATGCAATGGATGGAACCTAAATACTTATACAAGTCAAAGAACTTAAATAATGCTTTCTAATCTATTTTTGAATAAAATTCTAGATTGCTAGAAATTGTATAGCCCATGGTCTAGTAAGACTTAAACACTACCATAGCATAAGTTTAGATTGAATTTTTGATACTTGTAATTAATTAAATTTAAAAAAAATTGAATTCTTAATCTAATAAAGATATCGAAATTTGAATGAGAGAAGTATACATGTAAAGGTTCATATGGATACGTGCTTAGTCTTATATTGATTATGCAATTGGAAGATTCTTTGTATAAAGATATTTATACATAATTAAAGAATCTAAATAACATCTTTCGATTAACTTTTTGGATGGAGAACTAAGTTATTTTAATATGCTAAATATCAGGCTTTACATTAAAACAAAAACTATCATACAGGCTCATTGTCCCATATATGGTGAAAATGCCATCACCGATGTTTAATTAGTTTAAACCGTGGACATCCTCTAGACATAGAGAAATGTCAACCAGTTAAAGCAAGATAGATTAGATACATTTTTTTTTTTTTTTTTTGTGATAAAAAAGGAGCTCCATTAAAGTTGCAACTCAAAGATCAAAAATAAGGCTAAATTCTAACAGATGAACGATAGAAAGCAGAGGCTGAGCCTTAGACACAGTAGCACCAATACTATTGTTATTTTCAAAGCAATAAATTATATATTAACTAGCATGTCATTTAGTCCAGCAATACATTTAAAAATATAGTGTAGGATAAAGTAATGATCTGTAACTTATTGGCAATTTCATCACCAGGTCTAAACATTTGCACAAAATACCTGATTTTATCAGTCTCGTAAACCAAGAAAACATTGTTACAGAAATGCAGAAGAATTTATGTGACATCAAGCCCCTCTTACCATTTTGGGAGACCACCAAAAAAAAAAAAAAAGGGGTGAAGAGGTCTATATAGAATCACTTACAATAATGCTTCGAGCAACGGTAACCAATCAAGTGCAACCATATCATCTGCTTTAATTACTTTTTTAGACTGGATAGAAATGTCAATTGCATGGCTTGTGGGAGAAGCATTAATCATAGCAGTCTTGAACCATGTAAAATTAGTTAACTTTGAGTGACGTTCCGTCTACAAGGTGCACACCTTGCCTCGCCTCCAGTCATTTGATTTTTTTTCGTTTACAAGCTACATCGAACACTTAATTTGAAAGTTATACCCATTCTTGCGAAGGTCTCTTAGTAGCTCTAGCTTGTCTTAAGGAGTGAGGATAGCATGGATACTCGTGCAACATTTAACCTATTAAAACTTAGTTAAAAACTTTATAGTAGCATATCCCACCAAACATATAGCATGTGAAGTAATCAATGCACTGCGAACAACAACATGACCAAAGTAAATTTCTAGGCCCATGTCCAACATTTAGGGTGGGGACAGTTTGGTCGGAGGCTACCGGAATTTAATTTCTGTCAGTCCCCATTAAATTGCTCTTGTATGAACCGACACCAGAGCCTTTATTGTTTGGGTGAAAGAGAAAACCAACTAACCGGTTTCTTTATCCTGAAGCCCCATTCTTCTTTGTCCTCCCATGCTTGCCGTGGCTTTCTCCTCACATGGAATGCCAACTAGGCATTGCACTCCATGTCCAACCCAATATAAAGTAAAGAGTAATGATAATAGTCCTTATGATGATATTATTTTTCCCGAGGCAGCTCCTGAGAACGGCTTTAATGAGGAAGAATCTGAGGGTTTTATTTTTCTCCTTGCTTTTATCGGGTGATGTGGGGTAGCTCTCATTTACTGCACTCCCTTGGCCCGATATGCTTCAAAGTTCATTTATTGGTTGCCATATAACTATATAGATTTCTTCGAGGTTTTCCATGTCAAAGTAACAGTGAAGGTGGCTTGCGTCGACGAAGCCAGAGATGGTTCCCGTGATGCTGTTCAGAGACTTCAAGGGAGGTACCTGCGAATAAGAGGGGAAGAAGAAGAAGAAGAAGAAGAAGGAGAAGAACTGGTTTTATTTTCTAGGGGCTGATGGACAGGCTTCTTTATTTAATTAGTTTGTAATATCTGGGCCTGGGAGAGACCTCACTCTTATTACATTGGACATCATTATTAGGGATGTGCATGCTAAAGCTTGGTTCTTATTGGTCTTCTCAAAGAAAGAAAACTAGGTAAATATAAAATAAAGCATGAAAACAGCATTAATCTAAGCAATGATGGATATATTGGATTAGCGTGCAGCCGACTAACTTGTAATTGAACAAGAGAGGAATTCTTTAAGGTTTTGCATCATTGGAGCTATAATTCTCATCTTTTATATATATATATATATATATATATATATATATATATATATATATATATATGGATTCATATTATCATCAATTACTTGGTGTCACAATCTACCAGCAATTTGCATTTTGTTCCTACGCATAGAATTTGTTGTCCAAGCAATGTGTGCATCATTGAGTCTTAGTTGAAACCCATTATTCTTATAACCATTGATACTCCTAATACATTAGGTACCAGGTTGTCACTTGCCATGCTTAATCACCACCTAACATTGCAATGCTTTAAGCTTGCCCAAACTTCTGAAGCAAGTTTTACGACATAATATGGTAATAATTTTAATGCAAAAGGTATGGTGAATATGTAAGGACAAAAATTATTTTTCTTCAAAATTTTTACATAAATGTTTTGTCATCTTTTCTAAATCTATCTTGTTAGAATTGTGGGTTAAATTGAGGTTTTATACTTTGCATCGTGCGTATATGGCTGCATCTACTAATGATGAATGACATGTCAGATACAGATCTAGCTACGGTGACTTGCCGGTTGATACGAATGATTAGTTTTTGAAAAAAATATATATATACAAATTCATCTACACCTAAATGTAAATAAAAACTAAATACAATAACTCAATATATAATTTTGGAAGAAATTACATTGCCTTGTCTTTACCATCATGCATGTTATATACATTTTTTTATCCCAAAAAAACAAAGTATACATCTAGTTTTCAATCACTGCAGTCATGGACACCTAGGCATGTCCAAGCCTCTTCTCAACAGAGACAAATAAGTTACATGATCGAGGCCTAGAAATAAGATGTAAGTGTATTTATTTAGAAGGATTTAATTGTGTATATAAAGATCAAAACTATTGTTTGATCTTTAACTTAGATGGTTATGCCATCTTACACGTGCAAAAATTTGTAGCATATTTGAGATGAAATTAAGTAGAGTTATCTCTAGTAATAACCTTTTTATTATAGAACTATCATTATTTTTTTAAAAAAAAATACTTAAGCCTTTTTTAAATATATATATATCAGGAAAAAAAATGTTTAAGCACCGTGTCAAAAAAGACCTTGCAATTTACCATGCTCCCTTGGACACGCCCATCAAAGACGATGAAAGCACTCTACCTCCAAGTTGGCACTCTCTTTCACAAAACCAAACCTCCATTCTAAGGGCGTGCCATCAAATGTTTGTCGTTTTGCTGTTGCGAAGATTCGTAGAGCTGATAAATAAAAATAAACTAAAAGGAAGGAAAAAAACTAAATAAAAATAAAAACACGTACGCACTCTCCCCGTCTCCCATGGAAACCTCGAAATCAACGGTTCTGTGCCGTTAGGTTTTCATCCAAGCCGGCCGCGTTTACCGGACACAGCGGTTTCCGTTTGCCACCCCATTCTCTTCGATTTCCGGTTCCCGGCTTTACGATTTCCAGGATGTCGTGCCGTAGAATTCCCCGACTCATCGGCAAGCAACGCCGATCTGGAATGTGATCATCGCCTCCGGCTCTGGCATCTCGTCAGGAGGTCACGTGGAAAAGAAACCGTGTCTTTTGGCCACAACTTCGGGCATGGCACTGGGCAGTCCTCGATAGGTGGTGGGGTCCAGAGTAGACGAGTCTGGTTGTCGGGTCTCTGTAGAGGTTCTCGTTTAGGTGATATTGAGGGCAACACGATCCCACGTCTACAGCCGACTCCGGATTCGGACCGCTTTGGCGTGATGGGTCGTGCGTTGGAGTTCATTAAACGAGCATTTAGTTTTGGTCGTTGACACACACCGAACTCGAAGACATCAGGACGCGAGTGCATTAACTCCGGGCTTGAAATCTTTCGGACGTTCGGGTGCCCGTCCATGTCATCCACGTGGAATTTGTTGGACTTCTGTGAGTGGGTTTCATCGCGGGGGCCCGTTTGAGGTGTGAATAGTTTCTGTCCTTAAGATCGAGGTAGGGAGGACCGGTGGGCGGGCTTTGGTGGGCCAGTTGGCGAGGTTCAAAATTTTTGGTTTGCTGGAATTTGGCGGGATAGAACGGCACAAGAGATGGCCCTCAGCTAGTAGGTTAATTACGTGACTGCCCGTTCGGGGACATTTATGTGCTGTTCTTATCGTTCCGGCTGTCGAGCTATATTGCCAGACTAGAGGAAGAAATCTCAGCTATCTTCTGCGAATTGAGAAAAAAAAGTGGTAATTAGAGAACCAAATAGGCTACCATCTGGGTATAATCAGGATTTAGGGCTTGAAATATGTCTGAAACCCTTTCAGCAGGTCAAATCTTTAGGCCACCTGGGCTGGCCCGGCCCACAAATTCATAACATGGATGGGACTAAGCTGGACAAATAAAAGTTAACTTTGCCAGCCAAAGTTGCATCCTATCTTGATGACATGATGAACCTTTAGGACAAGCTCCGCTTGCATTAAGATGTCTACATCTAGCTGGGTGGATGAGTGTAGAATAAGACCAACTCAATAAGAAACAGACTATGTTAGTAATAAAGCCATTTCCTTGACCTAGGCAGGACTTGATTGGCCCAGTGTGCCGTGTATGATTTGGAAGTTGGAAGTGTTGATATATTAAAATCGAATTCTAGCTCAAACTAGCTTGATTTAGTTTAACCCCGATGCTTACAACAATTTATTTATTCAAATGCTAGTAATCAAATTGATGATTTTGGCGATTCATCGGTTCCATATATTAAAAGGAAGATGCAACCCCTGATCCATGTAATTCCTTGTTGACTTCTTCCTCACCAGTAAGTGAGCTATTGCTGCTCTTTTTTTTGGCTCTCTCTAGAGGCAGACAATTGATTGGTTTTAACGTATTCAGATTTACCTAAATTCGACCTCAAATAATTCTTTCTTTCCTCCTTTTTTAACATATATATATATATATATATATATATATATATATATATATATATATATATATATATATATATATATATATATATATATATATATATATATTGCTAGATATAATCCCTGATGGGTATTATTTTATTTTTTTAACATCATAATTATTGAGGATAAATTTTGCTCCCGTTGAAGTTCAGTCTGATGCTTGGCCTAACGCAACTGGCAATTACAGAAGAGCTTCGATAAAAAATTCTTCCTCTAGTGGCCGAACCCTTTCAACAATCGAACTCCTTCTGGATCTCTCATTCAGTCGGATTTTTATAGGAGCTGACTCCTTCCGGACTTCTCCTTCTATCGGATTTCTTTAGGAGCCGAACTTCTTTCGGATCTCTCCTTCAGTCGGATTTCTACAGGAGCCGAACTCCTTCTGGATCTCTCCTTTAGTCGAATTTCTACAGGAGCCGAACTCCTTTCGAACTTCTCCTTCAGTCAGACTTCTACTAGAGCCAAACTTCTCCTTCAGTCGGACTTCTACTGGAGCCGAACTCCTTCCAAATCTCTTCTTCAGTCGAATTTCTACAGAAGTCGAACTCCTTTCGGACTTCTCTTTCTGTCGGATTTCTACAGAGCCGAACTTCTTCCAGATCTCTCCTTCAGTCGAACTTCTAAAGGAGCCTAACTCCTTCCGGATCTCTCTTTCAGTCAGATTTCTACAAGAACCAAACTCCTTCCGAACTTCTTCTTCAGTCAGACTTCTACTGAAGCTGAATTTCTTCCGAATCTCTCCTTTAATCGGACTTTTATAGGAGCCGAACTTCTTTCAGACTTCTTCTTTGGTCGAAATTCTATAGGAGTTGAACTCCTTCTGGACTTCTCCTTCAGTCGAACTTCTACAGGAGCGGAACTCCTTCCGAACTCCTCCTTCAGTCGGACTTCTACAGGAGTCGAACTCTTTCCGGACTTCTCCTTCAGTCGGACCTCTATAGGAGCCGAACTCCTTTCAGATTTCTCCTTCAGTCAAGTTCCTCCAGGAGCCGAACTCCTTCTAGACTGTTCCTTCATCCGGACTCCTCCAAGAGTCAAACTCCTTCCGGATCTCTCCTTCAGTCAGATTCCTCTAGGAGCCAAACTCCTTCTAGATATCTCATTCAATCGAATCTCTACAGGAGCCAAACTCCTTTCGAACTCCTTCAACTAGCATTCTTTCCAGATGATCTCCTGTAGCCGTATTTTCTTTAGAAGTTCGAACTTCTCTGGAATTGACATACGTCAAAGCTCTTCACCCCTTCATGCGGTCCCGAGCGGCTCAGTATCGGACGGCTACAGTCATCACTATCAGTTCGTTGCAGGCGACAGCGATCCGCTATCGAACGGTGATGGCTGTCACCATCAGTCTGCTACAGGCAGCACCCCCCTCCATAACAGACTCCATCAGGTTTCAAGTGGCTCGCTACTAGATGGCTACAGCTGTCACTATCAATCCGCTACAAGCTCCGTCTATAAAAAAGGGATCCGTCAGATACGTTTTTTCTAAGCTCTCTTCTCCTTCCCAAAACTCTGCCAAACTTTTTCTTGAGCACTCCATTTCTGTTGGCCAGAAGAGCTGATTTGATCGTTGGAGGATCCTGCCAGAGCCACCACCACCGACTCTGGATGAAACTTTATTTTGCAGATCACCGATGACAACCTCATCTTCTTCGATTCCAGTTCAATCCGGCATCAACCAAATTCTGCACCAATAATAATTAACCATTAGCTTCTACATTCTTTAATTTTTTTGTGTCGTTGGTACATCTTGTAGGTCACATTAGGCTACACAATGGGAATAATGCTCTCAATATAGCAAACTAGGTTAGGCTTGACCTAGCATCCAAAAACTAGACCCAGAAAAGATTAGGCACGTCCCTGACCGTAGGCCCTGAAGACTGATTACGCCTGTAATCTAGTAGGTTGAATTGCTTGGTTTTGGGCCTGAGTTTATTTCTTTTTGGGGAGCAAAAAGGAAAAAGAATAGGGCCTGATTAGATATCATCTCCGCCAAGATATGACCCACATCTAGGTCAAACTTATGCTAGAGATATTGTTTTTGAGCTAAATTTAGGTTTGGCCTTGATCTAACAAATTGATACAATAGCAGTTGAATTGCTTTCCACTCCATCCATGTGCATGCAATTTCAAGCAACATGTTTCTTTGGAATGCTGAAGTCTAGCACCCTTCTTACATTAGCGGTGCCATTTCGGAACTAGAAAAATTCTTTGACATCGCATGTAGCGTAGAAAAAATATACCGCACCATCTAATTTGGCTACAGAGCCATCACTTTTTAATGCATATTTAATGCATATAGTTTTATTTTTTCATTTGAATTTTTGAATGATAAAAATGCTCCTTCTCTTCTAAAAAATTTATGATATTTTATAATATTTTACGATAAAATTATAATTTTTTATATAGGATGCCATAATTTTTTTTAGAAATCATAAAGAGAAAAGATAGTTTTCATCATTGAAAATTTCTAACATACATTTGATCTCTATAGTTTCATTTTTTTCATTTGAAATTTTGAATGATGAAAATGATGAAAATATCTTTCCACTTCTGAAAAAATTATGACATCTTGCAGTTAAATTATAATTTTTTATATAAAATATCATAATTTATCAATTGAATGTCATAAGGAAGGAAGAAATATTTTTGTTATTTAAAAATTTTATAAATTTTTAATAATAAAAAATATATATTATTTTATAATTTTTGAAAAAAATTATGACTTTTTATATAAAAAATTATGATTTTATCGTAGAATATCATAATTTTTTTTAAAAAAATATTTTTATTATTTAAAAATTAAAAAAAATAAAATTATAAATATTAAATATGCATCATAAATGATGCATTTTTTCTACACAATGCGCGGTGTACAAAAAAAAAAATTCTCTTCAAAACTAGTGCTTATGGATCGGTGTGGGCCAAAAAAATAAATCCCTATCATATTTTAGATCTATGCTCAAACTACTAAAAGCTTAATAAATTAGACCCATCCATTCAACGTAACCAATATACCTTTTAAGAAATATCTTTGATTTTCATAGGCCTGACTTGTCTCAATCATAGCCAACAATTTTCAGTACAAAATATTAGTTTTAATAATAATTGAACAATACTTTATTGCTTGAATTTTTTTCTTCTTTTTCATCTTTCAATAATATTTTTTTTTTGACTTAAATAACGGAGAGGGTTGACCGGGTTTGACCTTATTTATTGTTTTGTAAATCTATGGGAGCCGGAAAAAATAACAAAATCTCCCGTACTTGCGTAAATTGTCAACCACTCTCTTTTTCTCTCAGAAGTTTCTCATCTCCTCAAACCAGCCGTAGCTCTTCCCATTCCCAGCTAATTAGCCCCATCTCCTTCCCATTGCTGGACTTGGACAAGTCCTTGCTGCCTTCACATTGGCCCGATAATGGAGCTGGTCATCATGTTGGTTCAACTACCCCACAAAATCTCTCTCTCTCTCTCTCTCTCTCTCTCTCTCTGTTTTCTTGAGTTAGGATTAGTTGGAGAAGGAAGGCAAAGAAAGAACGGTTCCATCTCTTTCAACAACCAATGTACAACTATTATTTCTCTATATATTTTTAAAGCTTTTAACATTGACTTCAGTAGCTTTGGCTAAAACTGATTTCATGGTTTATCATGCTCTTTCCTTCAGCTGCTTGCGGTCAGTTTTATAATCAGTGACATAAATTTTTGCACCAAATATGTCTATTCACATTGTCGATTGGCGCGAATAAATTAGGAATTTGATAATTTTTCTTAGAGGTTATCTTTCAAATAGTATAAATTCAATTACATTGCGACTCGAGCAGCATCTCCGCTTGTAATTTTTCAAACAACCTTTTAAGGCCAAAGAAAAATTAGAATAAGGACTTTTAATATTGGAACAAGATGTATGCATTCACACCATTGCAAATTCAAATGTCTTGAATGATTGATTCTCATAAGAGTGTCCCTGATCTTAGTCACTCTGGCATCGAGTAGAGAAATCACAAAGTCTTTAACAACCTACAATGTAAGAGGTTTAATTTAAGATTTAATTGTAGCTACGTGCTGAATAGATTTGGCAAATAAATTAGCCAAACAACCATGATTAAATTTTTCTTGATGTTCTCCCGTAGCATCAGTATGTCCATACCTTTTTTTTAAAACTATGTTCAAACATCCAAAGAAGTCTTAACGGTAGTCAATTGAGAGAGAGAAAACTAGATTTATACTGGATCCAACCTAGATCTGGCCCAACACCAATTTTATCTCAATCCGACTCTGACGTTCTTAGATGGATAGGGTATGGATTCAAACATCGACGTCCATCCTCCCAGTGGGTCAGGTTAGGCTAGGCAATACCCGGATCAGACCCGACCCGGTAGCACCCAACACCAGTTTTTCACTTTTTCTCACGTCTCCCTCCGCTTGTCTTTGGGTGGCCATACCAAGATTTCTCACGTACTTCGCGCGCGAGTTTAGGGTTTTAGACCCAACCACAAAACCCCGGAAAACCATTCGCCATTCGAGAGCTAGGCGAGGGCGATAAATGACCGCAGCGATGGAGTCTAATCGGAACAAAGCCATTGTTCACGCTTTCCCCAAGCGGCCCTCTCTCCATCCATTGAGTTCTCGATCCGATTAGCACAAGTCCTATGCCCGATACGTCGATTCTTTCCAGAAACTGCAACTTTTCGATTCTTTAGATTTCAAGAATCGTTGATCCTTTAAGCACCTGACTGATTCATCTTTCGTTTGATAGCTCCTATCGGTTCTTTGTTACAAATTGCCATCTTGATATGGATTCTTTGGCTTTTTGATCGTTGTTATTGTTTTCCGTGCTTGTGTTTGCATGTGGACTTGTGTTTGGAACTTTTTTTTTTTTTTTTGTTCGAGGGGAATGGAGGAAGCGATAGCCTCCCCCAGATTTATTAATGGCAAAGCGTTTGGAACTTTTTGTGTTGTAAAATTTGATGATAGCACGAGTTTTCGAAAGAAATTTGCAAATGGCATTGTGGGTGGCGATAGAGAGATTTGTGTGGTTTATCGACTACGTAGTGTTATAGATGCTACTTTCTGATTAAAGCTCGAATTAAGATCGATCTGTAGCACGTGGTACGAACTCTTTTTGGTCCTATGATTGATAGCCATGGCTATATAACTATTTCGACTCAAGACCAAGCCAAATTGAGGTTTTGCGTCTATATAGTTTCTTGAGGTTTAGCAATGCAGACAATGGTCATCACTTTATTACAGATGTGATCAAATTAAAGAATAGTTTTGTTTACTACATTGCTGATGAATGTCTCAAGAGCACTTCTTCATCAATGATCTCGATTGTGGTCCTAGGTCTCTAACATTGTTTCCACTTCCAATACAGTATGGTTGGTCCATATCCTTCCCTAAAACTGTTTGCTTTGGTTGTTTTTATTCCTTTTGTGAAAATGTAGTGACATGCTTGTAATTCTAACTTGATGAGTTGAGTCCTCGTTTATTTTTATAAGTTTTGCATATTGGGTATTGAGGTTTCCCGTTCTTAGACAGGTTTATGAGCAAGCTTATTTATGGCCAGTACATTGCATTTGAAATGTCAAGTTAATAAAGAGAAGAAAAATAGAAGATGGAATATTCTGACTATTTTCGCTGGTCCCATTTCAGTTAAGCTAGAGGCTGTTCATCCTACTTACTTGTATCTTCTAGTTAAACAGCCTCAAAAGTCAAAACCATTATTATTAAGTTTAGGGTAGTATAAGTTTCTACTGGCCTTCATAAGGATCCAAATTTTGTAACCAAAAATACTATTTTTCAAGTTTAGGATCTCTTGTTGTTATGCATTTGCAATTCACCCCTATGGAGTAAGTTCTTTCCTTTTGGTTTACTTCTTTCTTGTGTCAGGAATTTCTTAAGTAAAGGTATATGCAACATGCTTACGTGACTATCCTTTTATTTCCCTCTTAACAAGTATAGCTTCCTTTTTTCCTCTAAGTGTTTCTAAAGTTACCTTTTTACTGTAACTTTTCCTGGAGTTATTAGGATGATCAATATATTTGCTTCATTATCTCTAAGTGATGCTTCCTTCAACCTAGTGCAAATCTCTTGGTTATTTGGTGATGCCAACTCTATTATAGTTTTCTTTTACCCCTTGTTTGCTAGCTAGCACTCCTTCTCCCTTAACTTCATACTCAAAATTTTCAAACCTATAATCTCTCCCTCGGTTCCTAAACCAAGCCTTTATTTCGTCATTCATAAAGAACCCTTCAAATTTTACTGATTGGGCAATTTTGGATTAGTCAGAGTGCAGTTTCATTGAAATGTCGAGCAACTAGTCAGTGTGATCATCTGGGAAAACAAAACCACTATAATATGGGAGGTTGCATCAATTCTTTTGTTGAATTTTTTCCCCTCAAGTATCTGATGGGTAAATACTTTTTCTCAGAATTTTGCCTTCTGTTCAAAGTACTGGTGATCTGTTATGAGCTTTCATGTTGGAAATCAGTGGTCCCATCCATTTTAACTTTCTTTGGCAGTTAATTCTGCCCATTCTCACCTTTGTATGTTTTGTTTTTTAACATGTTCTTTTGTTACTATTCCAAAGGCTCTGCCACAGCCTAGCAGCCTCGACTTCCAAGTAGATTCAACTGAAATCAAGCGTATGGTCTTTTTATTGTGTGTAATTCAAGCTAGAAGTTATGTGAGCCAAGAAACTGAGCAACATCGAAGAGTTTAATGGCCACTAAAGTTCTGCAACTTGTGTATCCAGCTTAGAAAACTACCGTTAACCTCCATGAAATGAGTACCATCAAAGAGGAGAGGAAAAAACCTTATGAAGTGGTTCCCCAGAAAAATGAGACATTATTTTTCCATGACATAGAAGCAACACCATTTATGTTGCTTTCCTCCAGCTTTGGTCACTTCTCCGGTCAAATAAAAGAAATGGAAACCAGATGATTGAAGTGTAGGTCAAGACAGAAGGGCATCTAATGCACTAAATTCTGGTAACTGAACCCCTCTTCTAAGGAATTCATTTCCATTAATTCTTGTAGTTTTTGTTGCATTAAAGCAAGCTGACCCTTAATGAACTTAGTTGGAGGTGCTCATCATCCATCACTATTTTGCTGCTTTATGGGAAAAAGCCATTATCCCTAGCACATATATTCTTTGAATGTATAATCATGGCTTGAACATTCAGCATATCTTCACAAGGCTTCCTCTCATGGTCTGGATGACTATTGTACAGGAACACAGGATGGGAACGGAAACTTGATAACTGACTGTGGTATTGAATTTCATTGAAGAAACTTTCAAGTGAAATCATTGGAGAGTATGACATTATGAGCCTGCTCTCAAATATTTTTCAGCTGTCAGCGGGTTAGGTTCCTTTCCAGAATCAGGATGAGATAAGAGTTAAATCTATGCAATAATACATTTGTTACTTT
This sequence comes from Cocos nucifera, assembly GCA_006176705.1. Lineage (NCBI taxonomy): Eukaryota > Viridiplantae > Streptophyta > Magnoliopsida > Arecales > Arecaceae > Cocos > Cocos nucifera. The sequence continues at coordinate 1,328,696 of QRFJ01000004.1, read as the reverse complement.
TGGGGTTCCATTGTCTTGATTATCTATAGAATATCTCATCTTTGCATGTTGAATTTCTGCTCTCAGATTATGAAATGGGTAGCATTTTCCAGTATCTTTCTCAGCAAAGCTGATGCTTTTGGCACAACACTCAAAGGTCTGAATGAAGATTTGACCCACAGGGCTGTTTTTATTAGGTGATTGACTTAAACCCTCAATGGTTGATATCGTTATGTTTTCAGTACTGCATCCATTTGCGGTATGTCTTCATTCATTAATGCTTGGAAGCATGGTCTGCCATACCACCCATTACAGGGCATATTGGTCTCCTACCATCTCATAAAATACTGACACTTGGTATGCTGTCTTGTATCATACCGAACCATATACCAACACTATAATTGAATGGTACTTATACAAGGTCCGGTTCCGAGATGTTGAACCTTGCTTGGAAGTCTTTATAATATTTTTTTTTAATATTCTTTTATCAGTACATTCATTCTAGCAGAATGCAGCTTGGTTATACTCGTCTGCGGTCAGTATTTCATGTCTAGGTAAGGCTTATTTTAATACTAACTAACAGTGTTGGAGATAAATTCCGCTTCTGTCGAAGTTTAGTCTGATGCTTATCTAATGCAACTGGTAATCACGGAAGAGCTTCAATCAGAAATTCTTCCTCCAATGGTCGAACCCCAGTCGATCTCCTCCAGTGGTCGAACCCAATCGAACTTCTCCAACGGCCAAACTCCAGTCGAACTCCTCCAGCGGCCAAACCTTAGCCGAACTCCTTCAACAGCTGAACTCCTCCAGGAGCCAAACTTCTTCTAGATCTCTCCTTCAGACGGATGCCTACAGGAGCCGAACTTCTTTCGGACTTCTCCCTTAATCGGATGCCCCGAACTCCTTCCGGACTTCTCCTTCAGTCGGATTCCTCCGTCAACCGAACTCCTTCTGGAGTTCTCCTTTAGTCGGATTCCTCCAGGAGTCGAACTCCTTTCGGACTTTTCTTTCAGTCGGATTTCTCCATCAGCCGAACTTCTTCCGAATTTCTTCTTCAGTCGGATTTCTTTAGGAGCCGAATTTCTTTCGGATTTTTTCTTCAGTTGAGTACCTCCAAGAGCCGAACTTCTTTCGGACCTCTCCTTCAGTCAGATTTCGACAGGAGCCGAACTCCTTTCGAATTTTTCTTTCAGTCGGGTGCCTACAGGAGCTGAACTACTTTTGGACTTCTCCTTCAGTCGGATTCCTCCAGGAGCCGAATTTCTTTCGGATTTTCTCCTTCAGTCAAGTTCCTCCAGGAGCCGAACTTCTTCCGAATTTCTCCTTCAGTCGGATGCCTACAGGAGCCGAACTCCTTCGAGATCTTTTCTTCAGTCGGATTCCTCCAAGAGTCGAACTTCTTTTGGGTTTCTCTTTTAGTCGGATTCCTCTAGGAACCGAACTCCTTCTGGACTTCTCTTTCAGTTGGACTCCTCCAGGAGTCGAGCTCCTTTCGGATCTCTCCTTCAGACGGATGCCTACAGGAGTCGAACTCCTTCCGGACTTCTTCCTCAGTCAGATTCCTCTAGGAGCCGAACTTCTTCTGGATTTCTCCTTTAGTCAAGTGCCTCTAGGAGCCAAACTCCTTCCGGACCTCTCCTTCAGTCGGATTTCGACAGGAGTCGAATTCCTTCCGGATCTCTCCTTCAGTCGAGTGCCTATAGGAGTCGAACTCCTTCTGGATCTCTCCTTCAGATGGATGCCTACAGGAGCCAAACTTCTTCCAGACTTCTCCTTCAATCGGATTCCTCCACGAGTCGAACTCTTTTCGGATTTCTCCTTCAGTCAATTTCCTCCAGGAGTCAAACTTCTTTCAGATTTTTTCTTCAGTCGGATGCCTACAGGAGCCGAACTCCTTTCGGATTTCTCCTTCAGTCGGATTCCTACAGAAGCCGAACTCCTTCCGAACCTTTCCTTCAGTCGGATTCCTTCAGGAGTCGAACTCCTTCTGGATTTCTCCTTCAGTCAAGTTTCTTTTAGGAGTCTGGACTCCTCTGAAATTGATCTATGTCAAAACTCTTCACCAACCAACGTCCGCTTCCTCCGAATTTCAACTATTAAATCTCAACGAATGACCACATCACGACAAAGGACACCTTTCTCCATAACAAACTCCACGTGGCTCCGAGCGGCCCACTACCGGACGGTTACGGCCGCCACTATCAGTTTGCTACAGGCTCCATTTATAAAAATGATCCTCCAGATATGTTTTCTCTAAGCTTTCTTCTTCTTTTCGAAATTCTGTTGAATTCTTGTCTGAGCACTCCATTTCTGTTGGCCAGAAGAGCTGACTTGATCGTCGAAGGGTCCTGTCGAAGCCACCACCACCGACTCCGGACGGGATTTTGTTTTGCAGGTTATCGGCGGTGACCTCGTCTTCCTTCTCAACTCCAGCTCGATCCGACGTCGATTAGATTCTGCACCAATAGAATTGACGCTAGAGGAAGGGTCCTCTGTTCCTGAGGTACCCTTGTTCTTAAAGGAGTGCTCAGCCGATCCTATGGATCTTGTTCTTCAAGGTTCATCTCCATCCTCTTTCTTAATTCCGAAAAATGCCTCCAAAGAGGGTGACTATTCGGAGATCTACCGCTTCTGCCGTTAGATCTGGGCCAGATCCGTCTGTCCCTGTTTCATCACCGACACTTCAACTTCCTCCTCCACTGGTGACCACGGTAGATCCGGAGCAGTTCAACCTACTGATGCAACAGGTTCAGGGCCTCATCGAGATGGTGCAGGCCATGCAGCAGCCTCTGATGGTGATTCTGTCAGAAAATCCACCATCAGGATGTCAGAAATCGGTCCCAAGAAAGAGCACTTGGGCTAGTATACCCGTCGTCCTTGGGAAGAAAAAACAGAGAGCAGAGAATCCTTATTTGGATCGTGATTCTTCTTCGAAAATAAATCTTTCCCATCGACAGTCGAAAGCCTTTCAAGATCTGTGATCGAAATGACGTCCTCGATCAAAAACTATGGGACATGGATCGACGGATTGAGGAGTTCGGCCACGTCGCTCCGGTTCACCATGACGACGTCCGCACCGATCCTCCTTTCTCTCTCTGAATTATGCAAGAGTCCGTTCCGCCGAACTTCGAGCTTCTTCCAATTTGAAAGCTACGATGGAACCTCTGATCCGATCGATCATCTGGAGGCCTTCTGGACTATAATGCTGCTTCATGGTGCATCAAACGCCATCTTATGTCGAGCTTTTTCATCTACCTTAAAGGGAGCAGCAAGAAATTGGTACTCGACGTTGAAGTCGGGTACGATCTTCTCCTTTGACCTGATGAGTCATCAGTTTGCGGTTCACTTCATCAGCAGCTGACGTCCGTGCCGCGGTTTGGATTCCCTGATGAATATTAGGAATGATCAAATGAAATTGTTCAGCATTGCTGGTAGAAGGCCGAATGAAGTTCGGCCGCGCTCCCGGACTCCCGCCAAGTGCGAGCGAGTCCGAACTCTTTCCCGAGCTCGTCATCAAAGAAGTCCTGACGGAAGGACACGAAGAAGTCCCCCCAAGAAGGTTTCACAACTACGCCCCCCTTAATGCTCCACAGACGTTGGTCTGAAGCAAGAGAAGATCAGCCAAGGGCGCTACCGCAGCTAGAACCACCAATGAGGAAGGAACAATAAGAAGATCGGCCATCTCTCAGTATCATCAACACTATCTCTGGGGGGCTTAGTACTTCAGCGAGCTGCCATCTCTCAGCCTTAGAGCCAGGAAAAGCTTGCCCCAAATTGGAAAGGCCCATATGAAGTAGAGAAGGTCGTCCGGTCCGAAATTTATCGTCTGAAGGAGCTTGGAGGAACAACGCTCCCATGATCTTGAAACTCAGAGAATTTGAGAATATACTGTCGGTAATTTTCCTTCAATAAAACTCCTCTATTTCAACATTATTGTTTTTCGATGCAAAAACTATGTGACGACAGGAAAGAAACAATCAATAGTGGTTATGTTAGGAATAGGAGAACCTCATCCTAACATGAGCAAGTCGAAGGCCTCGTTCGTTTTAGATGAGATGAAGGAAGAGGTCCTGACAATGGCCCTTATGTGCCTCTATAGTCCGTTAGGAATAGGAGGAGAACCTCGTCCTAACGTGAGCAAAGTCGAAGGTCTCGTTCATTTTAGACGAGATGAGGGGAGAGGCCATGACAACGATCTTTATGTGCCCCTATAGTCCGTTAGGAGCAGGAGAAGAACCTTGTCCTAACGTGAGCAAAGTCGAAGGCCGCATTTATTTAAGATGAGATGAGGGAAGAGGCCCTGACAATGGTCCTTATGTGTCCCTACGGTCCGTTAGAAACAAAAGGAGAATCTCGTCCTAACGTGAGCAAAGTCGAAGATCTCGTTCATTTTAGATGAGATGAGGGAAGAAGCCCTGACAACGTCCCTTATGTGCCCTTACAGCACGTTAGGAACGGGAGAACCTCGTCCTAACGTGAGCAAAGTCGAAGGTGAGAGGAGGGGTCCTTCAACCTCGACTGGAGATAAGATCTCCCCCGAGCTTCTACGTCAACAGGAGATAAGATCTCCTTTAACCTCGGCTGAAGATAAGATCTCCGAGCTTCTACGTCAACAGGAGATAAGATCTCCTTCAATCTTGACTGGAGATAAGATCTCTTCCGAGCTTCAACGTATATGTCAACAGGAGATAAGATCTCCTTCAATCTTGGTTGGAGATAAGATTCTCTCAAGCTTCAACATCTACATCAACAGGAGATAAGATCTTCTTCAATCTTGGCTGGAGATAAGATCTCCCTCGAGCTTCTACGTCAACAGGAAGATAAGATCTCCTTCAACTTCGGCTGGAGATAAAATCTTCCTCGAGCTTCAACGTCTACATTAAACAGAAGATAAGATCTCCTTCAACCTCGGCTGGAGATAAGATCTCCTCCGAGCTTCAACTTCAACTTCAACCTCGATCGGAGATAAGATATCCTCCGAGTTTCAACGTCTACGTCAACAGGAGATAAGATCTCCTTCAATCTCGGTTGGAGATAAGATCTCCCCCGAGCTTCTACGTTAACAGGAGATAAAATCTCTTTCGATCTTCGATTGGAGATAAGATCTCCTCCGAGCTTCAACGTTTACGTCAACAGAAGATAAGATCTCCTTCAACCTCGGCTAGAGATAAGATCTCTCCTGAGCTTCAATGTCTACGTCAATAGGAGATAAGATCTCCGTCAACCTCGGGCTGGAGATAAGATCTCCTCCGAACTTCTACGTCAACAGGAGATAAGATCTCCTTCAACTTCGGCTGGAGATAAGATCTTCCCCGAGCTTCAACGTCTACGTCAACAGGAGATAAGATCTTTTTCAACCTCGGTTGGAGATAAGATCTCCCCTAAGTTTTTACGTCAACAGGAGATAAGATCTTTTTCAACCTCGACTGGAGATAAGATCTCCTCCGAGCTTCTATGTCAACAGGAAATAAGATCTCCTTCAACCTTGGCTGGAGATAAGATCTTTCTCGAGCTTCAGCTTCAACATCAACAGGAGATAAGATCTCCTTCAACCTTGACTGAAGATAAGATCTTTTCCGAGCTTCTACGTCAATAGGAGATAAGATCTTCTTCAACCTCGGCTGGAGATAAGATCTCCTCCAAGCTTCAACTTCAACTTCAACCTCGGCTGGAGATAAGATCTCTCTCGAGCTTCAACATCTACGTTAATAGGAGATAAGATCTCCTTCAACCTCGGCTGGAGATAAGATCTCCCCCGAGCTTCAACGTCTATGTCAACAGAAGATAAGATCTCCTTCAATCTTGGCTGGAGATAAGATCTCTCTCGAGCTTCAACGTCTACGTTAACAGGAGATAAGATCTTCTTTAACTTCGGCTGGAGATAAGATTTCTTTTGAGCTTCAACTTCAACGTCAACAGAAGATAAGATCTTCCTTAAGCTTCAACTTCAACGTCAACCTCGGTTGGAGATAAGATCTCCCTCCAAGCTTCAACCTCAATGGTGTAGAGTCCGGAAAAAGATTTCGACAGTCGTCTTTTTTTACTCCCTTTTTTCGAATTTCGAATTCGGCAGTGGGAGGACTATTATTGGGGATAAATTCTGCTTCCATCGAAGTTCAGTCTGATGCTTACCCTAATGCAACCGGTAATCACGGAAAAGCTTCAATCAAAAATTCTTCCTCCAGTGGTCGAACTCCAGTCGTTCTCCTTCAGCGGTCGAACCCAATCGAACTCCTCCAACGGCCGAGCCCCAGCCGAACTCCTTCAGCAGCCAAACTTTAGCCGAACTCCTTCAACGGTTGAACTCCTCTAGGAGCCAAACTCCTTCCGGATCTCTCCTTCAAACGGATGCCTACAGGAACCCAACTCCTTTCGGACTTCTCCCTCAGTCGGATGCTTACAGGAGTCGAACTTCTTTCGGACTTCTCCTTCAGTCGGATTCCTCCATCAGCCGAACTCCTTCCAGACTTCTCCTTCAGTTGGATTCCTCCAGGAGCCGAACTCCTTCCGGACTTCTCCTTCAGTTGGATTTTTTCATCAACCAAACTTCTTCCGAATTTCTCCTTCAGTCGGATTCCTTCAGGAGCCGAACTCCTTTCGGACCTCTCTTTCAGTCGAATTTCGATAGGAGCTGAACTTCTTTTAGATTTTTCTTTCAGACGGATGACTACAGGAGTCGAACTCCTTTCGGACTTCTTCCTCAGTCGGATGCCTTCAGGAGCCGAATTCCTTCCGGACTTCTCCTTCAGTCGGATTCCTCCAGGAGCCGAACTCCTTTCGGATTTTTCTTTCAGTCGGATTCCTACAGGAGTCGAACTCCTTCCGGACCTCTCCTTTGGTCGGATTCCTCCAGGAGCCGAACTTCTTTCGGACTTCTCTTTCAGTCAGACTCTTCCAGGAGCCGAACTCCTTCCGGATCTCTCCTTCAGACGGATGCCTACAGGAGCCAAACTCCTCCTAGACTTCTCCCTCAGTCGGATGCCTACAGGAGCCGAACTTCTTCCGGACTTCTCCTTTAATCGGATTCCTCCAGAAGCCAAACTCCTTTCGGATTTCTCCTTCAGTCAAGTGCCTCCAAGAGCCGAACTCCTTTCGAACCTCTTCTTCAGTTGGATTTCGACAAGAGTCGAACTTCTTCCGGATCTCTCCTTCAGTCGGGTGCCTATAGGAGCCGAACTCCTTCCGGATCTCTCCTTTAGACGGATGCGTCCAGGAGCCGCACTCCTTCCTCAGTCGGATGCCTCTAAGAGCCGAACTTCTTTCGGACTTCTCCTTCAGTCGGATTCCTTCAGAAGCCGAACTTCTTTCAAATTTCTTCTTCAGGAGCCGAACTCCTTTCGGATTTTTTCTTTAGTTGGATGCCTACAGGAGTCGAACGCCTTCCGGATTTTTCCTTCAGTTGGATTCCTACAGGAGTCGAACTCCTTCTGGACCTCTCGTTCAGTTGGATTTCTTCAGGAGCCGAACTTTTTCCAGATTTCTCCTTCAGTCAAGTTTCCTTTACGAGTTTAGACTCCTTTGGAATTGATGTATGTCAAAGCTCTTCACCAACCAACATCTGCTCCCTCCAAACTTCGATTATTAAATCTCAACGAACGGTCACATCACGACAATGGACACCTTTCTCCGTAACAAACTCCACGTGGCCCCAAGCGGCCCACTATCAGATGGTTACGGCCGTTACTATCAGTCTGCTATAGGTTCTGTCTATAAAAGGGACCCTCTAGATACGTTTTCTCTAAGCTCTCTTCTTCTTTTCGAAATTCTATTGGATTCTTGCTTGAGCACTCAATTTCTGTTGGTCAGAAGAGCTGACTTGATTGTCGGAGGATTCTGTCAGAGCCACCACCACCGACTCCGGACGAGACTTTGTTTTGCAGGTCACCGGCAACGACCTTGTCTCCACCTCAACTCCAGCTTGATTCGACGTCGATCAAATTCTGCACCAACAAAATTGGCGCTAGAGGAAGGGCCCTTTGTTTCTGAGGTATCCTTGTTCTTAAAGGAGTGCTCAGCCGATCCTATAGATTTTCTTCTTTAAGATCCATCTCCATCCTCTTCTTCAATCCTGAGAAATGCCTCCAAAGAGGCCGACTATCTGGAGATCTATCGTTTCTGTCGTCAGATCCGGGGCAGATTTGTCTGTCCCTGCTCCATTATCGGTACTTCAACCTCCTCCACCGACGGCCACGGTAGATTCGGAGCAGTTCAACCTGCTGATGCAGCGAGTTCAGGACCTCATCGAGATGGTGCAGGCCATGTAGCAGCCTCTGACGGCAATTCCGCCAGAAAATCCACCATCAGAATGTCAGAAATCGGCCCCTAAGGAAGAGCATTTGGGCTAGCATATCTATCGTCCTTGGGAAGAAAAAATAGAGAGCAGAGGATCCTTGTTCGGATCGTGATTCTTCTTCGGAAGAAACCTTCCCCATCTACAACCAGAAGCCTTTCAAGGTCTGCGATCGAGATGACGTCCTCGATCAGAAACTGTGGGGGATAGATCGACAGATTGAGGAGCTCGGCCACGTCGTCCTGGCTTACCATGACGATGTCCGCACCGATCCCCTTTTCTCTTTCCGAATTATGCAAGAGTCCGTTCCATCGAACTTTGAGCTTCCTCTGGTTTGAAAGCTACGACGGAACCTCTTATCCGATCGATCATTTGGAGGCTTTTCGGACCATGATGCTGCTTCATGGCGCACCAGACGCCATCTTATGTTGAGCTTTTTTGTCTACCTTAAAGGGAGCAGCAAGAAACTGATACTCGGTGTTGAAGCCGGATATGATCTTCTTCTTTGATCTGATGAGCCATCAGTTTGCGGCTCACTTCATCAGCAGTCGACGTTTGCGCCAAGATTCGGATTCCCTGATGAATATCAGAGAGGGCCGAATGAAATTCTTCAGCATCGCTAGTAGAAGGCTGAATGAAGTTCAGCTGCGCTCTCGGACTCCCCTCAAGCGTGAGCGAGTCCGAACTCCTCTCCGAGCTCGTCATCAAAAAAGCTCTGATGGAAGGACGTGAAGAAGTCCCCTCATGAAAGGTTTCATAACTACGCCCCCCTCAATGCTTCACAGACGCCGGCCTGAAGCAAGAGAAGATCAGCTAAGGGCGCTACCGCAGCTAGAACCATCAATGAGAGAGGAACAATAAGGAGATCGACCGTCTCTCGGCATCATCAACACTATCTCTGAGGGCTTAGTACTTCGGCGAGCCGCCATCTCTCAGCCTTAGAGCCAGGGAAAGCTTGCCCCAAATTGGAAAGGCCCGTATGAAGTAAAGGAGGTCGTCGGTCCGAAACTTATCGCCTAAAGGAGCTCGGAGGAACAACGCTCCCACGATCTTGAAATTCAGAGAATCTGAGAATATACTGCCGGTAATTTTTCTTCAATAAAACTCCTCCATTTCAACATTATTGTTTCTCAATGCAAAAATTTTGTGATGAGAGGGAAGAATCAATCAATAGTGGCCATGTTAAGAATAGGAGGAGAACCTCGTCCTAACATGAGCAAGTCGAAAGCCTCGTTCGTTTTAGACGAGATGAGGGAAGAGATCCTGATAACGGCCCTTATGTGCCCCTATAGTCCGTTAGGAATAGAAGGAGAACCTCGTCTTAATGTTAGCAAAGTCGAAGGTCTCGTTCATTTTAGATGAGATGAGGGAAGAGGCCCTGACAACGATCCTTATGTGCCCCTATAGTCCGTTAGGAACAGGAGAAGAACCTCGTCCTAACGTGAGCAAAGTCGAAGGCCTCGTTCATTTTAGACGAGATGAGGAGAGGCCCTGACAACGGTCCTTATATGTCCCTACAATCCATTAGGAAACAGGAGGAGAACCTCGTCCTAACATGAGCAAAGTCGAAGGCCTCGTTAATTTTAGACGAGATGAGGAGAGAGGTCCTAACAATGGCCCTTATATGTCCCTACAGTGCATTAGGAATAGGAGAACCTCGTCCTAACGTGAGCAAAGTCGAAGATGAGAGAAGGGATCCTTCAACCTCGGCTGGAGATAAGATCTCCCCCGAGCTTCTACGTCAACAGGAGATAAGATCTCCTTCAACCTCGACTGGAGATGAGATCTCTTCCGAGCTTCAACATCTACGTCAACAGGAGATAATATCTCCTTCAATCTTGGCTGGAGATAAGATCCGCCCGAGCTTCAATATCTACGTCAATAGGAGATAAGATCTCTTTCAACCTCGATTGAAGATAAGATCTTTTCCGAGCTTCTACGTCAATAAGAGATAAGATTTCTTTCAACCTCAGCTGGAGATAAGATCTCCTCCGAGCTTTAACGTCTACGTTAAAAGGAGATAAGATCTCCTTCAATCTCGTTGGAGATAAGATCTTCCTCGAGCTTCTACGTCAACAGGAGATAAAATCTCCTTCAATCTCAGTAGGAGATAGATTTTTCCTCGAGCTTCAATGTCTACATCAACAGGAGATAAGATCTCCTTTAACCTCGATTGGAGATAAAGATCTCTTTCGAGCTTCTACATCAACAGGAAGATAAGATCTCCTTCAACCTCGACTGAAGATAAGATCTCTTCTGAGCTTCTACATCAATAGGAAGATAAGATCTCCTTCAACCTTAGCTGGAGATTAAGATCTCCTCCCGAGCTTCAACTTCAACTTCAACCTTGGCTGGAGATAAGATCTCTCCGAGTTTCAACGTTTACGTCAACAAGGAGATAAGATCTTCTTCAACCTCGGCTAGAGATAAGATCTCTCCGAGCTTCTACGTCAACGGAAGATAAGATCTTCTTCAACCTCGACTGAGATAAGATCTCCTCCGAGCTTCAATGTCTACGTTAACAGGAGATAAGATCTCCTTCAACCTCGATTGGAGATAAGATCTCTCCCGAGCTTTAACGTCTACGTCAACAGAAGATAAGATCTCCTTCAATCTCGGCTGAGATAAGATCTCCCCCGAGCTTCTACGTCAACAGGAGATAAGATCTTCTTCAATCTCGGCTGGAGATAAGATCTCCCCCCGAGTTTCAACGTCTACGTCAATAGGAGATAAGATTTTCTTCAACCTTGGTTGGAGATAAGATCTCCCCCGAGCTTCTACGTCAACAGGAGATAAGATCTTCTTCAACCTCGACTGGAGATAAGATCTTTCCCGAGCTTCTATGTTAACAGGAGAATAAGATTTCCTTCAACCTCGGCTGGAGATAAGATCTTCTCCGAGCTTCAACTTCAACGTCAACAGAAAGATAAGATTTTCTTCAACCTCGATTGGAGATAAGAATCTCTTTCGAGCTTCTACGTCAATAGAAGATAAGATGTCCTTCAACCTCGGCTGGAGATTAGATCTCTCTTGAGCTTCTACGTCAACGGGAGATAAGATCTCCTTCAACCTCGGTTGGAGATAAGATCTCCTCCAAGTTCAACGTCTACGTCAATAGGAGATAAGATCTTTTTCAACCACGGTTTGGAGATAAGATCTCCTCCGAGCTTCAACATCAACAGGAGATAAGATCTCCTTCAACCTCGACTGGAGCTAAGATCTCCAGTGAGCTTCTACATCAACAGGAGATAAGATCTCCCCAAGCTTCAATCCTTCAATTGGAGATAAGATCTCCTCCGAGCTTCAACTTCAACGTCAACCTCGGCTGGAGATAAAATCTCCTCCGAGCTTCAACGTCTATGTTAACAGGAGATAAGATCTTCCTCAACCTCGGCTGGAGATAAGATCTTCTCTGAGCTTCTACGTCAACAGGAGATAAGATCTTCTTCAATCTCGACTGGAGAAAATCTCCCCCGAGCTTCAACGTCTATGTCAACAGAAAATAAGATCTCCTTCAACCTAAGTTGGAGATAAGATCTCTCCCGAGCTTCTACGTCAACAGAAGATAAGATCTCCTTTAACCTCGGTTGGAGATAAGATCTCCATCAAGCTTCAACGTCTACATCAACAGGAGATAAGATCTCTTTCAACCTTGGCTGGAGATAAGATCTCCCCCGAGCTTCTACGTCAACAGGAGATAAGATCTTCTTCAACCTCGACTGAAGATAAGATCTCCCTCGAGCTTCTATGTCAACAGGAGATAAGATCTCCTTCAACCTCGACTGGAGATAAGATCTCCTCCGAGCTTCAACTTCAACGTCAATAGGAGATAAGATTTTCTTCAACCTCGACTGGAAAATAAGATCTCTCCCGAGCTTCTACGTCAATAGGAGATAAGATCTCCTTCAACCTTAGCTGGAGATAAGATCTCCCCCGAGCTTCAACTTCAACTTCAACCTTGGTTGGAGATAAGATCTCTTCCCGAGCTTCAACATTTATACGTCAACAGAAGATAAGATCTTCTTCAATTTCGGCTGGAGATAAGATCTCCTCCGAGCTTCAACGTCTACGTCAATAGGAGATAAGATTTTCTTCAATCTCGGCTAGAGATAAGATCTCCCCCGAGCTTCTACGTCGATAGGAGATAAGATCTTCTTCAACCTCGGCTGGAGATAAGATCTCTTCCGAGCTTCAAACGTCTACGTCAACAAGAGATAAGATCTCCTTCAATCTCGACTGGAGATAAGATCTCCTCCGAGCTTCAACGTCTATGTCAACAGGAGATAAGATCTCTTTTAAACCTCGGCTGAAGATAAGATCTCTTCCGAGCTTCAACTTCAATGTCAATAAGAGATAAGATCTCCTCCGAGCTTCAACTTTAACGTCAACCTCAGCTGGAGATAAGATCTCCCCCCTGAGCTTCAACCTCAATGGTGTAGAGCCCGGAAAAGAACTTTGGCAGTCGTTTTTTTTGTACTCCCTTCCTTCGAATTTCGAATTCGGGAGTGGGGGACTATTGTTGGGGATAAATTCTGCTTCCACCGAAGTTCAGTCTGATGCTTATCCTAATGCAACCGGTAATCACGAAAGAGCTTCAATCGAGAATTCTTCCTTTAGCGGTCAAATCCCAGCCGATCTCCACCAACGGTCGAACCCAACCAAACTCCTCTAACGGTCGAACCCCAGCCGAACTTCTCCAATGGCCAAACCTTAGTCGAACTCCTTCAGCGGCTGAACTCCTCCAGAAGCCGAACTCCTTCCGGATCTCTCCTTCAAACGGATGCCTATAGGAGTCGAACTCCTTCCGGATCTCTCCTTCAAACGGATGCCTATAGGAGCCGAACTTCTTTCGGACTTCTCCCTCAGTCGGATGCCTACAGGAGCCAAACTCCTTCCGGACTTCTCCTTCAGTCGGATTTCCTCCATCAGCCGAACTCCTTCCAAGCTTCTCTTTCAGTCGGATTCCTCCAGGAGCCGAACTCCTTCTGGACTTTTCCTTCAGTCGGATTTCTCCATCAGTCGAACTTCTTTCGGATTTCTCCTTCAGTCGAATTTCTTCAGGAGCCGAACTCCTTTCGGATTTTTCCTTCAGTCAAGTGCCCCTAGGAGCCGAACTCCTTTCGGACCTTTCCTTTAGTCGGATTTCGACAGGAGCTGAACTTCTTCCGGATCTCTCTTTCGGTCGGGTGCCTACAGAAGCCAAACTCTTTCCAAATCTCTCCTTCAGACGGATGCCTTCAGGAGCTGAACTCCTCCCTGACTTCTCTCTCAGTCGGATGCCTCCAGGAGCCGAACTCCTTCCGAACTTCTCCCTCAGTCGGATGCCTTCAGGAGCCGAACTCCTCCTGGACTTCTTTCTCAGTCGAATTCCTCCAGGAGCCGAACTCCTTTTGGATTTCTTCTTCAGTCAAGTTTCCTTTAGGAGTTCGGACTCCTCTGGAATTGATGTATGTCAAAGCTCTTTACCAACCAACGCCTGCTTCCTTCGAACTTCGATTATTAAATCTCAATGAACCGCCACATCACGGCAATGAACACCTCTCTCCGTAACAAACTCCACGTGGCTGCGAGCAGCCCACTACCGGATGGTTACGGCCGTCACTATCAATCTGCTACAGGCTCCGTTTATAAAAGGGACCCTCTAGATACGTTTTCTCTAAGCTCTCTTCTCCTTTTCGAAACTCTGTTGAATTCTTGTCTGAGCACTCCATTTCTGTTGGTCAGAAGAGCTGACTTAATCGTTGGAGGGTCCTACCGGAGTCACCACCATTGACTCTAAATGGAACTTTGTTTTGTAGGTCACCGGCGGTGACCTCGTCTTCCTCCTCAACTCAACTCCAGCTTGATCCGGCATCGATCAGATTCTGCACCAACAAACAGCAATTTGCAGTTTAACCTTAGTAGGAAAATGACATGATTCTCAAGTTCTTCCATATCTGCCCCTAATGTAATTTGTACGCATACAAGTGTATATTCACATTCATGAATATGTTTAGGAATGCATTTGTGCTTGTCTCAGTGCCTTTTGCTGCATCTGTGATGGCAGGCAGGCATTGTATCTAGAAATATGGATCTTACAAGAAGTTGGAGGAATGAAAGGTATGATATAAACTCTATATGGATTTTTTTTTTCCTTTGGAGTTGTTTTTGTTCCAAACTGTATGTAAGATATATGCAACTTGAGATGTTCCATGTTCCATTATTTTCTTACGTTTTATAAGAGTTTTAGTGAGTGCAGTTACTGCTTCTACTAGATCCACAAACTATCATTTAGACTAGATCATAATTCCTTTCACTATAGTTATTTGTGCATGCTGCTTTATGCAGAGTCAACTTACTGCCTCTGATATGCAAAAGTTCTCAAATGTGATGAGGTGGATGGACTACATTCAGGTGGTTTGCTTATGCTGTTACAAATTTTCCAAATGTGTCCTTCCTCTCTTTTTTTACATTGTAAATATATTTTTACTATATTTTGTTTGCTTGTAAAGCTCGTCGAATAAGTTAATCTTATTTGCCCATTACCCACAAAGATGCCAAATGTAACAAGATTTGTGGCTGTTTACCATATAAAAAGCAAGTCATTCTTTTTATACACCATATGAGCTATCTACAAAGAGAACTTCAGAGCATCCATCACACATCAATAGGGCATTCCACGGTCTTGTCACATGATAAGCATGTGAAGAGGGATCTTCCTTATTAGAGTCCTAAGCTTCATTGCTGTAAATATCTGAGAATCCCTTTTAAATCTGCATAAATAATTGTATTTGCATTTTGCTTTTGCATGGACTCTTTGAGAATCTCTAGAAATATGGTTGTTATGCAAAACCTTCTGAGTCCCCATGTTAGAATGAGGAGTGGGCATCTGAACTACATCTCATTTTATCTTTTACATCTCTAACAGAACTCATATTTTCCAAATATATAAAAACTGCTTGATCAAAGCTGTGCATATGCATTACACCTGTCAAGATCTAGTATTATATAACAGTACTATCATGTAAAAGATTGTTAATTTAATTTATAAATTTATAAAGTGTTAATTTAGCTTTATACATGTATAAAGTTAAATTAATACCATATGAAATGTCAATTTAACTTGTACATTTATAAAGTGGTAATACTGTATGCATTATATTTTAAATGATTTGCTTTTTTCCTTTCGATGTCACTGAGTATGGGAAAGAAAATGCAAAAATGCTGCCATTATGCATTAGGTGCCATTGGCATGGGCTAGGGTTGGATTTAGCTTATTAAGAGTTGGATCAGATTTTGTACTATAACACTGTTATTCATGACTAGTGCATTAATTTTGCACTTGTTATCTTTCTTGTGCTTACATTTTGCAGTGACTATATTATTATTGATCATTGAACTACATGTATTAAGCTATTTCGTTCCACTTTAGATGACATGTATTATTTCATCTTTCAGAGGCTTAGTTTTGTACTACATTTGATGTGCTTTTGTATGTCATGTCTAGGGAATTTTATGTGTAAGGTTTCATCTTTTTGGAATGCCATAGGAGTTCATGAGCAACAATCATTAAAAGTTGGTTTGTTTTGAAGGTTTAAGAAGGACAAGTTGTGAGAAAGGATTTGCAAGATCATGCAGTTACACCAATCATTAAAATGAATCAATTCGCACATTTCTCATGTACCCATAGATGCTATATTGGATTTGAATCAGATATCGGATCAATCTATATTGATTGACTTCCTTCATTATGTTTTTGCTAGCAAATACTACTGTTTTTAGTTTTGGATCTTCTAAGTCATTCTCACAGTAGATCTTATAGCGCTTAATAGGATTGTGTGGCAATTTATGATTCATAAAGCCACTCTAGCTAGTTGGGACAAGGTGTGATAGTTGTATGTCTTGATATATATTTCCACACTTATAGTAATTTATCTGAAGCCTTGACTGGATAATGGTAAGTGGGTTACTGATTTAACTCACTGTTATTGACTTATTGATAGTTTGGTTATGGCAACATTTCTTGGCTTAGCATTGTGTCAGTCATCTATATGGTCTGCTGGTTAACTGCCTCATCATGCCCTATTAATCCATTATGCTTTAATTTTGTTGCTGCAATTGCTGCTTTATGGCACCATCTGGAGTGTGGTCCTGCCATGAGTGCCATCCTCTCTCTGAGCTTCTCTTGATGCTAATTGGGCTGGGTGATGTCACTGGTTGTCATTGTGGCACTGCCTTTCCTATCTTGGCGATCAGTTTGTTACATGAAGGCTGCTAGCTTAAGGCTAAGCTCTAATAAATCATTATTGATACTGGTCCATAGCTTCACTGAAATATGTGGGGATTGAAGTCAGTTGACAGCCAATCATAAAAAGCACATGATTCCATTAAGTAGATGGAATTTGATTTTTGTGAATGTCAGGGTATCCTGAAATAAGTGAAAATCGTGATTATTTTTATAAATAAATACTAATGCTTGTGAGGGATTCATAAAGCTAATACCTGAATAGTGGGACAAGGTTTGATGGTTATGATAATATCTATGGTTTGCTTTCTCAAATTATAGACCATTTGTGGGCTCTTTCCATTTCTGTCCTCTTCAACTCAACTTTCAGCCTGTTCAAATTCTTGATGTTGATTGGTTTGATAATGTGATTGATCATTGTTTCATCACACCCTGCTATTTTATCATGAAAAATTCTATCATCTCATGGAAGACCAGGAAACATGACTCTAATTTGCATTGATCTTAGAAAATACCTGCGGGCCTGGGGATTACTGTTGCCACTGGTTTCCTCGTATTCATAAACAACCATAACACTTCCCATTTATCTGTTTCTGAATGATCATTATCTTTTTTTCTGCCAAGTCTAGTTCCAGTTTTTTTTTTTTTTTTTTGTCAACTTATTGTTTGACTATGTTGCAAAGAAGATCGTAGTTTCAAATTATATCTTGTGATTCCTGTGGGATGTAGCGCAAGGAAGATTTTGGTGGAGAGCTTAAAGCAGTTGTGGTAAACAAGCTTGTATTTGAACATTTTGCCAGTAAAATCTATGCATGCTATGTTGATCTGCTCTTTCTTGATTGCTGAAGAGGCCATACTGTGTTGTTCTCTTATGGCCATCACTTCTGTTTCTCAAACATCCCTCAGTTGCTAATCTGCACTAATTGTGTTCTGTATTATTACAACTACATATTATTTTTGACTGTTGTATGCCGAATTTTATCATTTATTACTTTCAATGGTTAAAAAGTGTTCTTGATTTCATTTGGCTGCCTTTATGCTATGATAGAAATTGGATGGCAAACATGGTTTGGGAGTATTATAGATCTCTTGAAAATTTTTGTTTGATGGTGGACAATAAATTTTGGACTGATTGTCAGGCAACATTAGATACTGCCCATGCATTTGAGCAGCGGGGAATGATCATGAGTCTTTTCTTTGGTTCACTTTTCAGTGCTCAAAGATAGCAGATAAGACTGATGCTGCTCTGACTTCAGAAAAAGTTATTCAGGGCCAAAGAATCCAGACAAGCCTGAAGGAAATATTGATCTAAAGAAAGGTGCTGCTGAGGTAATCTGTGCCCTAAATAATGCCGATATGCCTTTTGTTCAGCTTATTTACCTTAATGGAGTACTGTCCATCAGATACCATGTGCTCATGGGTCATGTGGTTCAGTTGTGCTCATGACACATTTTTGTTACCATGTAATGCCTCCATACTTTTCCTTGTTGATAGCATTGTGCTTTTGCTTACCGGTGTTGGGCATATAAAAGCTTATAAAACACACTTGTAAAGTCATCTCGAAAGATGAAATAATGTAACATCTTTTGCTATTTCTACATTGTTTTGGTTATCCACCCTTGTCACAACATTCTTTTCCTTTTCAATTTATATTGTTGGGTTGGCATCCTTAGTAGGTCGATTGAAAATTTCAAGAAAAAAGCTCCTGGAGATGATAGAGCTACTGAAAGACCAACAAAAAGTAATAAAACCAATGAGAAAAAAAGTTTCAGAAAAAGAGTCTGCAGAGAAGGAAGCAGAATGCAGCATTACGAGTCTTAATATACTGGTTGGTGTTATTTGCAAGGCATGGAAGCATCCATCTGCTGACAGGTAGTTCTGTTTCTTTAAAGTCATTTACCTCAAATTTTGAGGAGAACTTCATACCTTTTGATCCATTCAACAGTTTATTGGTTGAGGAGATAGATCTGGGAGATGGCAACTTGCTCCAGGTAGTTAGTGGTCTTGCAAAGTTTTATAGCCTAGATGAACAACCAGGCTGGGAAAGCCTTGTTTGATAATAAACTCTTGAAACTGAAATCACAAATCATTTTCCTTCAGTCCTATCTATATCCACTTGTGAGACAAAATCTGTCTATTTTTAAAAAGAAATATTACCACAACTTGTGTGATTATGCATGTTTTTGTGTATGAATTGTTATGGATTTGAAATTTTTACACATATGCCAGACTACCACTTAAAGAACTGGTTAATTTCTTGTATTTATTGCTATTCCAAGTTGCTACTAATCATCCAACGCTCTTTCCATTTATCCCTTGTGTTGTTATTTTGCTAGTCTTTTGTGGGTTTGGGCTGAAATACCGAGATCGTTCTGTGGTACATTTCCTGTCTTTTTTCTGATGGCATGCTAATGTTTTTGTCAAACCTTCTTTCAGGAATATCTACTTTAGCTATTTTCTTTGTGTCATTGTTCTTTTTAGCATCAGAAAGGATCAAGCATGAATGCCTAAACTCGTTGGTCACATGTGATCCGGTATGACGGTTACATATGTGCACCTAGATTATTATTTTTTCTTATATTGGTTAGTTCAGCATCTATATACCAATGACAAAGGTGTAGCAACATAGAAGGGACTGCCATTCATGACATATGCTGGCCCATGCACATTATCCATTGCCAATGCAAGCATCAAGTGAGCAGATCATCCTTACCATCAGTGGCATTCTACATAATGCTGTATCCATAAATTCTCTCTTGCTTGATGATGCTGTCCTCAAGTGCCAGAACAATGCAGGAAGGTGTTAATCCTTTAGGGCCTTGATAACTGGCTGATTTTGTAGCTCACATTTCTTAATTTCTAACAAAAGATGTGATTTCTTTAAAGCATGCATCTCAAAATACTCAGCTCTAATACCAAAGTTAAAAGGTAATCTAAGAGAGAGATGATAGAATGGGATTCTCACGCTTAACTCTCCGTGTGATGATCCCTTATATACCACAAATATGTAACAAAAGAGGTGAACCTTTAGTTTGGTTGTTGGGATCCTTTGTTATCTGCTCTAGGAGTTCTTGTGAAGGCCGTTTTGCATGACGACATTGGCATGGATGTGTATGGTTTGGGTGCTGCGTGTGGATATGCTTTAATAAGGTCTTTTAATTGATAGCAAGATATTTGAGTAATCATAAATTTTGGTTCCAACAAAAGGTCATTGTTCTTTGTCACCATGATATGGGGAACCTCTTTGTTGCATTTGTCATGGACATTCCCTTTGATGCTGAAAAGAGAATGACACCGGAACATCCATGCAGCTGCGAACTAGCAGCTATTCTGGTGGGGAACATTCTCTATAGGTTTTAAGCAGCATTCATGGTGTACTTTACCGGGTGGTGGGTGACCTATAATTTGTCATTTTTCCAATGATTTTGAAGCTTTTCTGCATGGAGTGTTTGTTTCTTGCTTACTTGCTGGCTTCTGCATGGAAGCACGGGTTCTTTGCTTTGCTCCAGAGAGAGTCGTGGCCATGAGGAAGCATAGGTTCTTTTCTTGACCTCAATGACTTGCCCACCTTTGCCATTAAGGTGTCTCGCTATTGGAAAAGGGTGAAAACAGTAGAGTCTGCAATACTGCTGTGCTCTTCAGCAAACGCTGCTTCTGAGAATTGACTGTTGGGTTCTTGTTGAGAGAATTTAGCTATGGCCTTTGCCAAAGTTATATGGGGATGCATTACCATTGTTTAAAACCAGAACCAGAGAGAGCATTAAGATCGACTGGTTGCTTGTGCAGTTGCTGAGCTGCACCATGACGGCAGCTGATATCTCTTATAGAACTTTTGGAACGCATGAAATCTTCTCTTTATGCCCTGAAGGCATTGTAATTCTCGAGAAAGGCATTCCTAACTTGGACGCATGATACGGTGCTGAGTTTACTTAAATCCGGCCTCCCTCGAGGGGCTATTGAGCTGCACCACGGTCACGTGTCAGAACAGAGCTGGAGCCTGACGACGGTCCCACTTCTCTGATTGGGTGCTAGTCGTGCCGCACGCGAGTTGCGTGTCACCTCCACGTCCGGCCCGTCTCTCGGGCATCCACGCGTCCCGTAACGGCAGATTTCGAAGTCTTCCCATGAGTATCCGAAGATTTTTTGGACACGTGGCTGTCTCCCGATATTGGTACGGCAAATTGACGCTCCAACTCGGTGGTACCTCTCGGGTGCATACTAGAATGATTGCTTACTGTATCTAAAGCCCCAATGATTATTTACCCCCTGAAAAACCTTCTTCGAGCTCTCCGCCATTTCCTCGCTCTCGAAGGCTCTGCTCGCTCTCTCTCTCTCTCTGGCCGCAGTCCGCCATGGCTGTGTCTCTCCAGAGCTTCGCCACCCTCGGGAACCCTAGCCCTAATCCGAGTCTCTATGGCAGCAGGGTGCTGCAGGCTTTCTGCCGCCTTTCTTGCGCGCCGTTATTCCACCTCGAAGCCGTTCCTCCCCGCGGGTTGGGTCTGGTTCAATCCTCCCTCTCGAAAAGAAACCCCGGGTTTCGTCTTATCGCGGTGGAACGACGGATCTCGAGGCTCGTCCCCTTTGCGGCTTCGCATGAGGAATCGGTGAGCCGTTCTTGAGAGATCTCCGCTGTTTCTGGAGCTTGCTTTGTCCTCTTTGATCCTGATTTCCACGCCATTTTTTTTGTCCCGATTCGTGGGATTGATGTCGGTTCTTTTTAGAGTGGGTGCTCTCCGTTGTTCAAATTTGATACTGTTCTCTTCTACTGTTCTCTGATTGTCGGAGTTAGGAAAATTGACCTTTTCTTTTTTTTTGGGTTCCTTGTTTGTTAGGGGTTTGATCGCAACTTATAGTTATGAACTGTTGCTCGTGTGGTAATAATGAGTATTAAAAAGACCAAATCTGTAATAAGTTACTTTGATTTGTGGGAAAGCTGTGATTTCGTGTTGGACTGTTGTCATGTTGAACCAGGAAATGTGGTGCTGAAGTTGATCTATGACATTAAAGGAGTCGATCTTGTAGAATCATTGGTGGGAATTGGGCTTGGACCAACTTCGAGATGTCGCACGATTGGTGCCAGTCTTTCTGATTGAACATGATTGAACAATCAGAAGTTTTCTTGAAGAAAACATGGTTTAATTTATGAGAGAATGCACGTGCAATAGATCATATGAATTAGGTAGACTGAGTGGGTCAGGCACGACCATTCTATCAGTGAGAATTTGAAAGCGAGATTACAATATTTGCTTGGAATGCAGCAGTCCTTTTTTTTTGTTTTTTTGTAGAATCAAAGGAATGCTCACTAAAACTAAAACTTTTTCATATATACCGTGTGGTAAATGATAATTCCTTGTTAATATATGCCGTTGTAAATAAATGAGTGCCACGTGCTCGAAGTTTATTTCAGATATTTGAGTTTTAGCATTATCCTTGCAACAAACTTTCATATAAAGGGAGTGCTGTGTCATCATTAAAAGAATGTTATGTTAACTATCAATTGAATTGACCTATGTTTCTTGACGTCCTTACTAGATCTCATACTCCTACTAATTTTTAATTATTGTATGATATCTTTGTCTTCAGAAATATCCAGATATTGAAGTGGAGGAAGAACGTAATATTGAAATAAAGATGGAGGATTCACAGGAAGCATGGAAGCTGTCATTAGAATATGTTAAAGCAGAAGCCATGAAAGCAAAAGCCATCTCCCAAGAAGCATATGAAGTGTACTCCAAGAAAGCAACAGAAATATTGCTTGAAGCATCTGAGAAGCTGAAGATTCAGGCAGGAAAAGCACAGCATGATTTGAGTATAATAGCAAAAGAACTCAGTAAGGAAGGAAAAGAATATCTTAATACAACAACAAAGAATTATCCCGATTCAGTTAAGGATGTTCTGGAAACTTTCACATCATTAAGTGAATTGAAGAAAATATCTGAGGTCCGAGATTACCACATTGGCATTCCTTATGGTATGTGAATATCATATATTTTTTTAATGAAAATATCCTTTTTAGGATTCCATCTGTCTTCTCTATATTAATCTGTAGCTGCTTATATGGTTTTCTTACTGTCATTAGTTATGGTTAATTTTACACACAAAACATTGTTTAACTTATGCAGGAACCTTTCTTGCCATTGGAGGCTTTCTCCATTTCATGTTGACTGGAAGCATTCCTGCTATTCGGTTTGGTATCATTCTTGGCACTGCACTTTTGGCTCTCAGTATATCTAGTCTGCGATCATGGAAGAGTGGACAACCATCCAGACTAAATTTGACTGGGCAAGCTGGTAAGTCCAATTATTATCGTTGTTACTGCTGCTGTTGATACTATTAAATGGTTATTGATCCTTAAAAGCAAGATGCTGGGATGCAGAAGCCTGATGGGCTTCCTGGGGCACAAGGTCATACAATGTACAAGCAACCAGGCCTAAACCAAATAGCTCTAGAAGACCCCTTAGTGCATGTAACACATCGTGAACACCTCCAAAAGCAGTTCACCTGTAATAAAATTAAATCATCCAACAACACTATATTATAATCCAGTTTCTTGTTAATAATCCCATAGAGGCATGTAAGTAACTCAGAGTTATAGAACAGGATATATTTGGTGCTACTGTTGATTGTTAGTAGAATTGTGCTATTTGTATATTTTGCTGCTTATGTGATATTTTGTTTTTATACTATTTCAACTGAGATGTGCTGAGCACCATCAATATCATGTTGTGTCATTTTTAGAATTCACTATTAATGTTATGTTTTTTTATGGTCAGTCTGAGAAAAGTCAGTCTTTCTATTGCCATTCATGTTTGCGGGTAATTCATCATTAAGGGCAAAATTGCATACCTTTTATCCTTTGACCATAGTGAATTTGGAGGCAATAAATATCTCCAATTTATAAATGATTTTAAAAGAGAGGTCACTTGTTGAGATAGGGACAAATTGGTTTGTTGATTTAGCCATGAATAATAATAACTTCTAGGAAATAATTGATGATGAATCATGGAACTTGTTAAGAAAATGAGATTAAAGCATGTGACCTAGGATTAAGTATGTGTTTTATAGGTGATTTAGGTTTAACTTGAGAATTTCAGCAAGCCTGTTAATGGATGGCAACCACAAGAAGTTTCTCAATTTCCGCTAGACATACAACTGTAAAGTAACTTATCTATGTAAAATTTTTATGGTGGGACCACTTGTTAAGGCAATGTTTCTATTGGTAATACAAAATCTTCTCAAAAATAAAAACCGAAGGGGGGTGGTGGAGGGGGTGTGGCGGGGAGGCATTAAACAAGAGAATGTGTTTCCTAACTAAAGGAGGTGGACATGCATATACCAGCCTGAGACACTTGAACCGGATGCCCCATATTGGCAGAGCCCATCAGTCAAAATGACTCTCACTGTGTTTAAGGGAGATGATTTGTATTACTTCTAATTGTGAAGAGTGGGCAATCATGGCTCCAGCATGGTTTTGGTTGCGGAGCCGGTGCAAATGCACGGTTTTGAGTGGTATGCACAGTCAAATGGGCCCATGTAGCTTGAGGTGTGACATCCAAAACCTTAAAAGAAAAAGGAAATGTGCAACATAATGTGATGAATTTTGCACATTATGTTATGAATCTTTTAATTTTTGATATGGCTCTGATAGATGGGCTGTCCCATATGTGTTCCAAACTTCCAATGAAGACTAGTTTGTGTGTTGGTATGGATTCTTCGAAAAAGGTTGTTGGTTAAGGAAAAGGTAATGTGCTCTGGTTAATGCTTTTCATCTTGTAGTACATGAGATACATAAAATCTGGAAAGAAAATGATGACATAAGAAGTAGGAATGGATCTGAATAGCCTGGTGATTCCTTCAATAAAAAGGAACATTATGGTCCCCTTATTGAGGAGGAGCTTTAGTGGGGATTTTATGCGCCAATTTTTAAGGCTTTCTTTGAATGCTAGGATCTCCTCCCTGATCTGATAAAGGGCATTGTTAGAAGACAATTTTGGTGTTTGTAACAAGGAGTTTCACACTGTAAAATTATCGATAACATTAGGAAATTAACATGTCTTGTTGTGATGGTGAAATGTCTTTCACATCCCAAAACAACATTTGAAACCTCTAAGCAGTCAGTTTTGCCTTAAAAATTGCTGATGCCGACAGTAGCAAAGGGTTCATGTGTACCATGGAGATCATGAGAATGCTCCTAATATTTCTCATGGGTTTAATTTGCAAGTAATCAGCTTCACAAAGTTCCCAAATTTAAACCTTTGTTCAGCTACGGCTGATAATGTTGTTGATTAAAGAGGAGATAGGGTGAGACTGAATGCATGTTGTGATATCTACATAATAGGGGAAAGTGTTAATATCAAGGTTTGCTCTTTCGATACCGGATCCATAGCGGTACCATTCTATTATAGTCTCGATACATGGTTCGGTATGGTACGGTACGAGATAATGGATCGTGTATTGATATGGTACAAGATAGTGTATCAGTACAAGACTTGCGTAGTACATCTTATATCGGGCAGCGAAACATGGCTGAAATAGATGCTTAAGTTTGAGAACCTGCTCATAAAAAATGCATGCTTGTATATATAGAGAAATAATGTCACACCCTAAATCTAGGATAACATGGCCATACTACCATGGGATACCTCCCACAATAACACACAGCCAACAATCATAATCACAAATAAAATAAAAGATCCAAATCCATTATCTATTAAATAAAAAAAAAAAAATTGGTTTAGAGTGACTAGATCTAAAATTAAATACTAAAACCGATAATCTGAAATTCATAAAATCGCCAACTACAAAGCCATAAACAACTAATAAACTAAAATTCTGGTATAAAATCGTTAAGCTTGCTAGTACGAACTCCAAGCCTGAATCGTGCTTTGTTCCTAGTGACCTTATTTGTTTGGAAAGAGAAAAGAAAACTAAAAAGAGATATGAGTTACACAACTCAATAAGCAAACCTTACACTACTTTATCGGATCAAGTATAAGTTTTACATGAATTAGTGCATCATTTAGAGAGAATAGCTATCAATGCCAAATAAAATATTTCATAGTACATCATGATAAAATAAGTCTTAGAAGCCAATCATATATACATAAAGATGGTTCCAAGCATATAGCATAGTAAAATCATAAATGCATGCCATTTTGCTGGTTCATAGTGCAAAATATTGCTCATAGATATTTAGTACTATGGTCATTTTGTACTTGTGGCCGGGCTATCATCATAATCAATGAAGTATATTGATTTATATTCGTTATCAACTTTATACTCTGTTGGCATAGGGCTATTTTTATTGAATGCTAGCTCCAGGGTGTCAATTAACCCCACTTCAGTGAGGCTATCATAGCTATTTAGGAGCCTTTAGTTATATTTCTTAAAATAACTTTTCTTCAATCATATCTTCTTATAATATATATTCTTAAATCATATATGGAGAAAACATTAAATGCCTTTATAAAGTCCATAGTCTATAAATAAGCCTTTAATAGTGAAGCAATCATGAAATTAGTCTTTTCACGACAAAAATACAAATTTCATAAATATAAAGCTCGTATTTTATAAATCAGTCATTAATAGAACCATTATTTTGTGACAAATCATGAGTTTCAAATATCATATGCTTGATCCTTAATTTTAAGAAAAACATAGAATCATTCTTTTCAACATAAAACAACCGGTTATTTGAAAACTAGTAAGGAGGAGAAGGATTACTTACAATTCAAAAATTAGCAAGACATATAGGTTTACTTACCTCTTTCACCTTGAACTCTTAAAATTTAACTATACGAATATGCTAAACCTATTTAAAGATATTAGAAGCAAAATTAATTCCCATTCAATAACTTTAATAGCATCACAAGAAAAGGGGATGGTTGTTTGGGCGTGCGGCGCTCCGAGTGGGTTAGGTCTAAGCAAGTCAATCAATAAATTATGAAGCATGGACTCGATCAAGGCTAAGATTGTTTGACAGAGATCATCAATAGTGGGTTTCATAGATACTCAACTGGGCCGAAATAATTGGTTACTAGGGCACTAGAGTGATTTGGAGCCTTCTTGCTGGGTCAACACAGATCTGTAGCAAAGAAAGATAGAAATTCGAACTGAGATGTTTGAGTCCTCTGAGAGAGAGAGAGAGAGAGAGAGAGAGAGAGTAGAGGGAGAGAGACATCTCTTCTTCTTTCTGTCTTTACTTTTTTTTTTTTCCTTTATTCTTCTTTCTGGGCAAAATAAGGGAAGAAGGGAGACTAGACTGTGGCTTGGTGGTCGTGGTGGTTGTCAATGCTGTAGGTTTGGCGACATGTGGTGGTGGTGGGTGGCAGAGGACAATCAGTGACTATGATTAGTTGGTGTGAAAATCAAAGGAAAAGGCCATGAAAAATAGGGTAACCTGGGCCTTTTCTCATTTTTGCCCATTGGCTGCTCACCAGTGGCCATGGCTCCACCATGGAGGGTATCGGCAGGCCAAGGAGGTCGGCCAAGGATTCGATGTCAATGGACGATGGCATCGGTGGTTGGAAAAAGGAAGAGAGAAAAGCTGGAAAATAGAAGGGGTTTCCATATCTTGTTTCCAGTGATTCCATGTCGTAATCCGGCTGACAGTGACTCAATTTAAAAGAGAGAAGCCCAAGGTAGAAAATGGTGGGATTGAAGCACTTCATACCTCATCTCCGGCAAGGTTCGATCATGATCTCAAGAAGAACACAAACAGTGCGGTGATGAGAAGTCTCAAAAATTCAGAAGAGAGAATAGGAGAGTTTGGCACGGCCTCTTGAGGGGTGATGGAGATCCTAAATAGCTGGCAGAGGATAGGTTTCCTAGTCCCCGTCGGTGGTTGAAGAGGAGGACAGATTGAAACAGGGGTATTCCCTGTTTTATTTGGAAACAGGCCTTCGAGCCTTATTTTGGCCATAAGGTTGGGGCAGAGCCGGGCCTTACAAATAATGCATTTGGATGTGCTGCACATCTGCACTGCACCAGTAACTCTATCTGTTGTTGTGCTGATCAACATATGAGAAAGAAACTAAATCTGTCTTCATAGCTTAATGGATGTGAAGTAGTATTAATAGTTGTTGCTTAAAACTGTGGCTTGAAATAGGTGACTACTTTTCAAAATTAAGGATGTCATTACCCTTCACTTCAGTAAATTTCAATGCAAGATCAAATTTTATCATCCAAAATATATGGCTTACAGCATGTTGTAATTGCTCCATACATTATGCAAGCAGAATCTGGTTGATGGACTTGCTGTACGTGTATGATGAAACAGCATTAATCAGCAGGAAATAGTTTCAAGCTATATGTAAAAAGATAAGATAGAACTGCAGAAAGAAATGACCAATCTTTGTTATCATGCTGTTTCAACTGTTTGGGGCTTTAATTATCACTGTTTTGCATTATTCTTCATTGATTCTGATTTTAGATAATTTGTCTTCAAGCATCATCTTGAATTTAAATTTAGTGTGAAAGAATAATTATTTTATACATTATCAATTCCTTCTCTATCCTTTACCATATTGACTTTTAGAATCACATTTATTGACCTAAACTCTGGTTGTGCAGCAATTGTGTCAATTATCAGCTTAAAGGAGTGGTCATTGTTCTGTCAGGTGAAAGATCTTCTAGTTTTAAGCCTTAGAATGGCTTACAATATACTTAGAGTATGTAGGTTTGTCTGAAACAAGATAGAAAATAAGCCTGATTGTAATGACTTATTTCTTACCTTGCAGAAGAGATCGTTTCCATCTCTTTTAATAATCATCATCAGGTTGGTGTTACAAAACTTTAGAGTTAGTTACATTTGCTGCTGTTTTGCACTGTTTTATTCTAACTAAAGAAAGGATCATCTTTAAACTTTTATGACAGAATGAGGAAATTTTGATGTTTGAGTTGATGACACAAACTAACACTCTCAGATGCCTGGGAATCCATTTATTTTTTCACTGCATCTCTTATTATTATATATAAACAAGATGCTTTGAATGTGTGCTCCTGCTTCTGTAAATAAATTATTCTGCTCATTGCTTATCAATGATGGACTAAGGGGCATCAAGCCTTTTGCATGAACTTGAGATTAATTGTGCTTCCTATAGGGTTTTTCTTTGATATTGGTGAAACCTATATAGGTTTTATCAAAATTGGAATAGTAAGTTCTTTTGGGATAACTATTAAATGAATTAAGTGATAGATTCTCGAACACAAACTACATTCCTGTTCAAGGTTTAGGCATCATATATCAAGCTATTGCTGATCACAGTGAAAAGGATACAATCTTATTTTTCTATTAAACGACCCAAGCCCCCCTCCCCCCCTCTCCTCCCCCTCCTCCTCCCTGCAGGTGCACACACATGCAGCAAAAAAAAAAAAAAAAAAAAGAGCAAGTAATTCAATACTTAACAAATGTGCTGGAATTATTAATTTATTTATGATGACTATATTATATTATTTGATCCATAACTATTAAGCGACACATATCTATCAATTAAAACCACATGATTAACTTTGCAAACAAGTCTAACCTCTCACTAGATGGATCTAATGACTTTTTCTTTCATACCCTTTTCTTTTTAGGATTTCTGTTTCTTCTCACTTGTAGAAAGTACTTGTACTTTCTCTTCTTTTTAATGTCGCATTGCCGTCTCTTCTTTTACCTTGTGTTTGGTTGGAGTCATGAGAGGGAGGATGGATGGGGTTGGAAGAATGTATATATAACCTTCATTTACCGTTTGGTTCAAAAAGCTTTAGAGAGGATGGATGAAAAAAGGGATTGCCCATCCACCTTGGCTCACCAATTTGCATCCTTTCAAATTGGGAGGATGCAAAAAAAAGATGGATGGAGCATGTGAGGGGTGGGTTTCTACATTTACAACATTATCCCTTATTAACTTTTTTTGGTAAAACTATGATACTTTTTTGCTTTTTCATTCATTTTATTTATATATATTTATTTTATCTACACTATTAACCCTATTATTAAATTTTATTAATAATTATTTTATTTTAGGACATAATTTCCATAATTATAAGTAAGTAATTTGAATTGTCTTTTATTTTTCTCTTTATATTTACTATTTTTATTTAACTATTTATATAAAATTAATTAACTCCTTAAATTAAATTATAAAGTAATTAGTTATTTATCATTGATATATAGATAAATACATTCATATATAATTAATTTATAAATTTATTTATTAAAAGTAAATTAAAATTAAATATTTATATAATATAAATTATAAATATTATAAGTTTATACATTGCTCTACTATTTTAGTATAAATAAATGCTATAAATTGATAATAATAATATTTTTATATAGTTTAGTAAAAATATCATATAAATGTCATCCATCTTTTCTTTTGTTCCTTTTATATCAAATATAGGAGGAAATCATTTCCATCAATCCTTTCATGTTTCACCAAATACGTGGGAGGATGGATAGAAGATCCATCTATCCTCTCCCTCATCCATCTTTCTTCCTCCATCCATCATTCCTCCTCTAATCCATCCTTCATACCAAATAGAGGATTAGTGTCATGTTGTTTTATAATGTACTACAAAGTTGTAGCTTGTAATTGATTTGGATTCTCCTCTCTGCTTGCTATATGGCTTGTTGGAAAAATGCTGTGCTAAATTTCTATAATTTGTTATTTTTGCTTCCAGACACCCAACATAGCGTGTTGAAAAGGTTAGCAAAAGGATATATTTACAGCCAGAGGGATCATCAATGAAGGCATCGAACGAAAAATACTTTATTGAGCTGATATTTATGATCTAATCTCATTGTCAGCTCTAATAAATTGTTAGATGTTGACAAGCCAACTTTTTCATCCAGAGCTGTATTATTGACTTGGTGAAGCAACATGATATAAGTTAGCACTAACTTCTAAGATAGGAGATGATCTCATTTTTATCTCCTTGGTGGCACCAAATACGAGTCCATATTAGAGGGAGCAGGAATGCCACTTCATTTTTTGTTTGTCTTTTTGTCATTTTTTATGCCTGCTTTTGATAGTCTTGTGGTGTGGATCAACCATAAAAAGAGTGGTGGATGAGTCAGAAGATTCTACCAAGGTTAGGAATAATAGCAAGAAGTGGATGAGTCAGAAGATTCTAACAATGGTATGAATTAATGCAAAAAATCTTGAATATTTTCTATAATTTTCAAAACCTCCATGCATTGATGGGAGTTGACAAGCACCACAAGAGAAGATAGTTGATTATTGAACCGAACAATGTAAGGATTTAATAGATCAGAGCATGTAGTTTGGAATGTTCACCATGTATATATGGTCTTCTCTACTATTCTACTGAGAGAGGGTTTGTAGCTGGACCTCTTTCTAACACAAATATCCTAATGTAGCTTGACTTTTTTAATTGAAAGGGCATAATTAATGATACCTCTAATACAATCATAATACAATGATGAGAAAGAAAGAAGAAATAAATGACTCTCAATAAATCTTTGTTTCTTGAGACTGTCAAATAAGTGTTTTTCCATTGTTATCTTAATCATCAACAAAATAAATTACAGCCATTTCGCTTCTATAAATATTTTTTAATAAAATATCAAAAACCATTCATATATCCTAATCACGTGCATCGCATATGTGAGACGCTATTGATGTTTAGTAATGAAAAAATTGTTGATGCTAGTGATGTTTAGTAATGAAAAAGTTTCAATCTTTAATAACTTGGCAATCATTTCCAATAGTGTTGTTTGTCCTTTTGTTCTGGTTTTATCTCCTTGGATGTATCTTTGTTTGGTGAATTGAATGTTGCTTGGTTGCTCGTCTTCATAAAGAGTGATCATTTGGTAACAAAATCTTTTATGCACTTAAATTAATTGCCTAAACTATTTCTGAAAATCACAGTTTTTATTGTCATTTTCACTCTAATTGTGTTTTAGCAGATAAACAAGGCCTCCTGGTATAATGTGTGATAGGTGTTTTGCCAAGCATGTGCAAGCCACTTGTCTGTCTAGTTAACAGACAAATTTTGATTATAGTTTAGTCATTGCCATTGAATATCATGGTAATTTATTTCAGCAGATTTAAGATCTCTCAAGCTTGAAAGTATGCAATTTTTTCCTTTTCTTTATTTTTGTCCCTATGAATGGGGACCAGCTCTGTGAGGTCCGTATTTTTTCCCCTACTGATAGAAAAAGTGCATATATGGCTCATCAAAAAATATCATTAGTTCTTGTGCAGTTTTTTATTCTTCCATGAAAATTTTAGCAGTATTTTCAATTTGTTGAATTTGCAAATTGCTAGCAACCCCAGGCCCCAAGAGATTCATTCCGTGGTTAATAACTTCTATGCTTTTCTATGCACTGCTCTTATTATTATTATTTTTTTGACCACCTTGTATTGATTTCAGCTTTGGTTTCTTAAATTTGTGCTCTGACTGTTAAAACTTATGGAGTGCAGTGGAGCAATATTAGCTTCCTATGTTTACTTGATCTTATCGGTCAGCCGCTTTGGAGGTACAGCCAGGGAAGAAAGATCAGAGAATTAATGGTCTGGGTAGAGGTTTGTTATTACATCAAATATGTTGGATTTTCTGAAATATTGGGGTCATCTCATCTTGTTCTATTTGACATCCTCGTACCTGATATCTAACTCTCGGATGTTTTAAAAAATGTTGCATCAGGAATAAATAGGACAATTTCAGTGTTCCCCAGCAGGAAGGGTTTGCGCTCCCCATCTTTTTTTTCTTGCCTTCTCTTTTGCTAAGGATTTCTTCTAATTTGTTGATTTTTTTCCTGTCATCAGGCATAAAAAGCTGGATTTTGGTGGTCTGTAGAATTTGCTGTGTGAGAGGATTTCCCATCCTTGAATCAAGAAGAACTTCACTACTCTTATTGGGCATGTAATGTAACTCCAGTAATTCCACATATTTCCCTAGAATTTTGATCTTCAAGGAGCCCACATAGCACTTACCATTTGTCTAAATTGTGAAGTGCTGTTATAGGGCCAATCGTGTATTTCATCATCAGAACTAGATGCACCAGGCACCGTTTCCAGGAACATTTGGGATAATATGATTGGATTGCCTTTTTCTTTGTGGACAAATTTAAGCAGGTCAGTTCCTTGTATGCTGTTCTCGTTGCTCTCGTAACAAGTATTTGAATCTAAACTATGGCTATCAGATTGCTATTACTGGCGGCTGCTAATGTTGGGATGAACCATGAATGATGTTGCAGCATCGTGCCAATTTCACCATCAAGCTTTCCTTGCAGGGAGTTTGCTGTGTTGTTTTGCAGTGTTTCAAGGTGCCAATTTGCGTGTGCTCAGAAAACACCCCTGAACGCGGTCCCAGCAAATATATATATGCATTTGATTTTTGGCTCGGCTTGATCAAAGCCTTTCCCACGGTCTGTCCTGCTGTCGCAGAGAACCAAGTGTCTGGCGTCCATGTCGGTAAATACGAGCGCAGCATCCGGCAACAAGCTGACATGGGTTTGTTTAAAACACCGATCCAGTTAAGATCAACAATGGACGTTAAAATCGTTTACAGAAGCCAAGCACAGGCTATTCGCAGCGTGTTCTCATTTGCAGCTTTGTGGGGACGTGGATTGCCAAAGGGATATGAGAAGGGGATTAGCAGTTGGGAGGAACAAACACTGAAATCCAAAACCCACCCAAGCACCTGATCCTAAAAGGAAAAAGAAAAGACATGATCACCCGTTCAATGCGAGTGATGATTTATATTTTCCTCCTCTAATAAAGGAAAATTTTCTAATTAGAAAAGTTTCTTATTTCCTGCCACTAGGATCTTCCAACGACGAGCATCATGGCGAATAATCTTCGCACGAGCTGTTCAGGCATCTGAAGAGGACCAAACTCGATTTCCAAAAAGACAGGTGAAGGCAGAAAATAATTGTTACATTTTAGGTTGAATTCTGGCAAATCCTAGTTCCAATCTCTATTCAAGATTTCCCATCTGCTCTGCTGATGGTGGAGCCAGAGTCGGTTAAAAGATTTGGATTCGTACGGTCGAATTAGAGGTTACAGCTGATGGTGGAGCCACGGTCGGTTAAAATATTTGGATTAGCATTTGAGTAACCTAGCCTTATGCTAGTAGAAAAATCTAGCAAGGAAAAAAAAAAAAAAAAATTATAAAAATGCTCAACCCCTAATGCAACGATATCAATTAGCCAAAAGAAAACTGTTAAAACAGCCTAGCAATTTCTCCTAGGCCTTGTGGGTACCCCACCATAAAAGGCAACAGAACTGTGACTAAGTCATGCAAGTACACCACTCCGGATGATCGAACCCAGATCAGAAAATTGTTTCCACTCCAATAATCAGTAAGAAATTCACCCGACAAATCATTACACCCACCACCAGCAACATTATAAGATTCAATTTTGCCGTCTGACAATCTAATGAGGGAGAAATTCACGTTATTCATCACGTAGATCTGTGGTGCAAAAGTTACAATAGCAGGAGAGCATTACAGACCTGAACCATCCATTAACTTCAAATTTACATAAAAGCTGCCTAGATTCCCCATGATCAAGGGAGTAGCAACCATACCAACCTGTGCGAAACCTAGCCCTACCACAAATATTATCCCATTAAACGGGCAACTGGTGGCAGACAAGCTTCTTCTTTTTCTTCTTCTTCTTCTTCTTGTTTTTTCTTTTTTCTTTTTTTTTTCTTTTTTTTGCTCTCCTTCCCCCAAAGAACCTGTTGCGACTCAGATGTCCCCATGAGGGATATGATTGGGGGCCTCCCCTTGATTGTCCAATGGCATGTACTGAGCCATGATGGCACGTATCTCTGAATCCATGTAGCTCTGACCAAAGAGTGAGGAACTAAAATCAGATTGCTGATCTAGAATATTTATTCATTAATGAAAGCAAAAATCTAAACCTGTACAGAGCGTAACTTATGCACGCACATATCAAGCAGCTTCGTATCGCATAATAAATTAATGCACGGAATACAGGTAATGTAAAGATTAAAAACCAAGAAAAAAAAAAAAAGATTTCATATATTTCACTATTTTCTATTAAAACGCACTGCAGAAAAGAACACAATTTTATTAATGCAAGCAAGTTCAAAGCTTTAAAGCATCAAGCATGAATAAATGTACAAAAAGACGATAAAATTGAGCAAAGTTGATAAGGTAATCAAGCAAGGGTTTACCCGGATTCTGTACTTGTACACTGCATAGGCTCCCACTCCAGCTACCGCCAGACCAAAGAAAATAACCCACAAAAAGCTCCAGCCAACCTCTGCGGCCGCCTTTTTACCTGGACAACATTTCCACATGCAACACAACCACAACCGTATAAGACAAACTGGTATGGCAATGCTAAAAGTGATACAAACTATTAGGAAGGAATACTCCAAAATAAAATTTTGCAGGTGAAAATCCTCCATCATGCTTAGAAACTGGTGTGGTGCCCCATGACTAAGATGACAATGTGAAAAGTCTAAGAGCATGGATGTCAATTAATCCTTTTCTGACCCCAACTTATTTTTCATGCACTTCTAGTAATATAATCTGTAAAAGTTTGATACCCTGATGCACCTTCGGGTTTTGTACTACAGAAAAAGACATCAAGCATATAAAATATGAGATACAAAAAATACGCACTTATGCATGTGTCATGCTCCTTAATGTACAACAGATCACCACTACAGCTGCACTCGTAACTTCCCCACACGTTCTTGCATTTGCATGCTGAACATTGACAAGCAATCCTTTCTTTGCATTCATCAATATCTGAAAAGAAATACAATTAGAAATGCATAATAAAATAGAGAACTCAAACACATGAATGCCATCTCAGCAGTGTAAACTGAACCAGAACACGGTTGGATTCATACACATGCATGCATAACCTTGTGTCCAAAAGGTTGTGACCCAGAAAGTTCAGATAAATCTTTAGTTGTTCCAAAATACGAGTAAGCTCCCGCAAGAAAATACCTTCACAAGTTTTGACCCCATCACCTTTGAAGCCGGGTGGGCACTTGCATCCATCATCCTGCATTTTCCATAATAAAATTCTTATAATTGAAGGACATGCTTAAAAATATATATATAAAAAACAAAATAACTCTTTCTTTGAAACACTTACGACGCAAGCAGAGTATGTCTTGCCATCTTTGGTTTTCTTCCAACAGCCTCCATTGTTAATTTCACATCGCCCAGATCCTGAAGCTGAAGTACAAAAAGCTCATGTCTACAAATTGACGGTTGTACATGGTGATTTTGCTTCTAAAGGATGCAATTATATTGACAGCAAAAAGATGAGCCTATAAATGAAAAGATATGAAAAGGTAGCAAAATTTGACATTTATGAAACCTCATTCAAGAACCGAGATCAATTTGGATATTTGAAGGTGCCTGTGAGAGCACCTTCATGGCGAACAAATCACTGGCTTTGCACAAAGGAAGCACTTACAAAGAATGCATTCAATGTTTCAGCTGACTCTCAGAGATTGGCAGCTAGTTGTAGCATGTTCTCAAACTTTTGATGGATTGCATATTCATCTACACTGCCAACTACTCTTGAAGGGATAAGAATTGTTGGTTCGGTTTGATACAATCAAAGTTCTAACAACACTTCTAAATGTTCATCAAAACCATCCTATTGATTCACAACAAAAATCATGGTTGAAAATCAATCTCACAAAAATATTTTGATCTGCTGTAACTTCTATATCCCTCAGATCACTTATGGGATTTCCAGCTAATCCTCTGGTTCTCACAGCCAAGGTTTATCTCATAATAAGTTGTCAACTTTGACCCTGTGGAAGCCGGTAGCATGGTTTCCTTTTTAAGATAAGCATCCTGCGTGGTCTCCATTACAAATGCATTTAAAATCTAAATTGTTGATCCAATGAAAACTGACAAATATTAATCTTCTACCATCTTGCTGATCCAGAAAGTATTGATTATTCATGTAGAACAACAACAACTCACTTAAAGAACTGAAAACATACAGAACAAAACAAACAAAAATACACCGTTTGCAAATCATGAGTGTGTTTTAGGAAGAAGCATGTCATGTACTTTCATAGTTCTCTGCATTTAAGCTCTTAGGATGAGATGGCACGTTCAAAACATGATCATGGTGGTGGACCAATGTTCAGATTTCAGACAAAAAAATAAACTTATAAATTACATTTGACTCAATACATATTCTTTTCTTTCTCTAATCAGACACTGAAGATACTTGGAATATTTGAACATAAGTAATATTTTTCTCTTATGTCTAGTCTAATTTTTGAGCTTGTATCAAAATCTGAATATGCATATCTTACGAGTGTTAAAGCATAAAAGACCATAAAAGCTAGAAACCTAACAGTCTCAACCTCAGGCTTGGGTTTGGAGTTGAAATGGATGTTATACAGTTATCATATGACAACATTATCGGACACGTTGGGTGAAAAAGGTAATACATAAAATTTAGAGTAATGACAATGATGACTACAACTACTATTAATGGTCAACATGCTACTCACATCGGAACTCACCGCAATACTTTAACCATCAAGAGACAGGACAGCCTAATGACTGTTTGAGAAAATCAAGTTTAGATGGAGAAGTTTAGGTGCCATGGGATTAGAAGCATCTTGCTGCTACTTCGTATTAGAGATATATGGAGCAGCCATGCTTCAAATGCATGATACATGTCCATTTGTTTATAATAAATACCAAGGAAGCAGAAGTACATCACAGAGCAGATACCTGATGGGTCCAAATGCTACCTAGTACAACTTAACATTAGGAACAATAGATAAATACAAAATTAAGCTGCTTTTAATGATTTGATCAATAGCATACCTCTACAGTGGGTGTATCCATCACCAACAAACTTTACACCATGCACAGAAGGGCACTCACATACTCTTCCACGAAAAGTATCCTGTATTAGGATAAATTTGATGCAAAATTATAGCACAAAAACACAGATTTAATACATTGAGGGATGATAGATGATGCAAAATAAAACAAATACCCTGCAAGCAGTGATATTTGCAGCTTTATCTTGCCAGCATCCACCATTGTTTTCCAAGCACTCATTTGTCTCTATCTCTGCAAAATCACAATCAAATAAGAAAACAATTACAAATAAATTTCCTGCACATATATCATGAGATAGCAATCTAAGGCAAGTTACAAATAAATGTCAGCTACCTTCGCTCAAACAAACAGCTGGCTCGGTGGTCTCCTGGAAACCTGCACAGATTGCTTTAAGCACGGCACCCTTGTCCAGCTTACCTAAAAACAACAAATGATTTAAAGAAATGCTCACCAAAGTCCTATAGAACCACTGTGCACATCATAATTGTTTGCAAAACACACCTCTGTATTGTCTATTGTTAATGACCAGAGTTGGTAATATGGTAACATCACCACGAGAATCCTTCCCAATCTAAGTTTAGAAATTACAAGATATAAGTAATAAATCAGGTGGATAGATAATGCCACGGACATGATAAGGATAGTATAACCTAGTACAAGAGTGTCAGGCACACCTGAGCATCTTGTTCAGCTTTAAGCACGGGGTTTTCTTCATCAGCATCGGGATCTCCAATGCATTTATTTATCTTCTTGAGATCAATACCTGTAAAAACCATCAAAAACCATCTGATCCTGCTTCAATAGCACAGATCTGCTTTCCCTACTCAGTAAAGCAACCTATCAAACAGCATAGATGGTAGGAGGAACTGTCAAACTTACCCAGTGATCGGATTACTTCTTCAGCACATTCCTTTGTGTACTTCTTTTCCTTCATTGGGCACCTGATTGAGAAGTCAGTCACATAATCCCACCACAGCCAAGGCTTCCCACTTTCATTAGCAACCTTAAATACGCAGACCTGGCGCAAGTTTTGGATCACCACATCTTTCCCATCGTAGCCTCGGCTGAAGTCCTGTTCTGGATCAGGGGCACAATATCTGCCATGGTTGATGCACTGCGATTTGCACTGTTTGCTCAGGATAAAAGCTTCAGGACAGTACCAAGTAATGTAATGTGGTGTGAACTGGGTATAGCCCTTTTTCTCCATTATCTGTGCCGGCCCTTTGAAGCTCTTTACAAATTCAATTTGACTGTCGCACTTTGGGCCACATTCATCATTACTATTGGTCCAAAACTCATACTCCACACGCTCATCAGGATGAGGTAGAGATTCCCTCCAATCTAAATTGACATTAATCATGTCACCATTTTCTAGTGCTTTTTTTAGATGATCACCAAAGCTCTTGCTAATAAGTGCTGAAGGAATTGTGATGTTTTGAAGATAATCTGCCCCACCACTTTCTTCTTCAGGTGTGTCCATTGTTATTAAGGGTTCAACCTTATCATCAGCAACAAGGATTGCAGCAGCTCCTGCATTCTGTGCATTCCATGCCTTTGCTGTAAAGTAGCAATCTGCTCATCATGAGAAGGAATTGAATATTTGTTAGTTCACAAATTAATCAATATATTAAGAGATTCAACATTAATAGCCTATCATCATTTGATATGAACTATAAACCACAGATCAGTATGCATTGCAGTATTTTGAAGAAAATGTAATTATCATTAAGAAGAAAACCAGTAAATTAATAAAAAAAATAGATTTTCTTTAAAAATAAAAACTTGAAACCAAATAGAATTGCTAAGGGAAGTGCCAATATTCATGATGTGCTTGAATATCAAATTATACTTGGGAGTGAGTATGATTCTACTGGTGGGCTGCTTCAATCAATTATAGATGATCAAATGAATCACTCTTGAAAAAAATAGAAAGATTTTACAAATTCAACATGATAGAGACATCTAGCTTTCTACATACCTAGCTCACAAAATTCAATAGTTCTTTAGACTGCCTTGTATAATTAAGACAGGATCCACATTCTCATGAGCAAATATGTGGTCACCAAAATCACGTTAAAGATGCTGAACATGGAAACATCTCATAACTAGCAACTTCATGAATCAATTCTCAGACTCCACTAGCACGATCAAATGACGAAACAAACATCAAACCAAGGAGCAAGAGCTAACATATGTGAAATCCAGCTAAAAATTTGCCAACATTACATAAAGCAGTCCAGTTTTTTTAATTTCCTAATAGTTGTTTTACCAGAGCATATACATAAGACGCTATGCAATACATGAAACTAAAAATCAAAAAGTTGAGACCCCTTTATAGATGGGTGATGGGGGGGGCGACAAGAGGGAAAAAAAATCCCTGGAACAATTTAAACCCAGCCGAATGAATATATATATATATATATATAAAACCGTACAGTCATAGTTGGAAAAAAAAAAAAAAAAATTTTTTTTCCTCGTCGATTCAAGAATAACCAAGAAAAAAGGTCACACCAAAAAGCTCAAGAAAATCCGTATTGATGCTGAATCATAGGGATCAAAATGAAACACACACTAAATTAAATTTAATATAAATAACATCAAATCTCACCTCCTCTGTCCACAAGAAGAAAAGTGGGGAACCCTCCTGGCTTAGATTTGAAGGAGACGTCAAAATCAGCAAAATTCCTGCAAGCTTTTCTATTCGCCTTCGGATAGACCACGATCCCGACCATCGTCCCACCATACTGGGGAACACCAAAATTCCCAATAGCACACTCATATATCCCTTTCAGTGATTCAGGTGAAGTCACCTTCAAGCTATTCTTCTCCACCACAAATCTCCCCAAAGAAGAGCCCCAGAGAAACAGAACCCAGACCGAAAACCACAGCTTTCCTCTCATTCTTCCCCAAGTACAAAAACCCTACGATAATCTCCCAGAAAAATGATAAATTAAACCAGCTGTAAAAGCTCACTTTGGGAGAAAAATCCAGATCGATAGGTCTAAAACTTCAACCAGACAAACCGCAATCATAAAAATCAAATCTTTACCTCAGAAACTCGATCAAGGAAGAAAAATCAGATCAAAAAACCAATTTTTTCTGCGGACAGCTAAAAAATCCAAGAAAAAGCGTCTGGATAGCTACTTTCCCCTCGAAAGATCGGATTTTGAAGAGAAGGCCGATTAGGGAGATGCTGATCGCTATTTAAAGACGCGACGGGACGAACAAAGCAAACTCGAATTGTGAAGTCGGAGCTCTTCAAAAAGGGAAGTCTTTTACTGGTTCTGGTTCTAGGGTTTGAGATGAGAGAGAAGGGGGGGTGGGATACTTTTCGTAGCGGCAGGGCTGCCTGCAGCGACGTGTTTGCCTTTGCAGCTTCCTCTCTTCAGAATTTTCGACTTAACCGACTTCGCACAGGTACTCATAACGAGACATTATTCATCATGATCTGTATTTTGAACCGTATGATTGACGATCCATCGAAAATGATGGACGGTGTGAGATATGGGGAAAAAATTATTATGAGAGGGAGCGGCGGATTAGGCCGTCTTCTTCGTTGCTCAGCACCGAGCATTCGGAAGACAAAGACCGCGGCTACTCCTGTTACTTTTAAGCATATTTTATTTTTTAATTTTATTAAATATACTCATATTAGATTAATACGATCGATCCGTCTTCGCAATAAAAAATACCGCTTCATTTGGGACCTGTTACACAGGCGATAAGATATATATAAATATAAATATAATAATCAAGTTTTATAATTATAAATATAATATATATATATATATTATAATAATTAAATTATATATATATATATAGTATGATGGAGATTAAAGATATTTATCAGATCGATAATTTAACAGACTTGTCCCGTGTGAGAAACATAGTTTTGGAGACTAGTTAAGCGGGGATTATGATGTAACCAGCAAACGACCATGGTCATCACCATACAGACTTCGCCCAATTAATTGAAACTAACTCTATGAATATTAGCTTATCAAATATTTTTATACAAAAGAGATTTTATAGAAATTATAAGCAAACAAAAGATGTAAACAATTGTAATGTTTGAATAATATACTAATTATATAAAATTTTTATCCTAAATTATGTTGCATACTTGATAATATGACAATCTTTTAATAAAGATGCGAGAAAAATAGCACATAATCTTGATTAAAAGAAACTAAGGTGAATGATAATCTAGCAACTTATGTAACTTTTATCCATAATATATTGAGGACTCATAACGGCATAGACTCATGATGAGACTTTGCCTACTTATCATTGTCATCTATAATCATATCAACTACTTTTTCAAGTAATATATCGACTTGATCAATGATTTTAATAGTTATATCAATATTTAACATAATGTATGGCATCATTAGTATCTATTATGCATGAGCAATTTTTTTTAACTTTTTTATTTAATATGTCAAAAACTAGCAAGCCAATCACCATTGCTTTAGTATAGAAATGAAATAATGAAAACAAAGACCAAATAATACCGGAGTCTCTTATTGATCACATCATTTTGTTTAGCAACTAGATGCTATTTAATACTTCAATAATACATCTCTAGAAATCTTTATTTAGGTAATGCCAATAAAAGTGGAGCTCCCTTCTATTCTACCAACAAATGCAAATAAGGGCTAGAAATTTATGTTCAACCAATTGGTTATAGATAGGATCAAAGAGGCTTTATTGATAAATGGACAAATGGAGGTGTCGGTAGCAAACAAACAACATAGATTTTGTTTATATATATAAAAAAAGAAAGTAACATTGATTCTCAAATCAATTATCATACTACATATAGTTACATGAAATTCTTTTAAAATCTATCATTATCTGAGAAATAAAAGTTTAATGATATAAATAAAATATATCGTACAAGAATTTTTTTTGAAATTATCATATAGAAAATTCTTTTATTGTGGTTACTATAATATATAAAGCATAAATTCATGATATGGACAATATCCAAATCATAGTAAAGATAAGCAAAATTCATATGATAAAGAAACCATTAATATCATGTGCTCATAGACCAAGAGTAAGGATATAATGCAGTGTTGCCTAAGAAACTCGCATGTTAACTTGTACAAGGCTTATTTGGGGAAGCATGTATGAAGGTCCAGATTTTGATGATGCATCTATTAAACTAAATATAGAATCTCTAGTTGCTTAAAGAAGTTATGACTAAAGGGAAAATTCTATAAATTTTTTTTTTATTCATGCAGATAATTTATTTTATTTTTTTTCTCTAAAAAGTAATGTAAAATGGAGCATAGTGTCGCATCTGAAAACTCCCCCCGCCCCCCCCCCCCCCCCCTCCCTCTTCTCCCAAAAAAAAAAAAAAGTATTTATCATCTATCATAAATTTGTGAAAGAGCTGCGTTGGTGACAGAAGGGCATTTACTGGGTAAAATAGAAAAAGTATAAAATTTAAAAAAATAAATAATATAATTGACCCATGGCTAAAAAACTATTTTTATATTTTTATCAAAATAAACGTCGCTTTCAAATCAAATTAAATAATAATCTCGGCGTGGATCACGATTGCGCTGCACCGACGCCCGGCGACAACGACGTGGGAATATGACAAAATTGGACCCCTAGACGTGAACCACGTGAATTAAAGCAGCTCCACAAAGAATCTTACTATAATAATAATAATATAAAAAATTCCACAAATAAGTATTTGGAGCCCAACTACGATACCAAGCCGATGCTGCTGTAACTATTTAGAGGCCAATCTATCCCGATTTTAAAACAAATTAATAATTGCTGGTCTATAATTTAGAGGATGTGTGCCATCCATTGGACTAGTTCCAACTCGAATAAGTGCCATATAAACTCCTTTCTCTTATCTTTTCGATCAGGCCACATGAGTGCCGGGTCCTTTCTTTTCTGTTGGTACCATTGTTGAGCTATGTAACATTGTG
Source organism: Cocos nucifera (assembly GCA_006176705.1). Taxonomy (NCBI): domain Eukaryota; kingdom Viridiplantae; phylum Streptophyta; class Magnoliopsida; order Arecales; family Arecaceae; genus Cocos; species Cocos nucifera. Next base: position 1,285,414 of record QRFJ01000004.1, on the reverse strand, counting down.
CTCTCAGGGGTGCACGCGTGTCACTACCAGCAAGATTTTGCCACGTAAGCTTCTCAGATTTCTTGCGCCATCTCTCCTTGTGCCACGTAAAGAACACGTGTGGTAATTGTTGAATAGGTTGGGACACGGGCAAAGCTTGGATGATCCAAGTTAGAATGGAGAGAAATATGCAACTTTAATTTTTTTTTTTTTTTTTTTTTTTTTTTTTGGATGTATCAGTTTGAGATCCATTAATCTATTAAAAATATTCATTTATGCACAGAAAGTCATGAGAGAAGTGATGACAAATGCTAGAGATAATTATGCCATAAATAAATACTATTTTTTCTTAAAACATCGCTACCTTATAATTTTATCATTTTGAGAATAAATATTAGATTTATCCATAGCTCTTTAAATGAAATAATGCTAAAATTATTTTCATTATATATTTAGCATGACATGGATGAAGAAGAACTGTAGCTGCTGAGCTATAATTCAATTTATGATTTATATAATCTACTAAATAACTAGCAATATATTGATTAGTTTGAAGAAATCATTAAGTTCATACATAAATAATTATTTTTTTGAAATTTAAAAAAAATCATAAATGCAATAACACGCGTTTTCTAGCATAGGCGCAATGATCTAACATCCTGCTATCATTGGATATTCCTTTTCTTTTTTTTTGAATGAAAAATGAAGGAAACGAGAAACTTACCTCGATCCATTATAAAAGTATATTATATTGATGTTTTACAAGATAATATGGGAAAAGAAAACATAAAGTAAGTAACTAAAGAAGGCAAGGCAATATGATAGAAAGACTTTAAGATGATTCAGCCGAACATAATTTATGCCATATTCAAAAGAAATAAAGGATTTTATGAAGAATAGAAGGAGTTGAAAACTTCTGCTTATGAAAAATCCTAAAATTCTTTTCATATCAAATATGCTATCAATCAATATCCAGGCATGCTTTCTTGGGGCATAATCATCTCTTTCAAAAAGCTCCGGGAATTTGTTCATGATCAAAAGTTGAGCATGCCTCCATCATAACACTACCACTTTCAATCTCCGAAGAGATTCTTTAGGAAAACACGATGAGTCTGTTCATGGAGCTCGCATGCTGCATCAGTCAATTCATTTAGAGTACATAAAACTTAATTTATTCATCCCATGTTTCCACCTAAACTCCAAATTGATAAAGTGTTCAAAGTCTCTTAGCAGTTTATCCTATTCATATGTACCATCTGTTTTTAAAGCCTTCAACAAACTCCTCATCACCCACATCTTGAAGAAACCATTTGGCCCAAAATTTATGTGAGCACACCTAAGTTTATCTTCTGGCAAGTCTTAATCAAGAAGAACATTGTAGGTGGCCATAGCACCAGCCATTGCCGTCACCTATACCATCTTCTAATTGAAAGTGTTCTGACAATTCCCACTCCCTAAATAACTTACTCATATTAATAAGAATTCTGAAATGTATTTCATTAAATAAATAAATAAATAAAGAATTCTGAAATTAATGTATTTCCCATATATCATATGTTGCAAGACTACAAAGAAAATGGATTTCTTCCATTTGTCCAACACCTGCAAAGGGAGTTTGTGGAGGGGAGTATGTAACAAAACAGTTTACATCATAATATTGCACAATTTTAAAACCATGATTCATACCAGCTCCTTGTATTGAATTGATCAATGTTGCAAATTAAGTTCATACTTTTACCAATTGAAGACATCATTTTCCGGTACTCCCCCTTCAAGCAAAACCAAGATGTAGCATCATCGGTCTTGGACCGGTCCATGGTGAGTTATATTGGCTCGATTGGGTTCAGGCCAAATCTGTGCTCAATAAACATGGCCTAGATAATGGGCTGGGTCATTCTAACAAAGCTAAACATTTTCTAGGGTTCTAACCTAAAAAATAAAGGAAATACTTTGTGTACCGCCCGTGCATGAGTTTGGCTTGCGTAGGGTTGAAGTGTAGCATCCGAAAAAAAAAAAAAAAAAATTCTTCCGATCCCATGAGCAAATCATCGTGGACGTTGCGTGTGGACTGCATCACCCATAGCGTAGAAAAAATTTCTTGAAAAATAATATCTAAAAATATTAGTAAAGGATGTTGGCTATTTCACTAACAAACATTTTGGAGAGTTGATCTCTTGTATTGTATTTTAACTAAAAGTGTCGAACAAATTATCAACATCATCATCATAAATATTCTTCTTTAGCATGCACTGCCTATAGTGCAGAAAGAATTTTTCAAAAAAATAATATCTAAAAATATTAATAAAGAATGTTGACCATTTCACTGACAAGTATTTTGAAGAGTTGATCTCTTGTATTGTATTTTAACTAAAAGTGTCAAACAAATCATCAACATCTTCATCATTATCTTCTTTTTCTTCTAATTATTCTTCATCATTATATTACATTTATATTCTAATATATGCACTAACTTCTATTCTTTTCCTTCTTTTTTGATTCTACAGTAAACTACTACTTCTTCTTCTTCTCTATTCTTTTCTTTATTTTTATTTTTATTTTTAATTTTTTTTAATTATTATTATTATTATTATTATTTGAGCATGAGGGAGGCAATGGCCACCCAGATTCGAGAAAACAATTACAAAACTCATTAGAGGATTTGAATAAATTTGATTTAGACCATGGAATGCCACTCATCACAGGAGAGCACTGGGAGTTGTTGCATGATGCTACATAAAAATGCTCAGGAGGTGCGGAAAGGATCCTATTTCTATCAAAGCCACTTCAGCAGTCTGATGTGAAGGCGTTGAGAAATCTTGTAGCCAGATGTTCTATCAACCATGTGGTGGGAGGCTTTGCCTTTCGAGATCATAAGCTTATTGGTAAATATATCTGAACAAATTGTAAATCCTCTTGATTGGTTTTCCTCAGCCATCTCAGCATGAGAAGGCAAACTTGATAGAAAAATATTGATAGAAATGAATAATATATTTTTTAGATTTTTTAATATTAATCCTTGAAATCTTTCATATGAAATACTTATCCTTGTTTTCCAAATTTATAAAAAAGATATTGTAAAGCTTTTTGTTTGTAAAATGGGTCATTTTGCTACCCCGGAGAGATGCAGAAAAAATATAAATATCCTTAGCTTAACAACGAATGAGCCTCAGGAATCAGTCTGTTCTTACTCACTTCATCATTTACTTGCTGGAGATTTGAATACTAGCAGACCAATGGTAGAAGGGCATGGATTAAGGGGTTGACCATGTGTAAGCAATATGGATAAAAATATCAAAAAGAATCAAATTAATATGACTAGAAGAATATAAGCAGAATATTCTTGTTATCATCTAGTTAACTTAACCTAACAAAATTTCACAAATCTAAATATAAATATAGAAAATACAAGAATTAATATGCAAATCTAAAAAAAATCAAGAACTAATATAAAATATATATTTTTAGCAAAGAATGAATCATAATTTCACAAACGACATCAGATGTTCATTGGATTAGATGTATGCAGTTTTTTTTTCTTTTGTTATTTATTGAATGTAAGGGGAGGTCAAGCTATAACAAATTGCATCAGTGATCATAAGAAGCTGTGGAAGCAACTTCTCCATCTGATGGTGCTCTCAAAAAAATTTCTAAGAAACTAAGCCATGCAATGGTCCAGCATGTTTCAGTTATAATGCATCACATGTTTGATGAAGAGGATCACCAATAAGGTAGTATCAACATGCTTTGTACTTGCAACAGTGTTGAGCTACATAGATAAAGAACATAAAATGCCTTAAACTCTAGTCTTCTAAATCAAAAAATGGTGGTGCACAAAAAAGGTTGAAAGCTACTTGTGAAAGCATTCTCGGATCATGATTCATGAGCATAGCCTAGATCTCAACCTTAACTACTTTCAATTTTTTACAGTGATCCTTGGAAACAATTTACTGTAACAGAACTCATAGGTGAGAATTCATTAAGATGTAGATTTTTGAAGTAAAATGGCTCAACAAGATCATGAACACGGCGTGGAAGACCAGGAAAAAAACGACATGCTGTTGAATCGTAGTATATATATCTGGGGTGACGCCTTGGATGAGTTGGAGACACCTGAAGCAAAGGACAAATTGCTTGAAAATATAAAGGAGTGCATGTTTACGAGTAGGTTTGGTTTCTGTGACGTTGAGGTTTCACGTCACTGCCACCTACCTGTATCTGAATAGCGATAGAAATATTGTATCAAGGACAGCCTTTGCATTCCAAGGAAAACAAGTTTGGGAATCATGATCTTATCCTTTGTTAAGAGATATGGGAGGAATCTCAACCTGAATTCATTAGCTAACATGATTCCAATTCTTCAAACTTTATTCTGTAATAATAGAATAGGCTAACTCCTCATATATCCCAAAAGCCAATTCAGAAGGGCCTCCACATCCGAATCATGCATTGCAACCTCTTTATAAGTCCTCTAGAAGACTACGTATATAAAAAAGCTACCATAACGTGGCAGCAACTCAATTTCCTTGAGTATAACCCAATCACGTTGAGTAGATTTGAGAGGTCAATCACAAGCTTAATTTTTAGAGCACAATGCTAGAATTGATTTCCCTTGAAATGAAATCTCGATGGGAGTACGGAGGAGGGCCAGGTGGATGGATAAGAGGATCTTATTCTCCATCCAGTGCATAATGGAAGATCTTATACGCTGATGTTTATCCACATTCAGAGATCTATATAAAAGCATCCCATGAGTCCTCGTATGAAGCAATCTAATAAGCAGCTAGTAATAAGCAGCTAGCACTAGACGCACACTTCAAGAGAGGACGTGTTCTTCGGAGGCATCTAGCACTCACTCTCCCTCAAGGGCTTCTCTCCTCACATGCTTGTTAGTGTAGGTCAGAAGCCCTTGAGGTAGAGCGAAGGAGAGATGTCTCAAGCTTTGGTTCTTGCTATCATCTTTTCTTCTGAGAATTTTCTTGTCCTCCTTTTAGAGTAGCTTATGTTTGTAAATGCTTTGCAATTGCTCGCATCAAGTATGACACTTGATCAAACAATTATAATTTATTTTTTAAGCAAGGACTATAATTATACTAGCTACCACTACTAGAAAATAGCCTTTTAGTGAGGGACAAAATCCCTTGGTGAAGGCCAAAAATCTCTTGGTGAAAAGATTCACTAAGGGATTTTCAAGGGAAATTCATTCCTTGGAATATATGATTTTGATAAAAGTCTTCCTCAGAAATCTCTTGGTAATTACCAAGGGATTGGAAAATTTTAGCGAGGGAATTTTCCTCGGTAAAACTGAAGGCCATTTGCCAAAAACTAACTATTTTCCAAGGGATTCACTAACCATAATGAACTCAGAAATCCCTCGATAATTGACAAGAGATTTATCAAGAGAATATTTCTTGCTAAAAATTAATGATTTGTGAGAAACTTATCCCTGCAGATCCTTTAGTGATAACTCTCAACAATCCCTTAGTGATGATATAAGGTTTGTTAAAAAATTTCTTGGTAAAGTTTTTATCTAGCATTCTATTTTCCTTACAAATCCTTTAGTAAAGCTTTCTTTTGGAAGACCATTTTACAAATATATTAGTAGGCCTGTATATATCATAATTCTTCATATATCAATCATAATCCAATATTTTATAACACAAAATAACATATCAATACATCTGAGCAAACACATTTTCATAAAGCTTTCACAAAATATAAATTTAATATCCATCAAGATTTCAATCCATAAACAAATACAATATATCAAAATATTAAACAATTCAACTCCAATTAATTTCCAACATTACATATAAGACTACACCTAATAAGTTCATATCCAAGAATCAGCCACATGGAGGATTGGTTGGAGGGATATCTAATTGGGTTCCTTCTTATGGAGGAGATGATAACTACTTAGATGATGTAAAATCAAGACTAGAAATAAGAGATCGCAGTATCTTCCTATGTTGAGGGTTCATCAAAGCCGCTACAATATGCTCCTGTGTCATCTCCATAGCTCTTGGAGCAGTAGAATAGATGATAGATGCACTTCCTGAAAGACCATCTAGTTGAGAAGCAGAGTATGATGTAGGAGTCCTCGCGAGTCCTACATTGGATGAATGTGCATTCGGTCTAAATCCATATATCTTAATTTTAGAAACACCTCCCATAGCTTCTACCCATGCAGTAGCATCAAATGAAGGCTACGAATCAATCACTAAGCCATATTTTTCTATAAGAGCCGCCTTATATGTCTCCTGCAATGATACATTAATTAAAAATATTTAGGCCTTTAAAAAAATAAATAAGCAAGTACCTCTATTTTATGGATAATATATATAAAAATAAGACAAACATAATAATAATAATTTATCTATTAATGTAACATCATAACTTTAGAAATTTAAATATCTAAAATCTATTAGATATTTTTTAAAAATTGGGCAGAGTTTATTTTAAAACTATGACTTTCAAAAATAACAAACACATAACCTGTTAATAATGCAAATCAACCATTCAATTTAACGCCCAACTATTCAATACTTATAGATATACTTATGGATAAATATATGTCAATATATATTAATATATAGAGATACTTAGATAAAAAATTAAGAACCTATGCTAACTTTCTTGGATTTTGCATCCACGAAATCCTCTATCCCCTTTTTTTTGTGGGTGCGATCAAAAAGCATTGCAACAGTAGGTCTTGCACCATTCTCTTGGATCTACAACAAGTTATGATATCATAAATAAATGATTAAATATAAACATCAATAATAATAGAGAAATACTTAATAAAATACCATCCTCCTCTTGTGCGTCACAAAAGGAATGGAACCTCCCGAATGCTTGGTGATTGATCCCTCCTTTTGCTTCATTCGATTTTCGCTACCAGCTTTAGACTTCTGCTGCCACTTATCCTTAAGCTAATGCCTCTGACATAACTCATCCCATATCTCTTGCTTCATCCAACTTGGATGAACTTTGCCAATCGTGTCTATAAGTGTGGCTCGTGGATTTGTCTCTTTTAACTCATCAATATATTTTTTTCGTGCCTCACTCATCATTCCAGTAAGTAGACATCTATTGGTATTTATCCAACATTTTCTAACATTATAATCTTCTGCTGGAGACCACCTATATCTTTCCTACAAAAAATATCAAAGATTTACATAGTGTTATTATAATACAATACCTCAAATCTGTATAATAACTCATCCTTGGTTGTTTGCTCTACCATTCTCCACAAAGGTCAAGCTTCTTTAAAGCACTGCTTCAGCCAAACACTCATCTAACATGATACCTCAGCATCAACGAATCTATGCATAAGCCATCAACCAAATTAATCATATAAAATAAAAATAAAAATAAATATCAAATAAGAATATATAATTACAAAACTTACTTATTCATTTTCATTGTGATTGAAACTTTATCTGCTTCAATGGTTGGCTCAGGAGTTGGCTGGTTCGGACCTCTTGTATGCATAGAATCAACTGAACCTACACTGTCAGGCACATGAGGTGAAGGATTGACAGAATGCTCCTCCATGGGCAATAAGACATGCCTCTCAGTAGGCGGAGGTGTGTCAAATAGCCTATGGATAGATCATTGTAGGTATCTCCCACTATCTCCATCATGTTCATCTTGAACCTGCTGTCAGAAGACATCTCTTTCTCTACCATCCTTTCGACCAAGTCTAGATGCTCCACCATGTGTCATTATCCCTATTCATACATAAAGGTTAGATTCATATATTACATACCATGAATCTAACTTACGATCAAATATATTATTTATAATAATATAATACAAATTCAAAATGAGATACAAATCAAACTCCACCATGTGTCATTATACATGTTCATACATAAAGGTTAGATGCATATATTACATATCATGAATCTAATATAAGATCAATTATATTATTTACAATAATATAATATAAATCCATAATATAAACATGAATCAAATAGTCAAAACAAATATTTTATAAATTATAATCAAAATTATCCAAAACATATATAATTATAAACAATCCAATATGATAATACATTATAGAGCAACTAAATTTAAATATAAATAGCAACATCGTACAAATCAATCATTATCACTATTAGATAACTCAAACTCGTTTTCTTCCTCATTAGAGTCATCATCATCTTCAAATTCTTCTTCCTCATCCTCTACATCCTCTTCATCCTTCTCTTCTTCTTCCTCTTCCTGTTCAATCATCGCTTCTTCTAATCTTTGTTGTAACTTATATATCTCATCATTATCAAGCATTTCATATTGAGAGAAATCAACTAGCAAATTGGATGCATAAATTTCTTCATTAGCTTGAACTATAGATGGGTTTGTGATATCATCCTCTTGATACACATCAATATCTAAAGATATATTATCATCACCTGTATTTGCTGAAGGGATATTAAAAGAATTTTTAGCTTTAGTTTTACATACAGCCCACTAATCACATGTCTCCCTACTGTTGCATGGATAAATAGTGTAATATACTTGTTGCGCTTGTTGTGCTAATACAAAAGGATCATTGGTATTCAATCGTGATCTGTAGTATACTTGTATATATAGCTAGTTTGTTTTTCAATGAATTGCTTTTAATCTTTATATTGATGAATTAGTTGCTGTGTTCAATGAAAAACATCGAGATCATAGAAATCAAAAACTAAGTAGATTTCATAAGAATCTTGTTATGATAGCTCCCATAAAATCTTTTCTTTATTAATCAAAAGATTGACAAAATCTAGGTAAAACAGTCTCTACTCTCCTATGCTTTCATAAAGCCTGAAATCTTTTTCTTCATCAGTCAAGTCTTGAATAAATCCTGTTATAGCCTCCAGTGGTGGTCTACTGCTATTATCTTTTCTTGAGGCAAAACAGCGCCAGCAAAGTTTCAAGCCCACAGAATTCATGCTCCTTAAAGGACATTCTTTTATGTAACCAACAAAGCTTAAGATAATGGGTAAATCACCACTGGACCCGCTCCTGAATTTTTTCTCACAATTTTTCCCCATGGATGATGTTACTCCCTTGTTGAATCCATTTTTTATTAAAAACTAAATTGTATTCAAGTTAGCTATCCAGGTAGAGACAACAGACTACATTTCCATCAATCACTGCTTGAAATTGATTAATCCTTCTTCATCTTGAATTGGATATAATTTGCACATACAAACTTTTGACACTCTTTGAAGAAGTGCAAAGAATGACATGCTGATAAAGTGCTGGATGTTATGGTTAGACAGCCAATGAAAATGAGTTTATGATGAGTTGTAATTTTTCTCTCTAGTAGTTTTTCTTTTTCCTGTTAGATGGAAGTTTAAAATCATATTGTATAATGTAACGTTTGACGAAATCTTGTTAGAAAATAAAACAAGAGAACTACTCATAAGTTTTTGATTAATAAATTCCAGATATGGAAGCATTTCATATGTACCAAAGGCTCAAACCATATATAATAAAGATGAGCTTCTGCTACTTAACAGATGAGATCGATTCAATATTTGTCTGATGCATGCTGGAAGAAATCTAGACATCACCGATCTAGCTTCTCGCTAAGAAACAAGTAAATGGGATAAAGAAAGAATAAAGAAACTAGGATGTATTTGCCAAAAATACAAAATGGGTGGAGTAACGTCGGGAGACCAATATCCATAGCCCTTTTGCTTCCTTGCTGTTGTTGCTGCTCATTCTGCAATACATCATCACCTTGGCAGATGAAAAAGGTTTCAAATAACATTAATTGTTTTTTAGAATCCTTTTAGAAGTTGAAATGGTCATTCTTTATTACACAGGAGTGAAGCAGCATTGAAAACTGACGATTTATGATGAGGTAGCAAGAGAGAAAGAAGCACTCATTGTGAAATAACAAGTAGTGTTTCTACATCATCTAAGCAGCATCGTTAGCATGCCGTAACTTCCTCCTGTTATGATTTTTAAAATTTAAGAAATCTTACTTGGCAACAATTTGAAAGATTAAAAATCAAAATATACATCTTCTGCAGTTAAAATAGACCATCCTCAGATTATATTACTCATGACCCGGTGGTGCTCTATAGACAACTGATCAACAAGATATGATTAGCTTAGAACAATTTGCAAGTACATCTTAATGGTGAGTGGAAACGATGATCTTAAGTTTCATGCATCAATGTCAGCTGTCCATCCAAGATAATCTCTGGATCGAATCCAACGAGGCAAGTTGAATCATCGCATGTTCATCCTTGCAATCGTTCGATCCCATCTCAAAGACATCAGGTTGAATTCAGTGAACATTATTTCAATTCTTTATCCTTTAATTATTCTCTAATAAGAACATATGCTATCTTTTAGTGCATCCTAAGAGTCAGTCCAACAGGGAGTAGCATTGAGAAGTCAACCACAACAAAAGTATGAAAACTTGAAAATGTTTTTTTTTTTTTATGTAAAGGGAGGAAAGCCACCCTGAGGAAAACTTGAAAATGTTAAGACTGATTTCTTGAAAAACATTTAGTCTCAATGGGGTAAAGGAAAAGTGCCCAGTGGGTGACAGAAGGATCTTATTCTCCATCCAGTTTGTAATGGGAGCATACAGAGATCTATATAAAGATTCTGGCTTGTCCTCAGTGCGAAGCAACTTAAGAAGCAATCATCACTGGAGAAATATAACCCAAGTGAGACTGTGTACGTACTTTGGAGGTATCTATCACTCGCTCTCCCTCAAGGGCTTCTCTCTTCACATGCTCTCTAGTGTAGGTAAGACGCCCTTAGGGTGAGTGGATGAGAGATGTCGATCTCAGACCTAAATTCTTGTGACTCTTCTCTTTTACGAGCTTTTTCCTTGCTTTTTATAAGATATCTTCATACTTGAAATGCTTTGTAGTTACACCGTGTTGAGTTCAACTCTTGGCAACTTTAGAATACTAGTTATATTTTATGCTTTCCACTAACTACTGAGATTTTACTCCTTGGCAGCTAAAATCTATTGTATACATATTACAGTACTCCATTTGAGTGCACTCTTCATGGAGTCCATTGTTGAACCAGTCTCTTTAGTCAAAACAGTTCACAATTTCCAAGTATAAAGCTTAACACTCTCTCCCATGTTCTCAGAAAAGTCTGAAATTGACCTCTATCATTTGGTCTTGAAGCAAAACAACCAGAAATGCCTGAAGGACATTCGGTGAGCCAACCCCAAAAAAAGCTAAGGTAAATGTGCAGATCACCACTGGAGCTATTTTCAAGTGAGCTCGCAATTTTTCCCCATAAGTCCTTGAAATCACCACTTAAAATGGATTCAATTTGCCCTAACCCCATAACGAGTGTAGGGATACTCCATTTTTAAGTCCTCACATAATTTATTTTCTTTTAATTGCAAGGCCTTGGTAATATGCACCCAATACATCTCAGACACTTGTGATGAGGCCACTTAATACGTAAAAGTACAAGCCTAACATTACTCAAGAAGGCAATATGGTTCGTAGATTAAATGAAGTTAGGTGCCGTTTGTTGTTTCACAAAGGTGTTGAAACAAAACCACATACAAATCTCAACCTTGTTTTGATCAACCTACTGAAATTACTGACCCAAGCAGCAGAGCTTATCCAAATTTGACAGGGTCCAACTGAACAATGTGACCATCGAGAGTAGCTGTGCCAATTTCCGGCCTAGGGAATAAAAGAAGCCGACAGCATGATGTCTACTGCTATGGTGAGCAGGCCTGGGCCGATCTAGCCTGGCCCAACCCCATGGATAACTCAGCAGTCAGGACTAATCTTGAACCCCATGGATAGCTTAGATGGTTTTTGTCACACGCCGCATGGTCGGATACATGATGGACAGATCCTAAAGAATATACAAGATCTAAATAATGAGTCCATAAAAACACCAAAAGAATTATAAGTTTCAATTATATTTATTAAATCAAATAAATTCATCTTTATTCACAAAATTTAAACATCTGATTAGTATCATAAAATAACTAATTAATAAACTAGTAACTCCAGCACTCGAACTTCACGTTCAACCCAATCAGTCATGCATCCTGAAACTCTGAAAGAAACAAAAATTGAGAGAGGTGTGAGTTTTACAGTCCAGTAAGAATCTCATCATATTTACATCAATTAATAATAATATAATTTAAAAATAATGAATGAATCATATCGAAAAGATATCATAAGCCACAAAACCTCATGTCCGATATAACATTATAACAATTATATAAATATAAATATCAAGAATTATAAACTATCATAAATTTATCGTAAATATCACATATGAATTCATATTACTTATTTTCTTTATATTTCATCCATATTTTTTAAATCAAGTATTATCTTTTAATTTGGACTAATCATTGTCACAATTTGGCCCATGATTGATAAATCATAAACTACGCTTCGGTTCGTAGTGAAAATCCATAATAACTATGTTTTGGCCCACAATGGCAAATCAAAATAGCCGCACTTCGACCTGCAGTGGTAAATCGGACTAGCCATGCTTTGACCCACGGTGGTAAACTAGGATATCATGATTCGGTCCATAACTGGCAATCCAGATTGTCACAATTCGATTCGTGACCGGCAATCTATATCATGGCTAGTACAAATCCTCTTATACATTCAACAATTCTTTCAATAATTTGTATTATATTTCTTGGTCAATTTCCAAACATCAAACCTCCTATTTTCAATAATTAAACAATCAATATATGATACACATATATAATTAAATAATTATATATCCATATAAAATCAAAATCATTATACATGATATAAAAATATACATACAGGTGATCATATAAAGGGATCCTTACATTTATTGATGCCTAATTGATCTTCTAATCTCAATCTGTATCTTGATTTATGAGTCAGATGTTATGTGATTTGCTCAACGATCTCTTGATCGAAAGATTTTTCTCCTAGATGTCAAATTAATATTTTTAAAATAACTTAATAAATCAAGTTATCCTCCTATCGGGGTTCATCGAGGTCCACACCCCCACTTCCAAGATTTTTTTTTTAAATTTTTATAATCCATCTTTAGAGAAATAAATAAATAAATAAATAAACTTACTAATTGAATAATTAATTATTTATTATAAATCAAAGAAGAAAGAGAAGAACCTTCTCTTTTCTTCTTCTTCTTCTTTTTCCCTAAACAAGGATTTATTCCCCTTCTTATTTTCCATAATCTATTTAAGAGAGAGAAAAAATAAATAAATTAATAATTTATTAATTAATTATTTGATTGATAAATAATTAGAGAAGAGAGAGACCTTTCTCCTCTCTTTTTTCTTCTTTTCCATCCTGAAAGAAGGATTTCAATCCCCCTCTTTTTATTATTTTTTCATTAATTAAATAATTAACTAACTAATTAATTAATTAATTGATTGATTAATTGATTAAAATCAAGAGGGGAGAGAGATCTATCTTTTCTCTTCTCCTATTCTCAAATAGGAGATTCAATCCCCTTCCTCCCGCTCACCTACGGCTGTAGGCGATCGGACCAGCCATCCATGGTGGCCTCGGGCGGCGACAATGCCATAGCCTTGGTAATAGCCCCTATAGTGGCTATTGTCGGAGGCATATGGGGAAGCCCTATGAAAAATAAGGGTTGTCCTATTTTGAACCCAAGCTGATGACTTGCTGGCTTCAATCGTGCGCCGACGATGAAGAAGAAGAAAGAGGGAAGGGAGAAAAACTTGCCTTGCTCCAACGAGCTTCCAGTGATCCTTTTCCTCAATGGTAGCTTGTAGATAATCGAAAGAGATCCCGACGATCCTCGATGAGCTCTTAATGATTCGAGGTGGTGATCTCAATTAGGGCGAGGAGAGTTTTTTTTTTTAAAGGATTTTCCTAACAAAATCAAACTTCTCTCCATCCAATCTTATCGAGAAATCAGAAAAGAAGAAGACTCCTAACTGGAGTCTTCTTCATTTGTTTTTTTTGTGTATGCCTTAAGATTTGTATGGAAGAAAAATATTTTGAGGTCAGGTTATTACATTCTCCCCCCTTAAAATAATTTTATATTCGAAATTAGCATACCACAAGTTAATAATTTTAAGTGAACCAAATTCTTATCCTATCCTTTACCTCCTATCTCTTGTTGAAAAAAAAATTTAAATCCTCTATCATAATACTTCTCAAATTAGAATCAACATTCCCAACCAAATTTATTTAAACCATCATGCTTCCACTACACTCTTTAATCTATATATATCCACCAAATTTCTTAGATTTTCTAAATTACTTTCCAACTAATCAAATCATAAATTTCTCTGATACCACTCTATTACATTCTTAGTGATCATAATCTTATGCTCAAATACTCCTTAACTCATTATCCCTAATGATCTTAAACCTAAACTCTAATACCACTCTGTTACATTCTTAGCGATCATAATCTTATGCTTAAATACTCCTTAACTCATAGTCCCTAATGATCATAAACTTGAACTCTGATACTACTCTGTCATACCTCAAACTCAATACCCGGGTCAAATATGTGATGGCCATATACTCTCTAGGACAAATTCTGAAGAATATGCAAGGCTTAAATAATGAGTTCATAAAAATATCGAAAGAATTATAAATTTCAATCATGTTTACTAAATCAAATAAATCTATTTTTGTTCATAAAATTTAAATATCTTTTAGTATCAGAAAATAACTAATTAATAAACTAATAACTCTAGCACTCGAATTTTATACTCAATCCGATCAGTTACACATCCTGAAACTCTAAAAAAATGAAAATTGAGAGGGATGTAAGCTTTACAATCCAGTAAGAATTTCATCATATTACGTTAATTAATAATAATATAATTCAAAAATAATGAATGAATCATATCAAAAAGATATCATAAGCCATAAATTCTCATGTATGATATAACATAATAATTATATAAATATAAATATCAAGAATTATGTACTATCATAAATTTATCGTAAATATCATATTGAATTCATATTACTTATTTTTTTTATATTTCATCAATATTTTTCAAATCAAGCATTATTTTTTAATTTTGATTAATCATGGTCACGATTCATGACTAGCAAATCATAAACTACACTTTGGCCTATAGTGGTAATCCATAATAACTATATTTTAATCCATAGTGGTAAACCAAACTAGCCATACTTCGGTATGCGGTGGCAAATCAGACTAGTTGCGCTTCGACCCACAGTAGCAAACTAGGATGTCCTGATTCGGCATATGATTGACAATCCAGATTGTTATGATTCAGTCCATGACCAGCAATCCACATTATGGCTAATCCAAATCCTCTTACACATTCAATAATTCTTTCAATAATTTGTGTTACATCTCTTATTCAATTTTTAAATATCAAACCTCCTATTTTTAATAATTAAATAATTAATATATGATATATATATATAATTAAATAATTATATATCTATATAAAATCAAAATCATTATGCATGATATAAAAATATACATACATGTGATCATGTAAAGGGATCTTTATATTTATTGATGCCTAATTGATCTTCTAATCTCAATCTGCATCTTGATTTATGAGTCAGATGTTATGAAATTTGATCAACAATCTCTTGATCGAAAGATTTTTCTCCTAGACGTTAAATTAATATTTTTAAAATAACTTAATAAATCAAATTGTCCTCATATCGGGGTTCATCAAGGTCCATACCCCCACCTCCAAGATTTTTTATCCCTTTTTAAATTTTCATAATCCATCTTTAGAAAAATAAATAAATAATTAAATAAATTTATTAATTAAATAATTAATTATTTATTATAAATCAAAGAAGAAAGAAAAGAACCTTCTCTTCTTCTCTTCTTCTTTTTTTTCCAAAACAAAGATTTATTTCCCTTCTTATTTCCCATAATCTATTTAAGAGAGAGGGAAAATAGATTAATAATTAATTAATTAATTAATTATTTGATTAATAAATAATTAGAGAAGAAAGAGACATTTCTTCTCTCTTCTTCTCTTCTTTTCCATCCCGAAATAAGGATTTCAATCCTCCTCTTTTTATTATTTAAATAATTAACTAATTAATTGATTGATTGATTAAAATCAAGAGAAGATCTCTCTCTCTCTCTCTCTCTCTCTCTCTCTTCTCTTCTCCTGTTCTCAAATAGGGAATTCAATCCCCTTCCTTCCGCTTGCTCACCCACGGTCGTAAGCAATAGGGCCGTCCACCCATGGCGGCCCCGAGCGGCGGCAATGCTGTGGCCCCGGTGGTAGCCCCAACAGTGGTTGTTACCGACGATGGGTGAGAAAGTCCTATAAAATAGGAGTCACTCCATTTTAAATTCAAGCTGGTGACTCGCCAGCTTCAATCATGCGTCAGTGATGAAGAGGAAAAAAGAGGGAAGGAAGAGAAATTTTTCTTGCTCCAACGAGCTTCTGGCTACCCTTTTCCTCAATGGCAATCCACGGACAATCTGGAGAGATTCCGATGATTCTCGGTGAGCTTTCAATGATTCGAGGTGGTGATCTCAAAGAGGACGAGGAGAGCTTTTTTTTATTATTTTTATAGAAAACTTTTATAGATTTTTTTTTTTTTTGTGTGGGTGTATGCCTTTAGGTTCATATGGAGGAATAATGTTTTGGGGCTAGGCTGTTATAGTTTTGAGTCCCACTGCAGCATGAACTCTATTGAACCATGACTTATTTTGTCTGACAAATTGGTTGCAGTGTAAGTTGTTCATAATACCTAGAACTATTGTTATGTTTGTACAGAAATTGAGTTCAACCAACTTCAACGCCAATTCAACTTCCAAGGGTATGATGTGCTGAAGGTGCTCGAAGTGAAGAGCAGTTCTGAATGCTCCTACCCTTCCCCCCATGTGAAGGATTTCATTCTAGGAATTTTGATATGTGAGCTTTATCGGTAATTATTTTTAGGTATATATATTCTAACTTTAGGAGAATTATTTTTGTATTGTTGGTGCAGAATTTGGTTGATGCTGGATTGAGCTAGAGCTGAGGAAGATGAGGTCGCCATCGGTGACCTGTAAAATAAAGTTTCATCCAGAGTCGATGGTGGTAGCTCCGACGGAACCCTCCGATGATCAAATCAGCTCTTCTAGCCCATAGAAATGGAGTGCTCAGGAAAAAAAAGTGAGCTTAGAGCTTAGAGAAAATGTATCTAAAGGGTCCCTTTTTATAGATGGAGCTTGATTGATGGTGACAATTGCAGTTATCTAGTAGCGGATTGCTCGAGGTCTGACGAGTTTGGTACGAAAGAAAAGATATCGTCGGGCTGATGGTGACAGCCACACCATTCGATAGCGCCATACCGTCTGGTAGCATCGTCTATGGTAGACTGATGACGATCGTTCATCGAGATTTAATAGCCGTAGCTTTGAGAAAGCAAGAGTTGGTTAGTGGACTTCAGCATATATCCATTTTAGAGAAGTTCGAACTTCTGAAGGAAATATATCTGGAGGAGATTATCCGAAAGTAATCCGTTGGAGGAATCCGACTGAGAGAGAAGTCTGAAAGGAGTTTGACTTTTGTAGGAGTTCGATTGAAGAGGAAGCTCGAAAAAAGTTCGACTCCCGTAGGCGTCCGACTAGAGGAGCATGAAGAAAGTTTGATTTTTATGGACATCCGACTGAAGGAGTACGAAGAAAGTTTGGCTCTCGTGGAAGTCCGACTGAAGGAGTACGGAAGAAGTTCGGCTCTCGTAGGAGTTCGACTGAAGCTCGACTGCTGAGAAGTTCAACTGGAGCTCGACCACTGAGAAGTTCAGCCGATTGAAGGGATTCGGCTAAGACTTGACCACTGGAGAGTTCAAAAGGGGCTCGACCACTAAGGAGTTCAGTCGGCTGAAGGAGTTTGGCTAAGACTCGTCCGTTGAAGTTTTTTTGTGACTACCGATTGTATTAGACTGAGCATCAGATTGAACTTCGATAGGAGCAGGATTTATCCCCAATAATAGTCTCCCCACTTCTGAGTTCAAAACTCGAAGAAACGGAGTGCAGAAAAGATGACTATCGAAGTCCTCTTCAGGACTCTGTGCTAGTTCAGGTTGAAGCTCGTGGGAGATCTCATCTTCTATGGTCGAGATCAAAGATTGAGCTCCTCGGGGAAGATATCATCTCCAGTAGTCGAGGTTAAAGGTTAAATTTTTTGAGAAAGATATCATCTCCTACAGTGGAGGTTGGCTCGATCGCTCTGAAGAGATCTTATCTTTGGTCGAGATCGAAGTTCGGAGGAGATCTTATCTCCTACAGTCGAGGTTGAAGCTTGAGAGAGATCTTATCTCCTACAGTCGAGGTTGGCCGGTTGCTCGAGAAAGATCTTATCTCAAGTTGAGGTTGACTCGATCGCTTGGGAGAGATCTTATCTCTAGCCGAGGTTGAAGCTTGGGAAAGATCTTATCTCCTACAGTCGATGTTGGCTCGGAGGAGATCTTATCTTTTGCAGCCGAGGTTGGTTCGGTTGTTCGGAAGAGATCTTATCTCTAGCCGAGGTTGATACGGATGCTCGAAGGATATCTTATCTCCTACAGTTGAGGTTGGCTCGAGGAAGATCTTATCTCTTATAGTCGAGGTTGGCTCAAAGGAGATCTTATCTCATGCAGTCGAGGTTGAAGTTGAAGTTGAACTCCTCGGACTCCTGCAGCCAAGGTTGGCTTCGGGGGAGATCTTATCTTCTACAATCGAGATTGAAGCTTAGGAGAGATCTTATCTCCTGCAGCTGAGATTAACTCGAGGGAGATCTTATCTCCTGCAGCCGAGGTTGAAGTTCGGGGAGATCTTATCTCTACAGTCAAGGTTGGCTTGGGGAAGATCTTATCTCCTGCAGTCGAGGTTGAAGTTGAAGTTGAACTCCTCGGGCTCTTGCAGTCAAGGTTAGCTCGAGAGAGATCTTATCTCCTACAGTCGAGACTGACTCGATCGCTCGGAGGAGATCTTATCTCCCTACAGTCGAGGTTAAAGCTCGGAAGAGATCTTATCTCCTACAGTTGAGGTTGAAGCTCGAGAAAGATTTTATCTCCTACAGTCGAGGTTGGCTCGAGGGAGATCTTATCTCCTGCAGTCGAGGCTGGCTCGAGGGAGATCTTATCTCTTGTAGCCGAGGCTGACTCGGTCGCTTGGAAAAGATCTTATCTCCTACAGTCGAGGCTAACTCAATCGCTTGGGAGAGATCTTATCTCTCGCAGTCGAGATTGAAAGCTCGAAGGAGATCTTATCTCCTGCAGTTGAGGTTGGCTCGGAGGAGATCTTATCTTCAATCGAGGTTGAACCTTAGGAAAGATCTTATCTCATGAAGTCAAGGTTGGCTTGGGGGAGATCTTATCTTCTACAGCCGAGGTTGAAGTTGAAGTTGAAACTCCTCAGGCTCCTGCAGTTGAGGTTAGCTCGAGAGAGATCTTATCTGCTACAGTCGAGACTGACTCGATCGCTCGGAAGAAATCTTATCTCCTACAGTCGAGGTTGAAGCTCGGGGGATATTTTTATCTCCTACAGTTGAGGTCGGCTCGGGGGAGATCTTATCTCCTACAGTCAAGACTGACTCGATCGCTTGGGGGAGATCTTATCTCCTGTAGCCAAGGTTGAAGCTCAAGAGAATCTTATCTCCTACAGTCGAGGTTGGCTCGAGGAAGATTTTATCTCCTGCAGCCGAGATTGAAGCTCGAAAGAGATCTTATCTCCTACAGTCGAGGTTGAAGTTTGAAGTTAAACTCCTTAGACTTCTGCAGCCGAGGTTGGCTTGGAGGAGATCTTATCTCCTGCAGTCGAGGTTGACTCGATCGCTCGGAGGAGATCTTATCTCCTGCAGCCAAGATTAAAGTTCGGAGAAGATCTTATCTCCTACACCCGAGGCTGACTCGATCGCTCGGAGAAGATCTTATCTCCTGTAGTCGAGACTAACTCGATCGCTTGAGGGAGATCTTATCTCTTGCAGTCGATGTTGAAGCTCGGAAAAGATCTTATCTCCTGTAGTCGAGATTGGCTTGGGATAGATCTTATCTCCTATAGTCGAGGTTAAAGCTCAGGAGAGATCTTATCTTCTGCAGCTGAGGTTGGCTCGGGGGAGATCTTATCTCCTATAGTCGAGGTTGAAGCTCGGGGGAGATCTTATCTCCTACAGCCGAGGTTGGCTCGGGAGAGATCTTATCTCCTACAGTCGAGGTTGAAGTTGAAGTTGAACTCCTCGGGCTCCTACAGTTAAGGTTGGCTCGGGGGAGATCTTATCTCCTACAGTCGAGGCTAACTCGATCGCTCGAGAAAGATCTTATCTTCTACAGTCGAGATTGGCCCGATTGTTCGAAAGAGATCTTGTCTCTAGTCGAGGTTGATACGGACGCTCGGGGGAGATCTTATCTTCTGCAGCTGAGGTTGATCCGATCGCTCGGAAGAGATCTTATCTCTAGTCGAGGTTGACTCGATCTCCCAACCTCAGTTGCTCGGAAGAGATCTTATCTCTAACCGAGGTTGACTCGATTGCTTGGGAGAGATCTTATCTCTAGTCAAGGTTGAAGGACTTCGACTTGCTCATGTTAGGATGAGGTTCTCCTCCTGTTCCTAACACGACCACTATTGACCGCTTCTTTCCTATCATCACATAGTTTTTGCACCAAGAAACAATATTATTGAAATGAAAGAATTTTATCGAAGGAAAGTTACTGGTAGCACATCTCCGAATTTTCTATGTTTCAGGGTCGTGAGAGCGTTGTTCCTCCAAGTTTCTTCGGATGATAAGTTTTGGACCGGACGACCTCCTCCATCTCATACTGGCCTTCTCAATTTAGAGCAAGCTTTTCTTGACTTTGAAGCTGGAAGATGACAGCTCACCAAAGTACCAAGCTCCTCCCAGATGTGGCATCGATGATACAGGAGGCGGCTGATCTTTTTGTTGTTCCTCCATCATTGGTTGTTCTGGCTATGGTAGCGCCCTTGGTTGATCTTTTCTTGCTTCAAGCTGGCGTCTGAGGAACCGACCCAGTCGGTTTCTTCTGATGAGCTCCTCAATTTTGTCTTGGAGCTGAACGTATTCTTTAATATTATGACCGTGGTCACAATGGTAGAGGCAGTATTTGCTTCGATCGCGCTTGTTTGGGGGAGATCGTAATTCTTTTGATCTTGATAGCTGGTTCTTAATTTCCATCAGAACTTGAGCTTTAGGAGTGTTGAGGGGAGCATTGTTGTGGAACCTTCTGAAGGGAGGATTTCTTCGCGTCCTTCTATCGTGGCTTCCTTGATGACGAGCTCGAGGAGAAGTTCGGGCTTGCTTGCGCTCGGGGAGGGAGTTCGTGAGGACGGTCGAACTTCACTCGGCCCTCTACTGGCGGCGAATCTATTACACTCATCTGCCCATCACTCTCCTACGGTTTCTTCATCCTTCAATTTGAAGGCTTCTTCCACATGGGCATATCTCTCGACCTGGGCTAGCAGGTCGGTAAAGTTCCTAGGGTACTTCTTCTCCAGAAAAAATAGCAAATCGTTCTGCTGAAGGCCATCCTTGAGTGCGGCCATCGCAATAGACTAGTCCAGGTCCCGGACCTCCAATGCCGCAGCATTAAATCAGATGACATAAGTCCGGATGGATTCTCCCTCCTTCTGCTTGATATTCATCAAGGAATTCGAACTTCGACATGAACATCGGCTACTGATGAAGTGAGCCACGAACTGATGGCTTATCTGGTCAAAAAAGAAGATCGTACTTAGCTTCAATGCCGAGTGCTAGTTTCTCGCTGCTCCCTTTAAGATAGATGGGAAGGCTCGGCACAATATGGCATCTGGTGCACCATAGAGTAGCATCATGGTCTGGAAGGCCTCTAGATGATCAACTGGATCAGAGGTTTCATCGTAGCTTTCAAATTGAGGGAGCTCAAAGTTCGACGGGATGGGCTCTTGCATAATTCGGAGGAAGAAAGAAGGATCGGTATGGATGTCATCAAGGTGAGTCGAGGCGATGTTGTCGAGCTTCTCAATTCGTCGATCCATCTTCCATAGTTTGTGATTGAGGACGTTGTCTCGGTCGCAGACCTTGGAGGGCTTTCGGCTATAGATGGAGAAGGTCTCCTCCAGAGGAGAACCATGACCCAAACTTGGGTCCTCTGCTCTCTATTTTTTCTTTCCAGTGATGACGAGCATGCCAGCTCAAATGCTCTTTTTTGGGATCGATTTTCGGCATCTTGATGGCGGATTTGTTGGCAGAGTCACCATCGGAGGCTGCCGCATGGCCTGCACCATCTCGGTGAGGTTCTGAATCTGCTGCATCAGCAGGTCAAATTGCTTCGAATCTATCATGGCCGTCAGTGGAGGTGGAGATTGAAGTACCGATGATGGAGCAGGGGTGGATGGATCCAACTCAGATCTGACGGTAGATGCGATAGATCTCCGGGTATTCACCTTCTTTCGGGGCACTTCTTGGGATTGAATAAGAAGGTGGAGACGAATCTTGGAAGAGAAGGTCGACAGAGTCGGCTGAGCACTCCTTTAAGAACAAGGATACCTCAAAGATAGAGGCCCTTCCTCTAGCGCCAATTTTGTTGGTGCAGAATTTGGTTGACGTCGGATCGAGCTAGAGCTGAGGGAGACGAGGTCGTCGTCGGTGATCTACAAAATAAAGTTCCATCTAGATTCGGTGATGGTGGCTCCGACGGGATCCTCCGATGATCAAATCAGCTCTTCTGATCAACAAAAATAGAGTGCTTAGGAAAGAAAAGTGAGCTTAGAGAAAATGTATCTAGAAGATCTCTTTTTATAGATGGAGCTTGATTGATGGTGACAGCTGCAGCTGTCTAGTAGCAGGCCGCTCGAAGCCTGACAAGTTTGGTACGAAAGAAAAGGTGTCGTCAGGCTGATGGTGACAGCCACACCATCTGATAGCGCCATACCATCTAGTAGCATTGCCTGTGGCAGACTGATGGCGATCGTTCATCGAGATTTAATAGCCGTAGCTCTGAGAAAGTAGGCATTGGTTGGTGGACTTTGGCATATATCCATTCTAGAGGAGTTTAGACTCTTAAAGGAAATACGTCTGGAGGGGATTATCTGAAAGTAATCCGCTGGAGGAATCTGACTGAGGAAGAAGTTTGGGAGGAGTTTGGCTCTTGGAGGAGTTCGATCGAAGAGAAAGTTTGGAAAGAGTTCGGCTTCTATAGGAGTTTGGCCAAAGGAGAAGCTCAGAAGGAGTTCGGCTCTCATAGGTATCCGACTGAAGGAGCACGGAGGAAGTTTGGCTCTCGTGGGAGTCCGATTGGAGGAGTACGGAGGGAGTTCGACTCTCGTGGGAGTCCGACTGAAGGAGTACGGAGGAAGTTCGGCTCTCATAGGAGTCTGACTGGAGCTTGATCGCTGAAATGTTCGGCCGCTGAGAAGTTCGGCCAGTTGAAGGGATTCGGCTAAAACTCGACTGCTGGAGAGTTCGAAAGGGGCTTAGCCGCTGAGGAGTTTAACTGGCTAAAGGAGTTTGGCTAAGGCTCATCCGTTGAAGCTCTTTCATGACTATCAATTGTATTAGACTGAGCATCAGACTAGACTTCAGTAGGAACGGGATTTATCTCCAACATATATAATACCACCAACTTTAATATAGTTCATATCTTTGTGAAAAAAATAATTTTAAAGATAAGGATATGATTATGAATTACTGCATTAGTACACTAAATACAAACAAGATGAATAACATGATATAAATAATATACTTAACAAAATTTTCAAACGGATGGCTGCACTCTTCATTTGTCAAACCTTTCCTCCCTCCCCCTAATTTCATGTAATAAGATATTTGAGAAGATTAGTAAACATAAGAAGAAAATTTGATCTATCAATGAAAAAAAAATTTCAAGTAATTTATTGCTACAATGCGTTCTCAAGGTATATTATTGCTGCAGAAGTCTAATTACTTTCCAAATTATAAGCATAATCATGATAAAGAATATGATGACACCAACGCCAAAATAATAGTAGCTATTATATGAAAAAAATAAATATAAAAATAAAAAAAAGACTTTCAACATTCAGAGAACCCTCTATATCCATATATGCCTTCCAGACCTAAGGTCTTTTGGTTGTATAAGAAATTCTTTGTACATCGCATCCAGTATAGAAAAAATACACCACTCCATCTAATTGAATCATATAGCCGCTGCTTTTCAACATGTATTTAATATCTACGGTTCTGCATTTTCAT